>OX387648.1:26000000-26560000 GCA_947568875.1 Fissipunctia ypsillon
GCCAAATTTTCAGCCGAGAAAGTGCACCTAATGTGTCAACCATTCGAAGAGTGGTCAAAAAATTTGAAGAAACTGGGTCGATTATGGATAATAAGAATGCTTTGCGTCAATGGACCGGTCGTTCTCTTGAAAACATTGCTGCTGTAAACGAGAGTGTCGCCGAAAATCCGAAAACATCAATTCGGCATCGTTCTCAACAACTTCAAATTTCACGAAGCACTACGCAGCTAATTTTGACTAAAGACCTCCACCTTCATGCGTACAAGATTCAGCTAACTCAGGAGCTCAAACCAGCAGACCACGGAAAACGCCGGCAATTCGTTCAATGGGTAATGTCCGTCCGCAGCTTAGCTCAGAGACTCTTAGTACTAGAAAGCTATAATTTGGCATGGATAACGTGGCGTGCCTTTTAAGTTTTGCCGTTTGAAGAAAAAAAAAACAACTAGAACCTTATAGTACTTTTTATTGTTTTTCAAAGTATTCACCGCGTAGTTTAATACACTTTTCTATTCGCTCGAACCAGTTATTAAAACATTTATTCCACTCCAAAGTAGGGGTGTCCAATATGGCTGATTTGAAAGCGTCTACTGCTTCTTCACCGGACTAGAACCTTTTACCACGAAGAGTTTTCTTAATTTTAGGCAATGTAAAGAAATCGTTAAGACTTAGGTCAGGACTGTATGGAGGATGGTCAAGAATTTCTAAGTTTTCCTGCTTCAAATACTCAATCGTTTGACGAGCGCTGTGTGAGCTTGCGTTGTCATGGTGTAGAACAATGCGTCGCTTTGGGTTAGATTTCCGAAGTTCGGCGATGACTTGTGGTAAACAAACTATGGTATACCACTCTGCATTAACCGTTCTACGACCTTCAAGTGCAATCGTCGCAATATGACCGGTTTTCGCCACGAACGTAGCCACCATCTTCTTTGAAGTGCTTCGAGGGCGAACAACTTTAGTCGGCTTGTGTTCGTCTTGGAAGACCCAGATTGTGGATTGTTGTTTTGAATCAGGATCGTAAGCATAGATCCAAGATTCGTCACCACTAATGATGTCGTAGACGTGATTTGACTCTCCTCGGTTGAACCTTTGAAGAGTTTTCTTACACTAACTGACGCGGGCCGCCTTATGACCGTCAGAAAGAAAATGCGGGATCCAACGGGAAACTAGCTTTCTCACACCAATTGCCTCATGCAAGATTTTTTGAATGGTTGTCCCTGAGATGCCTAATAACGCCGCTATCTCCCGATATGTCACATGACGATCTTCGAGAATGAGTTGTCTCACAGCAACGATGTTATCTTCAGTGAAGACGGATTTTGGACGTCCCTCACGAGATTTGTCACTATGACTGGTATGTCCACGCTGGAATTCTAAATACCAGCGTTCGACAGTCCGCAAACATGGGGCTTCATCATGGAACACAGATGTTAGCTCTTCGAAACACTGAAGCCGTGTTAGGCCTCTTCGGAAGTTATAGAAAATTATTTCACGGACATTTTCCTTAGTGAGATTCATTTTCGTACGTAACCTGACAGATTCAAAACAACGCCGTGACTAAACAATAATTGTATTAATCCTAATTCCTTCAATTGTTTTGTTATTTTAAATTCCAACAAATTTGAATATTGTACAGTTCTAAATTCAAAATTGGCGGCAAATATGTAAACGACAGAATTTAAAAGGCATGCCTGGTATATAAGTATATTTATCACGCCGACAGTGGTCAAATACAATAAAAACATGAACAAAAAAAATTTTGGGTACTTATCTCTTGTATACGTAAAGTAGGGATGTTTTTTTTCGTTCCACCCCATGGTTTGGAGTATTGCTCAATAGGTATTTCATAAATATTGCGGGTTTGTGAAAACAATTTTTTGATTAAGGGGTCCGTTTCTGAAATATTAAGGTTTCAAAAAAAATCAAAAATCAAAAATTTCTTTATTGGGACAACAGAGGGTTCAGAGGGTTTAAAGTGCTAATTTTTGTTACGGTCGTGCCCCCCCCCCCCCTGCTAGCTAAAAGGTTAGTTTTGGATAAGTGAAAAAATTCACGGTATTAGTATATACTACACATACAACGAAGTTAAAAGGAAAACTATCAGAGCTAAGTAAGCTTTACAAGTTAACGAGTAACAGTCGACCAACTTTTATTTGCAGTTGGAATGTATGCGAGAATATGTTTTTCAACTACAATGTAAACTACGGAACCTTCATTGTGCGTGCTCCGACACGCACTTAGCCGGTTTTTTTTAGTTTACTCTTAACAAAATACTGCAACTTTCATTTAATTTAATTCGGCAATAACTAAATAGAATATGTTATTTTACAAAAACAAATGCTGCGCGTTTAGGATAACTAAGTAAACAAAATTAATCACGTTAGCATCGTTCCCATTTCGGACGTTTGCAAAATAATGTACAGTATTAATTTAAGAAGGATTTCAAAGATAGCCTGCTCCTTGAAAAATGTAAAAAAAACGCGAATGAGAGCAAATCATGGATACGGCAGCAGCCGCACCTGAGCCTAATTAATTATTGAAGTTACAAATAGGCCCGCATCACGCCGCGCCGCCCACATCCCGCATCCCGCAATCCGCTCCGCACCCTCTGGGGCGAAGATCCCACAATATACCAGAATAATAATATATCTAATAGGTATGACCGGAGTTTTCCTTTGATTTTCGAGCATCGGCAAATCAAATGTGTAAGAAGTTTATGAAACGTGACAGTTTATCCTCATCGCTTTTGCTTTTTCTCCGACAGCAGAAAACAGATAACAAACCGTGAGGGTTTAAGACGGTATACTTACCGTCTAGGAACTTCCTTGTGCGTCTATCACTCGCTTTAAACGTAGCAACCGAAAATAATAAACCATATAATGTTATAAGGTATGTATTGTAGAATTCGTACGTCCGCAAACCATTCTGCCATGTCGCCAATTTGATAAAATACTGATCTACCTAAATGGTATTAATTAAAGCAAACACGTGGTCGTCGTCGTGGTTTGTAAGAGCTGATAACACCCGTGGCTTTTCTCGCTATTATACATCAACGCAAGATGAGGATAATAACACAGAATAAGTAATTAGATATTAGAAAATAGTTAAATAGGTATATTATTATAGTTTTATGATAATTAAAAAGTAAACAACTAATAACAACTACAACGTACCTCGCTACAAGAGAACAACTAATAACAACTACAACGTACCTCGCTACAACAGAACAACTAATAACAACTACAACGTACCTCGCTACAAGAGAACAACTAATAACAACTACAACGTACCTCGCTACAAGAGAACAACTAATAACAACTACAACGTACCTCGCTACAACAGAACAACTAATAACAACTACAACGTACCTCGCTACAACAGAACAACTAATAACAACTACAACGTACCTCGCTACAACAGAACAACTAATAACAACTACAACGTACCTCGCTACAACAGAACAACTAATAACAACTACAACGTACCTCGCTACAACAGAACAACTAATAACAACTACAACGTACCTCGCTACAACAGAACAACTAATAACAACTACAACGTACCTCGCTACAACAGAACAACTAATAACAACTACAACGTACCTCGCTACAACAGAACAACTAATAACAACTACAACGTACCTCGCTACAACAGAACAACTAATAACAACTACAACGTACCTCGCTACAACAGAACAACTAATAACAACTACAACGTACCTCGCTACAACAGAACAACTAATAACAACTACAACGTACCTCGCTACAACAGAACAACTAATAACAACTACAACGTACCTCGCTACAACAGAACAACTAATAACAACTACAACGTACCTCGCTACAACAGAACAACTAATAACAACTACAACGTACCTCGCTACAACAGAACAACTAATAACAACTACAACGTACCTCGCTACAAGAGAACAACTAATAACAACTACAACGTACCTCGCTACAAGAGAACAACTAATAACAACTACAACGTACCTCGCTACAAGAGAACAACTAATAACAACTACAACGTACCTCGCTACAACAGAACAACTAATAACAACTACAACGTACCTCGCTACAACAGAACAACTAATAACAACTACAACGTACCTCGCTACAACAGAACAACTAATAACAACTACAACGTACCTCGCTACAACAGAACAACTAATAACAACTACAACGTACCTCGCTACAACAGAACAACTAATAACAACTACAACGTACCTCGCTACAAGAGAACAACTAATAACAACTACAACGTACCTCGCTACAACAGAACAACTAATAACAACTACAACGTACCTCGCTACAACAGAACAACTAATAACAACTACAACGTACCTCGCTACAAGAGAACAACTAATTTCCTCAATTTATTATTTGTCTTAACCAATCAGATTTCGATCATTGTTACTAACCTATATCCGTTAGAATTAGTATTATTTGTTTGAAATAAAAAAGTGCACAGGTGACACATAGCGTGCAAATAGCCTGGCAATAAATAAATGAGTAATGAGCCCCAGTCCCCCATGCTAGGAAAAAACTGTGTTACAGGGGTCATCTATCCACCCATATACATATGGATATTAAGCGCTGCAGCAAAGCTCCTACGGAGCCCGAAGTGCGCCTGCGTGCCATGAAGCCGAACAGACCGATGTGCATCTCCCACCTGCACTACATATCTAACGGCTGCTTTCTATATTATATCTCAATCCCAATCTTGATCCCAATCAACGGCCGAGCTTGTCAATCTGAATCTTTTGAGAGGGCGAATCATAAGCAGCCGTCAAAGACTGCGGACCAAGATTGAGGTAGAAATACATTACAGAATTCTGGCTTAAGGCGGAAGACATCGTGTAGTATGTGCGCCAAAAGACGAGGTACGCGCCGAGGGTGCAGTCACTGGAGTCGCACCGGAACGTCAACTTCAAGGCGTTTGTCGTGCGTGTACCGCCCCTCACCATGGAAGAAGACTTTTGGCGGCAGAACGTGGTGTTGCATCGCTTCTACCGGCAAGTTCCACAGGACAGCACAAAGTCAAGCTAGTGCAAAGTGAAGTGCTGCTAACAAAGTGTGTTAATAAATAAGGCATATTACTGCATAGGCTTTATTTATGAACACAAATTTTTGATCATAAAATAATTATGTATATTCAGGTTAAGGTATTATTCTATGGGCCTGTGTCACCTGAAATAAATGGTATTAATTTATTAAAAAAATTACATATCTCGGCACTCTCTCTGGGGTCCCGGACCTTTGGAAGGCGTACGAGGGGCAGAAGCCAACTCGCAGAGATCCGTTAGACAATTTTAAATGATGACGATATCCCTGTAAGTACTATGCAAGTGCACCCAAGGACAACCCCAGTTTGTGGAGGACTGTAGCAGAACGTGGAAACAAAAACATATTGGGCTATCGGTTTACTTGGCTGTAGTGGACTGGTTGCCAAGAACTATGGAAAGACACAATACACATGTACACAATACACAGATAAAAAAGCAGGGGGTGACTTGCACATTCAACAATGGGTCCCCGAAAACGGACGCTGGCACATAGTGTCGTAGCGACAAGGATGCAACATGTCCTGAGGTGCTTATTAGGAGTGGAGAGGTATTCTACGGCTATCAGGACAATTCTGGAAGTACGGTCAAGATCCCTACCAGCATCTTGCTGCAATACTTTCTTCCTTCGAGCACGTTTGCTCTTGCGAATCTCCACTCAAGCCGGCTAATAAAGGCAAGAAAGAGGTGGGAGCTCTGTTCCTCGTCAGTATTCACTCCAGCCGGTCAACAAAGGCAAGCAAGAGATGAGGACCAAGACTTCTCTCGGGAGATAGGATCCTTATGGTCGCTACTGCCCAACAGCTAGCCACATGCTGCCCTGCAGGTCTCTGTATCTCCCTTGGTCTGGCTCCTCACCCTAGACCTGTTCCGGCAAAGTAAACTCTACCGGCACAGACCTAAAGTTCGTAGTGCGCAAGCCCCACCACGACGTCAACGTAGAATACGATTGTGGAGTTATTATAATTATAACAGTAACAATTTAGTATCGTGCAATTTTGGAAAAAATAAACTAGACAATTAATTTTGAGGATAAGAAATGGAAGAAGAAGAAAGTAAAAGGGGTTTAAATTAATTAAAAACAAAGAAAAGCGATTATCTATTTATATGCCGGGTGTGTTGCTGGGGTGAGTGTAGATGTGTAAGCGTGAGTGTACTTGTCTATGTGTGAGTGGGTATAGCTGATTTGTTTATGTTATGGTTTGAGTAATTGTTCCGTGTCGTTATAACTTAGTGTGGGCAGATATTCTTTTATTTTTTGTTTGCACTGGAATGTATTCAACCAATTAATGTTTGATATGTTATGCAGTTTATTGTAAGTATAGAAATGTATTTAAATAATGTTCTCAGTACCACCCCAAGAGGATCTTAATTTAAAACTTGATAGCCAGAAACTAGATGCTATCATGGAAACGGTATTTCTAGCATTTACTCTAGATTCTAAATTGCAATGGGGTGCTCACATTAGAGCTATTTCAGGTAGATTAAGTTCAGCTCCATATGCAGTACGAAAAATACGGCAGTTGACTGATATAGCCACAGCTAGGTTAGTATACTTTGCTTATCTCCACAGTCTTATGTCTTATGGCGTTCTGATGTGGGGATCGGCAGCTGACGTAGATTCAACTTTCATTCTACAAAAGAGGGCAATCCGTGCGATCTATAAAGTGGGTCCTCGTGAGTCCCTTAGAAACAAATTCAAAGAAATCGATATACTAACTCTGCCTTCTCTTTATATCTTAGAAAGTATTTTGTATGTTCGCAAAAACTTAGGACTTTTCAAAATAAGAAGCGATTTCCATAATATAAATACACGTAGTAAACATGAAATTGTGATACCCATATTTAGATTAACTAAAACTAGAAAGTCATTTCTTATATACATTATCCGCTTTTATAACAAGTTGCCAAAGTCGGTTACAGAACTCAGCGAGGGAAAGTTCAAAACCCACATCAAACGTGTCCTTATTAAAAAAGCATATTATAAGATTAAAGACTACGTTGCAGACAGGGACGTTTGGCGCTAATTCCTTCTGCACATGTGGCTTCCCTGGTACCTTATTAACAGCATAACTATTTATGTAAATGTCTATTAACTGCTCCCAAATTACTTGAATTTAATTTATTTCATTGTATTTCTACATGCTTACATGATATAATCTTTTCATAATTTGACATTAAATAGTCTTGTCTTTAAACAGATTCTTTTATATTTTGTGAATGTGAGAACGTTATAGGCTTAATAGTAGATTTGTAGACCTTTTTCTATTTTGTTAAGTACCTGGTACTTGTTGCCAGGCCTATACTGTCCTCCCATACTTAATAACACTGTAATTTGAAAACATTGTAAAAGCCAATTATTTTTAAAAGAGTAACCGTGGAGTTTCTTGCCGGTTCTTCTCCATAGGAACCGAACAATTGGAACCGTGCACCTAACTTCTGACCTTTCATAAGTGCCCATGTAGGCTTATGTGAAATAAAATTTTATATCTATTGGGAGGGGTAATTTTATGTGTACGCATAATCGCACGAAGCATATACATTTGGCGGACGGTCAGTACATTAAAATCAGAATATTTTTGCTGACTGGGATACCTAAATGGTTGGCCTGACAGGACTTTGATGACTGCCTGTTGGGCTCTTTCAGCTTGTATTTGTAAGTGTAACTTAATGTTGATTCACAAAGAGCGGTGTCGTATACTATTCACAAAGAGCGGTGTTGTATACTATTCACAAAGAGCGGTGTCGTATACTATTCACAAAGAGCGGTGTCGTATACTATTCACAAAGAGCGGTGTCGCATACTATTCACCGCACGCCCAAGGAGCTCCAAGTAGGAAATCTATGCCAAAAAAGGCACCGAATAAGGCTGATGAGGAGGGTTTCGTGACGGTGCAAAGGAGGAAGCGCCGGTCGCGAACAAACAAGAACCGCTGCGGCAAAGCTCCTACGGAGCCCGAAGTCAGCTTGCGTGCCGCAAAGCCGAACACACCGGTGTACATCTCCCGCCTACACTACACCACTAAGGCGGAGGACATCGTGGAGTACGTGCGTCAGAAGACGAGGTACGCGCCGAGGGTGCAGTTACTGGAGTCGCACCGCAACGTCAACTTCAAGGCGTTCGTGGTGCGCATACCAACATGCTACCTGCACCTGGTGATGGAAGAAAGCTTTTGGCCGCAGGATGTGGTATTCCGCCGCTTTCGCGGACTAGTGCCACCAGAACGCACAAAGACTTAGTGCAACTAAATGATACTAACATAGTTATTAAGTTTTATTTATTAACAAAATTGTTACTATACTTATTATGTATACTTAGGTTAAGGTATGTATCTATGGGTCTTTGTTACCTGATAATAAATGGTTATATTATTATTTCCTTTATTAAACTAAATACATATAAATTATATTTTTAAATATTAGAATATAAAGATTATAAAAAAACATTTAAAAATATAAAAAATAGTAGCCCACCGGTATCGGGAACAGGGTCCAAGCTACCGGCGGTCAGGGCTCTAGAGAGAGGAACCTCCTAACAATGCGAGCCGTGTCCAGAAGTACCGCTTTCTGAATCAAGCCCTTAATCCAGCTGCCCAACGAGAGCCTCCTTAGGTGTTGGTCGAGGCTCTTGGCAATTAAGCCATTGGCTGTAACGACTATCGGCACAATGATCGCTGAGTCCACATCCCACATGTCGACAACCTCGCGGGCCAAGTCAAGATACTTGATTTGTTTATCTTTCTCGGCTTTCACGAGGTTCCCGTCATGCGGGACAGTTACGTCAATAATCATTGCGCGCCGCTCTATTCGATCCACCACCACTATATCAGGCTTATTGGCAACAATAGTCCTGTCAGTGATGATGGATCGATCCCAGTACAATGTGATATGTCCATTTTCGAGAACTGGGTCGGGCACATACCTGTAGTACGGCACTTCCGATTCCACGAGACTGTATTTCAGAGCAAGTTGCTGATGGATAATCCTGGCTACAAGGTTGTGTCTATGCAAGTACTCTTCGTTAGCTAGACGAGAACACCCGGAGATGATGTGTCGGATTGATTCTCCCGGACGGTGGCATGCCCGACAGATGTCAACCGTGCCGTCCTTCACAATGAATCTCCGGTAATTGTTCGTCATGATAACTTCGTCCATAATTGCACAGACAAAACCTTCGGTTTCCCCAAAGAGGTCACCAAAACGCAGCCAGGCTACGGACGCTGGGAAATCTACATCGGGTTCATGTAGGGCCCGGAAAAAGCGTCCGTGAAGCTCCTTACTCTGCCATACCTCCAGGCGATCGTTAGTGTCAAGCACTACAGGCTTGCGCCAGTTCTCTTTAGCCAAGGAGAGCGGGGTGAGGCCCTTGTCCACTGCGACCACATCTCGATGCATCCCCACGTCGGCTTCAAGGAAATATTCCCTGAGACTGCATATCTCGCGATTGTGGAGGGTCTTGACATTTAAAAAGCCTCGACCTCCACACTTTCGCGGGATATACAGTCTCATTACCGATGATCGCGGGTGATGCATTCGATATGCAGTCAGCAGCGTACGGACCCTCCTATCCAGGGCGTCTAGTTCGGTCTGAGTCCATTTGAGTATGCCGAAAGAGTACATCAAAACCGGCATGACCCAACCGTTGAAGGCGCGCACCTTGTTTCCGCCTGATAGAAGACTATTAAATACTTTCTTCAGGCGGCCAAAGAAGCGCTCCTTCAACGATTGCTTCATGTCAGCAGCATTAATGCCCAACGCTTCCGACATACCCAAATACTTATAGGTTTCGGTTGCGGAGAGGGCTCTAAGGTTTATGGAATCCGAGAGTTGGGTTCCCTCGGATTCCACAATCTCTCCTCGCTTTACATGCATGACCGCACATTTGTCCACACCAAATTCCATCCTGATGGCGCTACTGAAAGTTTCAGTTACTTTCAGTAGCTCCATCAGTTGCAAATTGTTGGGGGCAAAGAGTTTTAGGTCATCCATGTAGAGGAGGTGAGATATAACCTGACCACCTCTCCTCAGCCGATAGCCTAGACCAGAACCCTCCAGCAGTGTGCTTAGGGGATTCAAGGCTAAGCAGAACCAAAGCGGACTCAAACTATCACCCTGAAATATGCCTCGCTCAATCCTTATCGGCTCGCTATTCTTCTGGATATTTCGACATCCTGGATAGCGAAGGACCGTCCTCCATTGCCCCATACACGATATCAGGAAGGTGCGCAGAGTTGCATCTACTTTATACAACTCTAGCACCCTCATGAGCCATGTATGTGGCACCGAGTCATAGGCCTTCTTATAATCTATCCAACATGTCGACAGATCCTTTCGGGAACGACGAACCTGTTGGCTAATGGCCATATCAATGAGGAGTAGCTCCTTAGTACCGCGGGACCCATTCTTACATCCATTTTGAGAGGCAGACATGATGAAGTTTGTGTCTATATGTTTGTTGATTTTAGCTCTCAAAATGGATGTAAGAACTTTATAAACCGTCGGTAAACACGTGATCGGCCTATAATTTCTGGGTTCCGCGGTGTTACCTGATTTATAGAGCAGGTGGGTAATTCCTGTTGTTAGGAACTGGGGTAGCGAACCAGACTCCAAAGCAGCCTGGTACTGAGCTGCCAAGCGAGCGTGCGATCTTGCAAACCATTTGATCCAGAAGTTGTGCAGCCCGTCCGGCCCTGGAGACTTCCAGTTAGGTAACGGACGGACTGCACGAGCTACGTCTTGGGGGCAGATGGTAATAGCCCCCATTTCTGGTATTGGATCACAGGCCCGCTCGACTTCCCGAGCCCAGTCACCTTCGGTGTGGCTGACAGGCACCGACCAGATACTGCGCCAGAAAGAGCACATGGTATCATCATCCGGCAGGCGCGTATCAGTCACACCTTGGTCCGGTCGCTCCCAAGTCCTATAAACCCACCTTTCATCGCTCTGAAAGGTGCGATTCTGAGTGTATCGCTCTACTCGCCTCTTATACCTACGAATACGGTTCGCCCATGCATACACTTTCTGCTTCAGGAAGTCGATGCGCTCTGTGACAAGCGATATATAGTCCTGAGGGCTAATATCGGTCCCTGAGAACGCCCGCCTCACAAAGCGCATCACTCTAGGGCGAGTATTGCCCTCCCTGAAGCAGATTAGTTTGCCAATGAGCGATCTGGCCTCACCAATACGGCGCTCAATTCTGCACTGCCAAGCTGGTACGGCTGGTTTTGGTCGTGTAGCTCTAGAGTCATTAGCAAATTTGACGTGAGCTACACGACATGCCGCTACAGCCGCACAGTACAAAATCGAATGAGTATCGGTGAGGTTTTCGCAGTCATCAAAATAGTTTGACAACTGCGAATCCAGGACGGCCACCAGCGCCCTATTTTTGTTATGCATGGGCAAACGAGGTAAGCGTGGTCTAAGTTCGGGCGATATGAACCGATATTCTCGAATCGCACCCTCCAAAGCACTCCTCAATTGCTCATTGCACTGGGTACTTACATTTGTAGCCCTGTCGTCACTTCCCTCGTCAGCTTGACTTGTGTTGCACTGTGGTGCAATAACAGTCTGTGACGGGTGGGCGACGACATGGCTACTCTGTATTTCACGTCGCAGGCGATCAAGTACAGTGTCATCTAACATATGATTACGCTGGATGACCCGCACCTGATCCGACAGTCGTTGCGCCGTCACGTTGACAGCTGGCTCAAGCACCTGAAACAGAGAGAGCATCCGACCACGGTACGCAGTCAAGTTAGTTCCCCCCTCTGTAGCCCCAAAGTATGCGCGCATGACATTTTCGTTGACAGTTTGTGTCCACCTCATGCGCTGCACACTTCCACCGGGAGCGGGGACCCCATCAGAGGCCGGTGGGCCTCGGAGTCCTAAGCTGGCCGGTGGTCGGTCTCTTCCGCGTCGACGTACTGGTGGTGGTGGTGTCGTCGGCGGTGAGAAGTATTCGTCGCTCGAGCTCGACGCAACTGCAGCGGCCGATATTACTGGACTCACGGTTGGAGCAGGTTCTGGCAACTGCGAGGCGGAGCTGAGCGACGAACCCGAAGATGTTGGGTGTGTGATTGCTGCCAATCGTGCCCGACTTCTCGTCAACATTGTACTATTTTTTTCTCCGTATTTCCTTCTTGCATCCTGGCTAATTTTTGTTTTTTATTTCAATCTTGGGTTTCAAGGGGTGGTGTATGGGTACAGAATATAACATTGTGGATGATATTGTGATATAATAAAATTAAAAATCAAAAAAATTTTACGGAGAAAAATGTTTTTTGACCGTCACCTTGACAGTCGGGCCACAGATCTTATTATATTATTATTTCGTTTATTAATTTTTGTTTCTTATATAATTACATTTTTAAATATTTCTTAAAATACAAAATATAAAAAAAACATTTAAAAATATAAAAAATAGAATTCCACCGGTATCGGGAGCAGGGTCCAAGCTACCGGTGGTTAGGGCTGCAGAGACAGGAACCTCCTCACAATACGAGCCGTATCGAGGAGTACTGCCTTCTGGATCAGGCTCTTGATCCAACCGCCTAACGACAGCCTCGAGAGATGTTGGTCGAGGCTTTCGGCCATCAGGCCATTGGCCGTTACGACAATCGGCACAATGACAGCCGAGGTCACATTCCACATGTCAACAACCTCGTGTGCTAAGTCGAGATATTTTATTTGTTTCTCTTTCTCAGCTTTCACGAGGTTCTCGTCATGCGGAATGGTAACATCGATTATCATTGCGCGGCGCGCTAATCGATCTATCACCACTATATCAGGCTTATTGGCGACAATAGTCCTGTCAGTGATGATAGACCGATCCCAGTACAACGTGGCATGGTCATTTTCAAGAACTGGGTCGGGCACATACTTGTAATACGGTACCTCAGAGTCCACAAGTTTGTATTTCAAAGCAAGTTGCTGGTGAATAATCCTGGCCACTTGGTTATGCCTGTGCAAGTACTCGCCGTTAGCCAGACGAGAACAACCAGAGATAATATGTCTGATGGACTCACCCGGACGGTGGCATGCCCGACACACGTCAACCGTCCCGTCCTTCATAATATGTCTCCGGTAGTTATTCGTCAAAATAACTTCGTCCATAATTGCACAAACAAAACCTTCAGTTTCCCCAAAGAGGTCACCGAAACGTAGCCAGGATACGGACGCTAAGAAATCTACACCGGGCTCGTGTAGAGCCCGATAGAAGCGTCCGTGAAGCTCCTTGCTTTGCCATACCGCCTTGCGGTCATCTGTAGTAAGTACTACAGGTTTGCGCCAGTTCTCTTTAGCCATGGAGAGCGGGGTGAACCCGTTGTCCACTGCGACCACATCACGGTGCATACCCACGTCGGCGTTTAGAAAATATTCCCTGAGGTTGCACACCTCGCGGTTGTGGAGGGTCTTCGCATTTAAAAAACCTCGACCCCCGCACTTCCGCGGGATGTACAGTCTCATCACCGATGATCGTGGGTGATGCATCCGGTTTGCGGTCAGTAGTGTACGGACCCTCCTATCCAGGGCGTCTAGTTCGGTCTGAGTCCATTTGAGTATACCGAAAGAGTACACCAAAACCGGCATGACCCAACCGTTGAAGGCGCGCACCTTGTTTCCGCCCGAAAGAAGACTAATTAATACCTTCTTCAGGCGACCAAAGAAGCGCTCCTTCAACGATTGCTTCATGTCAGCAGCATTAATGCCCAACGCTTCCGACATACCCAAATACTTATAGGTTTCGATTGCGGAGAGGGCTCTAAGGTTTATGGAATCCGAGAGTTGAATCCCCTCGGATTCCATAATCTCGCCTCGCTTTACATGCATGACTGCACATTTGTCCACACCAAATTCCATCCTGATGGCGTTACTGAAAGTTTCAGTTACCTTCAGTAGTTCCACCAGTCGCAATTTGTTGGGGGCAAAGAGTTTCAAGTCGTCCATGTAGAGGAGGTGAGATATGACCTGACCACCTCTCTTCAACCGATAGCCTAGACCTGAATCCTCCAGCAGTGTGCTTAGAGGATTCAGGGCTAAGCAGAACCAAAGTGGACTCAAACTGTCGCCCTGAAATATTCCCCGTTTAATCCATACAGGTTCATCATTCCCCTGGATCTGTCGACACCCTGGATAGCGAAGGACCGTCCTCCATTGCCCCATACATGACTCAAGGAAGGTGCGTAGAATTGCATCTATCTTGTACAACTCAAGCACCCTCATGAGCCATGTATGTGGCACTGAGTCGTAGGCCTTCTTATAATCTATCCAGCATGTCGACAGATCTTTGCGGGATCGACGAACCTGTTGGCTAATGGCCATGTCGATGAGGAGTAGCTCCTTAGTACCGCGGGACCCGTTCCTACATCCATTTTGAGAGGAAGACATAATTGAGTTACTCTCAATGTGCGTATTTATTTTCACTCTCAAAATGGATGTTAGAAGTTTATAGATCGTCGGCAAACACGTGATCGGTCTATAATTCTTGGGTTCCGCGGGACTTCCTGACTTATGGAGCAGGTGGGTAACGCCTGTTGTTAGAAACTGCGGTAGCGACCCAGACTCTAAGGATGACTGGAATTGAGATGCCAGGCGAGTGTGTGAACTAATTAGCCATTTTAGCCAAAAGTTGTGCAGTCCGTCCGGTCCCGGTGATTTCCAATTTGGCAACGGGCGGACTGCTTTGGCTACGTCTAATGGCGTTATTAAGATCTTTTCCATTTCTGGTATAGTTCCACACACTCGCTCGACATCCTGCATCCAGCCAGCCTCAGCGTGACAGACGGGCACCGACCAGATGCTGCGCCAGAATGTACTCGTGGTGGCATCATCTGGGCGGCGCACGTCCGCCACACTTTTTTCAGGTCGCTCCCAAGCTCTATATACCCGCCTCTCATCGCTCTGGAACATGCGATTCTGCGTGTATCGATCGACCCGCCGCTTATACCGCCGAATACGGCTCGCCCATGCACAAACTTTCTGCTTCAGGAAGTCGATGCGCTCTGTGACACAGGACATGTATTCTCGAGGGCTGATTCCAGTCCCCGAGAATGCCCGCCTTACAAAGCGCATCACTCGTGGTCGTGTATTGCCCTCCCTGAAGCAGTATAGTTTGCCGATGAGTACCCTGGTCCCATCGATACGACGTTCGATCCTGCACTGCCAGGCTGGTACGGCTGGTTTTGGTCGAGTAGCTCCGTCACAGTTTGGAAACTTGACGTTAGCTAAACGACATGCCGCAACAGCCGCGCAATACAGGATCGAATGTGTATCAATGAGATCCTCGCTGCTCTCGAAAAAATTCTTGAGCTGCGAGTCCAAAGCACACACCAGCGCCCTATTTTTCTTGTGCATAGGCAAGTGTGGTAATCGGGGCCTAAGTTCGGTCGGAGTGGACCTATACTCGAGAAACGCATCCTCCAGTGCGCTCCTCAATCGGGCGTTGCACTGGCTACTTACTGTGGCAACCCTATCATCCTCCTCTACAACACCATGATTAGACCGCGGCGGGATTGAATCAATAGTTGAGACTTGTACCGCGGTTTGTGCCGGAGTTGAGACGATATGGTTGCTCAATACTTCTGAGCGCAGCCTATCAAGTGCGGCATCGCTCAGCCTATGATTGCGTTGGATGACCCGCACCTGATCCGACAGTCGTTGGGCCGAGACGTTGACGGTTGGCTCTAGTTCCTGAAACAGAGACAGCATTCTAACACGGTACGCAGTGAGGTTAGTTCCCCCCTCTGTAGACCCGTAATATGCGCGCATGACGTTCTCGTTTATAGACTGAGTCCATCTCATGCGCTGCACACAACCACCGGCAGCGGGGACCCGGCTCGGGGCCGGTTGGCCCCTAAGTCCCAAGCTCCTCGGTGGCCGGCCTCTCCCCTGTCGACGTACAGGTGTTGGCGACGTCGGCGGGGAAAAATACTCGTCGCTCGAGCTCGACGCAACTACCGCAGCTGGTGTCATCACAGCGCTCACGGTGGGGCTGGATACCGGCGGCGGCGAGGCGGAGCTGAGCGAAGAGTCCGGAGGTGGTGGGCGTGCTCGTGCAGCTGATCTCGTCAACATTATTATTTATTCATTGATTATGTTTATCTGGTTTTATCAGAGGTGACATGACAGATGTCACCTCCGATTCGGTATTTTATATTGTAGTGTTCATTTTCTTCTATTGTAGTTTAAAATTGATATAAAATGGTTGCCTTTAAAATGGTTGGTTTAGGTTGCCTTTGGGTTTCTTTTGAGTTTCTGGTATAATACAAAACTGCGTCTAAAATGAATAAAACTATGAAAATTATTGAGAATAAATTTCGTGACGTGTTGACGTTAGTGTTGCCATATTATTATTATTATTATTATTCACAAAGAGCGGTGTCGTATACTATTCACAAAGAGCGGTAAAGTAAAGTAAATTTTATTTGAATAGATTGCAGGTACATAAAATAAGATGTCACAACAAGATGGGTGAGCCTTGTACAATCTACCTTATATAAGGCATGCAAACATTAATTAAGTTGTTCACTAAATTGAAAATAAAATTAAATAATGGAAATAAAATAAAATTACAACATTAGTCGGCAATTATCCACAATACATAAATAAAAATAAATTCTAGTTAAATTGTTCAATACATAAGTCCATGTCATTTAAAAAGTCATTTACTGAATAATAGCATTTTTCAATTAATAGTAATGTCAGTCTCTTTTTAAAAAAAATTATTGTGTCATTTTTAATTATATTGGGTACTTTATTAAAAATTATTGGGCCCATGCTAATAACACTTTTTTTGAACAAAGCAGTATTACATCTCTCAACATTTAGTAAGTGTTTATACTGGTTTCTTATAGGTCTTTTCCTAGATTCTGACATCACTGAAGTGAAAAGGTTCATGTTACATTTAACGAAGAGTGCGATTTCTAAAATATACATACTCGGGAACGTTAGCAGTTTTAGGGACTTAAACACAGGAACGCAACTATCCGTCACTTTCATGTTAAGTATTGCCCTTATGCAACGTTTTTGGGCTTTGAACACCTGTTCTCGTAGAGTACAGTTTCCCCAAAGGATTATTCCATATCTTAAAATGGACGCTACTAGACCGTGGTATGCAACTACTGTTGTGGCGATGTTGACCTTTTTCGCAAGATTATGAAGGACATACGCCGATACGCTCAGTTTTTTACATACTTCTTCTGCTTGAGATTTCCAAGTCAACTGGCTATCTATAAGAATACCTAAAAATTTCGCAACTTTTACTTGGTCTATTCTACAGTTATCATATTCTATCACTTTATTCGGTACCGATGTGCGTTGATAAAATTTTAATTAATTAATTATTCATTTTATTTCAGACATACTTAATTCCTGTCCATAATTAACACATACAATACATTCAAAATAAACACCAATAATAAAATTTAAATTAATTAAATTTAAATATTGAACAATTCACAATAAAAATAATAATAAAAATAAAAATTGTATTTAAAAAAGTCCAATAATTATTAAAAATGTCAAAAAAAAAAATTACAAAAATGTCAAAATAAACTAAGTAGGTATACAAAATTTCATAAAAGTGCATTACGTTAGTTTTTTGCAGGTTGATTACTAAATTATTTTCGTCAAGCCAATTCACAATGTCATTAAGTGTAGAATTGACGCCATGTTCGTATTTATTAATATCTGTACTAGTGCGGTACTGTCGTCAGCGAATAAGACCATGGGGTGTTTAATGTGATTAGGTAGGTCATTTATATATAACAAAAATAAGAGTGAGCTAAGAACTCCACCTTGAGGTACGCCATGTCTTACTATTCTTGCTTCAGATTTATATTTTTTCTCACGCCTAGTGTTGGTGCATATTTCAGAAATTTCCGTGTATTGTTTGCGGTCACTTAGATATGATTTAACAAGATCTAGTACGTTTCCTCTTATTCCGTACATGTAAAGCTTATTTAGCAGGGTTTCGTGATGGACACAATCGAAAGCTTTTGTCATATCTGTAAGGATTGCGCAGATTGGTAATTTTTTATCAACATTCCATTATTACCATAGCAATATTTATACCTTTGTTTTTTCTGAAACCTTTCTGTTCTTCACATAAGATATTATATTTACATAAAAACTTATTGATGGATTCATAAATTATTTTTTCGATGACTTTTGAAAATATGGGAATTAGGGCAATGGGTCTGTAATTAACTAAACTCTCTTTATCGTTTTTTTTGAAAAGTGGTTTTACAATAACTGTTTTTAGACCGTTCGGGAATGTTCCAGAGCTAATACATAAATTTATAATCTGGCATAAATGCACGGCAATATTATTACACGCGAATTTTATGACTTTTGTATCTATGCCATCATACCCTACGCTGTTAGTATTTTTTAGTGTCTGTATCACCCTTATTACGTCTTGGGGTAGCACTGGAGACATGAAAATTGAATGCATGTTGCTGATTAAACCAGAAGGTACGTGTGTTGGTGGAGTATTAAGTCGTATTTGATCAATGAAGAAATTGTTAAATGAATTGGCAATTTCTAATGGGTTGCTAATGACGGTGTCTTGAATTCTGATTTTACGTATTGGCTCAGTCTTGCGTGTTTTGTTATTTATAATACGCCAGGACGCTTTTGTTTTGTTACTGGAAGTATTTATAAAGTAATTGTTTTGTGCTCTTTGGGTTAATTTAATTATTTTCCTGAATTTTGAGTAGTTTTTGAAAATATTTTTGTTTTCGACTGAAGACTCATGTCTGTATTTCCACAACAATTGTCGCTGTCTTTTACTGCATACGCGTACACCATGTGATACCCCTAGCGGTGTCGTATACTATTCACAAAGAGCGGTGTCGTATACTATTCACAAAGAGCGGCGTTGTATACTATTGACAAAGAGCGGTGTCGTATACTATTGACAACGAGCGGTGTCGTATACCATTCACAAAGAGCGGTGTCGTATACTATTCACAAAGAGCGGTGTATTCACAAAGAGCGGTGTCGTATACTATTCACAAAGAGCGGTGTCGTATACTATTCACAAAGAGCGGTGTTGTATACTATTCACAAAGAGCGGTGTTGTATATTATTCAAAAAGAGTGGTGTCGTATACTATTCACAAAGAGCGGTATAGTATACTATTCACAAAGAGCGGTGTCGTATACTATTCACAACGAGCGGTGTCGTATACCATTCACAAAGAGCGGTGTAGTATACTATTCACAAAGAGTGGTGTCGTATACTATTCACAAAGAGCGGTGTCGTATACCATTCACAAAGAGCGGTGTCGTATACTATTCACAAAGAGTGGTGTCATATACTATTCACAAAGAGCGGTGTCGTATACTATTCACAACGAGCAGTGTCGTATACTATTCACAAAGAGCGGTGTCGTATACTATTCACAACGAGCGGTGTCGTATACTATTCACAAAGAGCGGTGTCGTATACTATTCACAAAGTGTGGTGTCGTATACTATTCACAAAGAGCGGTGTCATATACTATTTATATTTTTTTCAGGATATCTTTATGGGCAGAAGTTCTAAACTTTTTGAAAAGAAGTTAGCTTAATGTTTAACGTAATGTTTGTCTAGTTTCATAATTTGCTATAAATGCTGGTAAAAATATTATTACAGGAACATGTCCAAACTGCTGGAAGGTTTTAACGTGAAAATGGTCCTTTGTAAACAAACACTGATTCCAGGAACGGTAGGTAAACAATGCGATAATGTTTTCAAAGCAAAATCTCAGAAGCTATTCCACGTTGACACTTTCATGAAAACCACTAACATTAAACCTTTGGTAGTGATCTGCGAACGAAAATTAGAAGTAATTTCAAAAGCGAAGAGCACGATCTACGAGTCACCTCCGACGCTGCCGCGCCGCGGTCGTTGCTAGGTGCGCGGCGTAACGAGGAAGGTCAGCTTTGAGTTGCAGCAAGCGATGCGGGGTAGACAGGGGGGGGGGGGGAGAAGAACATTCTTGGGCCCCATTTAGTTGAATTAGGTGCTTGGTAATTATGGTCCTACTGCTGAGACATTGCGCACGGACTTCCGAATACTTGTCCGAATTACCGTATGTCTTCAGGCGCACGATGACCTAATAAGGTCCTGATTGAATCATCTCCCGATCGCAATTTGCCAAACGTCGTTTTATACTGTTCAAGATAAATTATCCGCTAACGTCTTGTCACAAAAATAAAAAATAAGCGGTGAATGTAGAGGAGTGCCTGCCTGTTTTACCAACATTATTTAGGCATCTGATTGGTATACAGTAGGACAAGTAACCGCTGACATAATGCACGCACACCGACTACACTGGCCGAGGGAGTCGGGGACACTCAATTAAGTGATGAAGGCAACGACGGACGGAAGGTCTTTTTATACAAAATGCTAATTCCATCTGGACGCTGGCGCCGACTGCCTGCAATTGGATATCGACTTGCACTTTTAATTTGAAAGGACGAGGAAGAGTCCTGCCGAGCTTTATCTACAATTCTAATAACGGCTCTGCAAAGTAAATGATTGTATTGACTTTGCTGATATAACAGATCTAACGGTAAAGGCGGAATGAGTTCAGTTATGAAATGAACCGGTTTAGTATACGTGATCAGAATTGAATGGATTTAAAGCAACTTCCTGAAAACAAATCTGTACAATGTGTACAATGATCCAGACAGGCAATACCTGCAAGGAAATTCTCCACGGTATCTTTGGACTCAGACTGTAAAAAGTACTTTCATGATATTCAACAATTACTGTTGAGTTGTGTTAAGTGCTGCTAATAAATATTATTATTTTCTTCTTCCCCAGCCACGGAGGCGCAACTGGGCGTGAGCGGCGTGGTGGGCGCGATGGGCGCGGGCTTGGGCGCCGTGTGCGCGCTGGTGGCGGGCGCGTGCGCGCTGGCGCTGCGCCGGCGCCGCCGCCCGCGCCTCGCCAAGCCGCCGCCCGTGTCGGCGCCGCCCGCCAAGCAGGACCACGACGACACGGAGCCAGACCTCATACCTAACAACTACTGTGAGTTACTTTACTGTTTACTATCTGTTGCCCCCGGTTTCAGTCGCAATTAAGGGAAGCTATAACATACCCGACATCCAACATACCCATGTAAAAAGTATCCAGGTCATAATTTATCTGGATCCTTAAAGAGGTAGGTCTTATTCAAAATTCTGTAACCAGAAAAGCCTAAAATGTGGGTAATATGCCTGAAAATCACTCTTGAGCTATTAAAACCACAATGAATTCGCTCAAAAGCTAGGTACGTGTAGTAAAAAGCAAACCTGAGAAGCAAGTGCACTCTTCACCACCCGTCCACTCGCCGGATACGGAACTCTAATCAAGTGCACTCTTCACCACTCGTCCACTCGCCGGACACGGAACTCTAATCAAGTGCACTCTTCACCACCCGTCCACTCGCCGGACACGGAACTCTAATCAAGTGCACTCTTCACCACTCGTCCACTCGCCGGATACGGAACTCTAATCAAGTGCACTCTTCACCACCCGTCCACTCGCCAGACACGGAAAAAAAATCATGATTGGAAAATTGCATTCGAATAAGTTTACATAACGTCACATTGTAGTTACAAACTGATAAACTAAGAGTGGACATCCAACATGGCGAGCGGCGAACAGTGGAGCCTGATCCTTAACGGTGGGACAGTGCTCGTGCATGCGAGGTGACGAGGTACCTCGCGACCCGCGACCCGCAGCGGCAGGTCTAAGGCATCCACCTTGAATGCAATACATTTTTATATCTAGTAGCTAAATGTTTACAATGATAATAAAAGCAACGGTCCATTTCAGAAACGATCTGTGTTCCTTTTCTTAAATGTTAATACCTGGATCTGCGCGATTAGAAGTTTCAAAATTATTCTAGATCACCGGCAAACAGATTCTGTCAAGAATGGTGACTTTTTCATTCACTGTAAGGCTCGGCTTCAGTATTTTTAAAGTTTATATGCTCGTGTAAACTTTTACATCATAGAAATATCTATGCTTCATATCAATCTCAAAGAACATGCGAATTTGTGAATATGAAGGAAAACATCCAATAGACGAGTTTGTGAAATAAATAAATTGACAACAGGACACACGTTAAGAAGAGATGTATTGTTATATACTTTGAAGGATTGGATATGGAAAAACATGTAGCATTCATACCGACATCCGCCATGACACCATCGCTTTCATAGAAATGCGACGCGACGTTGGAGAGTAGCCAGAGATTTATTTTAAGTGCAGACTATTGAACTGTTTCTGCTACAGGTCGCCTTCTGTAACATATCTGTTGAACTGTTTCTGCTACAGGTCGCCTTCTGTAACATATCTATTGAACTGTTTCTGCTACAGGTCGCCTTCTGTAACATATCTATTGAACTGTTTCTGCTCCAGGTCGCCTTCTGTAACATATCTATTGAACTGTTTCTGCTACAGGTCGCCTTCTGTAACATATCTATTGAACTGTTTCTGCTACAGGTCGCCTTCTGTAACATATCTATAGGTACATATACCAACGTAGTAGTTGTGTTTGTAATGCGCGTGTTGTTGAAGCAGACGTATCTCAAAACATTTCCATTCAATTGTTTCACTCCGGGATCGTGACCAAGGTTTGTTCACAAGCGCGCAGATTATGCGGAGGGCATTCAAATATTCATATTAAGCGCATAACAGGGGAAAAAGCGTCGGGCGGGGGTGAGGCAGCCGGGCTAGTGGGCGAGAGGGGGAGAAGGGGGACACTCGGCGCGGGTTAAAAGGCAATCCTCATAAAAGCTTAATATACAGCTGGAAGTGTCCGCGACGGAGTGCCGGACACCAACTCCTCCACAACACACAGCCGGCGCGACTCGCGTGACGTCACTGCTCTCTGACTGCTGTACAAGCGGCTCCTTTGTCCTCGTGACGTAGTTAGTCGCCAGGAGCCGCCAGTACGGTACACTCATACCCGCAGCACACTCGCGGGACACTCAACTTTGTTTATCTTAGTTTTGCGGAATTATCGTGACAGATGTCTAGTGTTACGTAAGTGGGGATTACTTTAGGATCGGCGAAATATTTCGAGTAGTTTGAAATTATTTAGTTTCCAGTTTTGAATGTTAGTAATTTCTTGCTGAAGATGTCGCACCATAGACATGTAAGATCAACAGGCTTATAAGTAAAATGGGCTGACAGTAGACTGCACTAGCGCTAAGTAAACTGCATCCACAAGTAATACGCGAACTCAGCAATCGGCGGCCACTCCACGTTCATATTTACTTTCCGGGAGAACGCCCTCCGCGTGGAGTGACTCGCACAGATAACATTTACTCACATTTACATTCAATGAGCAGCTTACATAAAAATCCTTCTCCGTGGAGCGCGTGACGTCAGCTATTTGTAACCGTTTAAAACCAGTTCGCAGTCAATCGCTGTACGATAGAAGCTTTTCATTTTATTTAACGACTGTATAAGAAACCGTAAGAGAGTATGAAGGAACTATAAAAAGCTTATAACAAGATAAATAAGAGGAAATATAACATGTAGGTGCTGTCACGCTATGTAGGTGCTGTCACGCTATGTAGGTGCTGTCACGACAATATAACATGTAGGTGCTGTCACGCTATGTAGGTGCTGTCACGACAATATAACATGTAGGTGCTGTCACGACAATATAACATGTAGGTGCTGTCACGCTATGTAGGTGCTGTCACGCTATGTAGGTGCTGTCACGACAATATAACATGTAGGTGCTGTCACGACAATATAACATGTAGGTGCTGTCACGACAATATAACATGTAGGTGCTGTCACGACAATATAACGTGTAGGTGCTGTCACGACAATATAACGTGTAGGTGCTGTCACGACAATATAACATGTAGGTGCTGTCACGACAATATAACGTGTAGGTGCTGTCACGCTATGTAGGTGCTGTCACGACAATATAACATGTAGGTGCTGTCACGACAATATAACATGTAGGTGCTGTCACGCTATGTAGGTGCTGTCACGACAATATAACATGTAGGTGCTGTCACGCTATGTAGGTGCTGTCACGACAATATAACATGTAGGTGCTGTCACGACAATATAACATGTAGGTGCTGTCACGACAATATAACATGTAGGTGCTGTCACGACAATATAACGTGTAGGTGCTGTCACGACTGTACATCCACCCTTAACAAACGTCACGTAAGGCCGCAATATTGTCAAGGGTGTGACGGTACATGGAAATATATGATAAGTTAAGGAACCTACAAAGACCTACAAGCCTAACAGTCCCTAGCCTACCATATACTTAGTGTGTGATAAATAAATATATAGATAAGTACAGGATGTCTGCACCATGCGACCTAAGGTAACAGACGGATAGTAGACAGGAATACCAGGTTCGGGAAGGGTACACTCACTGCCAGTCACGCAGACTCACGAGACTGATCGGAGATGGCTAAAGGTGTCTTGGCCACAGTGAGGGGTAATGAGACAAGAATATAAAATTCAAATCTGATTTATTTACAAAATGTTCTGCTTATATACTAGTTTCTCTTAACACACACTATTATACTTAATTCTATGTGTCCTATGCGTGTAATATGCAACCAAGTCAATATTTTAACTGGACCGCATGAGGCAGGCAGAGTGCTGAGTCAATGTCCAAAGGTAACATTGAACATTCTGGCGACTCTCAGGAACGGGACTCCAATTGGTACAACTCGATGGTCTCGTATGGTCTGGCCTGGCCTTGTTCAGTTTGTTGTGACGGGGTGGGCACGCTGTGTGGAATGCCGTACCGTTGTGGAGTTTGTCGCGGGTGTGGTGGGCAGTTTGTTGGTTGCTGCATAGGTGGCGTAGTCTTCCTTCTTGCTGCAATGGTGGCTCGAAATTTGTTCAATACCTGTGGGCCGAAATAAATTAAAACACATGCTAAACTTATACTGACAAGTGAGGTGCTAATGCTGGCGATGTATGTATGTGATTGTAGTTGTTTCCAAATTGTGTTGTCTAGCTGAGTTTGTAAATTTGTTTCCGAAGTGAGTAAATGGTCGAAAACTCCCTTTGACTTGTCTAAAACTAATTCTTCCTTGGATATGTCTTTTATATGTGTTGGTAGGATTTGCGTATTAATGGAGAAGTTCGTCGTTTTGGAATAAGACGCTAGTACTGTTATAGTCGTTGTCCTTTTTGCAGCAAGTATGTTGTTTAGTGTTTTAATGACACAATTCTCAGAAATATAGAGAACTCCGACATCTTGTATCGTTATTTCTTGTCTTTGGCCGTCACACACAATCGATATGGCAACCGATTTTGTTGCAATGAAGAGCCAGGTGTTTTGCATGTATAATTGTTTCCATACAACATCTGTCGAAATTTTGAAGGTCTTTGACGTGCATTGGGTGTGGGTGTCGTTCTCTGTTCTGAAGAGTTGTTCAACTATGCAATTTTTATTTAATTGCATGTTCTTGACAGCTACGGGATAGCAGACAAACTCTGTGTTACTTTGAAGGCAGTCTTTAAATTCGTCTTGATTTAATTCAAAGTAGCGCTCGTTGTTGTAATCGAAACCCATGAATGTCTGCTGTATCGTTAAACACTCGAAAGATCCATCTGTTTTCCTTTCTGGAATTGGCGTTACGTGTATCAGAGTATACTTTGTGATGTCGTGTATTGGGAAGTACGCGTACACTCTTATGTGCGTAGTATTAACATTCATCTCTGTTTGTATTATCTGACCCTGAATAATTTTTAAGTTTGATGGTAGTTTTTGATTTGCCATTTGTATAATTTTGCTAATGTGTTTTGGTGTTAGTATACTGTATATAGTGGTTTTTTGTGTATAAATTTCAAGTAAGCCTTTATAATAGTCCATAATTTCGTTTATAAAATTGTTTGCTAACTCGTAGGTTTGCATTACTTGTATCTTGATATGATTTTTGTCAATCGATTTATACCAAACATTGTGGTTATTCATGAACGATATTGCTTCATTTAGTTTTGCTTGGAACTTCTCTAACTTCTTCTGGATTTGTTCTTCAGTTTGGTTTACACCTGCGATGGTGGATATCATTATCTTTGTTTGATGATTGGCAGCGTCTATAAGCTTCTGCTGATTGTTATTTAATGTTTCTATGTCCCTGTATACTTCATCATTTACTCCGAATACCGATGTTAAAAGTTGTCCCAAGAGACCTCGTTTCTTCCTAGTTTTCTTTATCTCTGTTAGGTATTCCTTTGTTGTCTCAAATTTTGCTTTTTCTTCATTTAAATGGTGATAAAATTCATTGCAATGCGTTTCATCCATGATGTATTGAGTGTCCTTACAAAGTTGTTGAAATTGTGTTGTTATTTTTTCGATCTTCTTTTGGTCTAGTTCCAAGCTTCCTCTCTCGTAATCAGTTTCAATTCTAAACGTTCCTCGATTAATAGTTGTGGTTCCAATGTCTTCAACGTATAGCCCTGGCTTTAAATTTTTTAATGTGTATGTGGGCGTAGTCGATACGGTGCCGATTAATAAAATAAGCATTGTCTGAACTAGTAAACCCTTTAGCCAACTTTTCGATGATCGTATACCTTTTTTGTTTATTGTGGCTGTTGACGTGTTACATTGCGTAGACGTTTGCATGTTTTTGCTAGTTGTTTCAATTTCTTCGTTTTCGTTCACAGGGAGCGGGATCAACGTGTGAATTGATCTTTTATGACAAGCGCCTGTTGATTTTTGAAGAGTTACCACTCTAACTACACCATCATTTCCCGGGTGTACTTCTGTGATTTTTGCTAATGGCCATTTACTTGGATTTATATTGTCGTCTTTTATTAGTACTACCGTTCCAATTTTAGCATTTTCATGTGCTTGTTTCCATTTGTATCTTTGCTGTAGTTGATGAAGATAGTCTTTTGTCCCACTGTTCCAAAAATCTTTTTTCATTTTTTGAATCTGCTTCCATCTGTTAACTAGGTCAGTATTGATGTTTTCGAGCGGGTTTGGTACTCCTACTGCTTCTCGGCCAATAAGAAAATGGCTTGGAGTTAGTATTGTGTTGTCATTAATATTTTCGGTTTGCGCACACAATGGTCTTGAATTCAAACACGCTTCAATTTGGTGTAGAAAGGTTGTCATTTCCTCGTATGTTAGTGTCGAATCCCCGATTACTCGACGTAAATGATGTTTCACTGACTTTACGCCAGCTTCCCAGATGCCACCGAAATGTGGTGATGATGGAGGAATGAAATGCCACTGTGTTCCTATATTCGTCATTGCGTTTTGAAATTCCGGCGATTGCGTGATTTGTAATATTTCTTGATGTAAAAAGTTGGCTGCTCCTACGAAGTTTGTTGCATTGTCACTGTACATGTGTAACACGTGACCTCTTCGTGCCATGAATCTGCGTAGCGCAGCGATAAATGTTTCTGTTGTTAAATCTCCCACCAATTCTAGGTGCACTGCTTTTGTTGCTAAACATACAAAAACAGCAATGTATGATTTATAAGACTTGTGTCCTCTCCCTTTCATGGTTCTTGTTTGTATTGGTCCCGCATAATCCACTCCAGTATAAGTGAATGGGTAGGATTGCGTTACTCGTGCTTTTGGCAGTATTCCCATTTTTTGTGAGTTTGTGTCTGCTTTGTATCGTATGCACCTCACACATTTGTTAATTATACTCTTTACTTTTCTTGTTCCACTAATGATCCAGTATGTTTGTCGTAAATAAGCCATTGTTAATTTGTTACCACCATGCAAAGTTTTTGTATGTGCGTCTTGTATAATTAATGACGTTACGTGATGGTTATATGGTAAAAGTATTGGATGTTTTTGATTGTAAGGCAAATTGGAGTTTTGTAATCTGCCTCCAACTCTAAGTAGTCCGTCCTCGTCTATGAACGGATCTAAAGTGGATAATGTTTTATTTTTCTTCAAGGGTTGTCCACTTTGTATGGTTTTCAATTCATCTTTGAATTCCTGTTGTTGTATCTTCTGAATTATTCGTTTTACTGTCACGTTTAGTTCATTACTAGTAAGTAGCTTATTTGTTGATTGTTTGTTTGTAAATCTGTAGCAGTAAGATAACACTCTTACCATTTTATCTAAACTGGAGAATCTATTCCAGAGATCATTATTTTCAATCTCAGTTGTAGTTGTATGACACACTTTGATTTCTTGGTTCGTCTGCGGCATACCTTTCGTGATAGGAATCTGGTTGGTTTTTAACCAATGTGGCCCGTTCCACCACAGTGAATAGTTAATCAATTTTTCCGGCTCAAGACCTCTTGAAACGATATCAGCCGGGTTATCAGCAGAAATTACATGGTTCCATTCTGCGTTTGGTAAAAGTTGTTTAATTTGAGACACCCTATTGGCTACGAACGTTTGCCACCGTTCTGGCTCTCCTCTTATCCAGCCTAACGTGATCATAGAATCCGTCCAACAAAATATCGTAATGTTCTTGCAGATAAGCGCTTCTTTTACTTTTTCCATTAAACCGGCTAGTAGCAGTGCAGCGCATAACTCAAGTCGAGGTAGAGTAGTTTTTTGTTTCTTTGGCGCCACTTTCGATTTTGCTTGTAATAATGTAACGTAGTAAATGTTATTGATTTTTACGCGGCTGTATACCACCGCTCCGTAAGCTTTTTCGGAAGCGTCGCTGAAACCGTATAGCTCAATTTCTGTGCTGTCTGTTATGTAACACCATCGTGGTATTTTAATTTCTTCTATGCTTTTAATTTGGTTTTGTAATTCAACCCATTTTTTCTGGATTATGTCATCAACAGGTTGATCCCATCCTATCTCGTTCGTCCAGAGTTCTTGTATGAGCAGCTTCATTTTAATAATAATTGGCGCTAACCAGCCCAAGGGATCGAATATTTTCGCAACTTCTGACATAATAAATCTTTTCGTTGGTTTTTTATTTTCCGTTATAGTTATCTGGAAATGAAAACTGTCTTCCCGTGGTGACCATATTATGCCCAATGACTTCCTGGACTCGTCTAACGGTAGTTTGAGCAGTTGATCGTCTTTGTCTTCCACTGGTATATTTTCCAGTAGCTCTGAACTATTTGAGGACCATTTTCGTAGTTTGAAACCGCCCTTGTTTAACATGGTTATTAACTGACTCTGTAACTCTTTAGCTGCGCTTTCCTGGGAATCTCCGGATAAAATATCATCCACGTAGAAATCTTGTAAAGTAGCTTGACTTGCAATTGGGTAATTGTTTTGTTCGTCTATCGCAAGTTGTTGCAATGTTCGTACCGCAAGATAGGGGGCACTAGTTGTACCGTAGGTTACAGTTGTAAGTTCATATTCACTAATTGCGTGTTTTGGTGAAAATCTCCATAGTATCCTTTGATGTGCGTAGTCTAATTCGTTAATTTTTATGAAACGGTACATTTTCATAATATCTGCCATAAAGGCAAACTTGTGTTTTCGCCATCGTAGAAGTATAGTGGATAAGTCTTGTTGTAATCGTGGTCCTTTATACATATTGTCGTTAAGGCTTATTTTTGTGCTGCTTTTACTGCTCGCATCAAAAACCACGCGTAGTTTTGTAGTTAATGAGTCTTCTTTGATTACTGCCTGATGTGGTATGTAGTATTTTCCTGAGTTGTAGTTCGTTGTACCTACTTTTCTCATATGACCCATTTGTAGGTATTCATTCATGAAGTCAATGTATTGTTGTCGTAAATTTTCATTTTTTGCGAACTGTCGTTCTAATTGTAGTAGCCGTGCAGCGGCTTTCCTGCGTGATTCACCGTTTAAGTTTAAGTTTACGTTTGCATCTTTTAAAGAAAGTCGTACTGTGTAAGTTCCGTCTGGGTTTCTTATTGTTGTTTCTTTATAGTAGTTTTCGCAGGTCTGGTCATCATTTGTAAGTTCGTAATTTTGTGGAATTTCTTCTAATTCCCAAAATTTGGTAAGTTGTCGTACATCTTCGGTGCAAGCCACCATGCTGAGTATTTTAACTCCATTCTTTGTTTCATTGGGATAAAATCCGGATAAAATCCACCCTAATTCTGTATTCTGAGCGATAATTCCGTCCCTTAGTCTTTCGAAACCCTGTAGTAATATTCTGCTGTATTCTTGGGCACCTAATATAATATCAATAGGTCCCTTTTGATAATAAGTTGGGTCTGCTACAAGTGCATTATCCAAGATTTTTTCTTGTAATTGTTGTAGATCATTCCTTGGTAGGGAACTTGTTAGCTTTGGTAGTACTATTAGCGTTACTGGTAGTTTGTAATCGCTGGAATACCTTGGTTGTAGAGTAATGTTGATTGTGTAGTTTGACGTTTTTGGTTTTTCATCTCCGATACCTTTTATTTCGGCTTGGATTTTTTGTCGTGGGTATGATAACAATTGTGCTACTTCTTCAGTACAGAATGACGCTTCTGATCCTTGATCACACAATACTCTCAGCAACTGCGGCATCCCGTCATACGCGGTAGTTCTTACTATGGCAGTAGCTAGTAAAGTAGTGTTTGTAGCGTCAGTATTTGTTGCAGATAAGTTCGAAGTCGCTATATTTTGTGCCTTCTCTGTACCTGTATTTTTTGGTGCGTATTTTTAGCGTTGTCATTGTTTTGAAACGGCCTAGATTGATGCAATAGAACGTTGTGACCCTTATGTTGACAAATTTCGCATTGTTTATAAACTGCACTCACACATTGTTTCTGATCATCGTGATTTAAGCAACGTTTGCACATTCTTTTTTGCGCGACAGCCTTGTATCGATCGTTGACGCATAACGCCTTGAAACTAGGGCAGTGATGAATAGTATGGTCGTTATTTTGACAAAACCAACAACGTTTATATTTTTCCGTTGTCTGTCTGTCCCGTGATAGTTGCTTGTTTGTATATGATGTAGATCCGTCAAAAGACTTAAGGCAATTGAAACGGTTTTCCATAAATTTCATCATCTCGTCAAAGGATTGTATTTTATTTCGGTTTTGTAGTTGATCTTCATACTTCGTATTTGTCTCTTCATCCCATTTTCTACTGACTATTCTTATCAATAGCGGGCCCCAAGACGATGTGTTTATGCGTTGATTTTTTAGTGCCTCAAGACATTCATTTACAGTGTCATGCATGTCTCGTAATTGTGCCGCGTTAGCTCGTTGCATTTTAGGCAAATCTAATAGTTTGTCAATAAATTTAGTAGCGATCATGCGCTCGTCTTCATATCTCTGCGTCAGCAACTTCCAAGCTGCTTCATAATTTATTTCGCTTATTGTTAGATGACGTATTAATCTTGCTGCGTCGCCTTTTACGTGTGTTTTTAGGTACTGCATTTTTTCTGTTGAAGAAATCGATTTATCTTCGTGAATAATTTTTCTAAATAAGTCTTGGAATGTGTCCCAAGAGTCATAGTTCCCCGTGAATATGGGAATACTTATTCGTGGAAGTTTTCCCGAGGATTTTGTCGTAATAACTTTTTCATCTGAGATTTGAAAGATTCTTTCTTCCAATAACTCCGTAGTAATTTCATAATCTTTCTGCGTTTTTTCGAAACAAGTATCTCTGAAGTAGCTGTTGTCCAGTGTACTTTCGGCCATTAGTAGTTCGATGTGAGTTTCTTCGATTTCTAGCCATTGTTTTTGTAATGTTTGTAATAGTGTTTGTAAGTGCCATATCGGCTTATTTTGTATTACAGATTCCTTAGCCTGAGATATTTTCTTAGCTATCTGTGACATTCGGAATAGCTGTATAAATAGTTTTGGGCTACTGACTCCATCCTTGTCTTCCTCTTCATCTAAAAGTCGTGGTTCGTAGACACTTTGTACATGTTGTAGCCTTTCTTCGCATTTTTCGAGGTACTCGATTCCTTCGTCGTAACATTTTTTAATGTTGTCAAAGTAGTTTGTAGTCATATACTTATGAGTTGATAACACCTCCTGTTCCTGTAGTCTTGTATGGTTTTCTTGAACTCGCTGAAAAACTTGGTATAAGGTTTTTTTTCTCTCATTGATGTATTTTTCTGTTTTTCTTGTGGGCGAGTCTTTTTTTATGTTTGTCAATACTCTTCTGATCTCGTTGTAATCCGCTTCCTGGCTCTTGATTAATTCGTTAATTTCCTGTATCTCCATTGTGCTCTTCTTTCTTCTTCCCTAACGCCCTACCCTACTCTAACAGTCAAGTCCGTACTAGTGGTATCTGCGCTCTTGTTATATTTGTGCGACTTCTCAATCAGCTGGTGAGACCCGCTTGTGGGAGGCCAGTGACCGATCCGCAACGAGAGGCTTTCCGACAGAATACCCTAGTACAATGTTCTTCAGATTACCGAAAACTGGTGCTTTGTTGAGCACACCAGCCCCCAGTTCTCCAAAATGTCAGTCTGTCAAAGTCTATCCCTACTCTGGGCAAGGGGAACCGCGTGATTCAAATGCTCGAAGGACCAAAATGTACATCCACCCTTAACAAACGTCACGTAAGGCCGCAATATTGTCAAGGGTGTGACGGTACATGGAAATATATGATAAGTTAAGGAACCTACAAAGACCTACAAGCCTAACAGTCCCTAGCCTACCATATACTTAGTGTGTGATAAATAAATATATAGATAAGTACAGGATGTCTGCACCATGCGACCTAAGGTAACAGACGGATAGTAGACAGGAATACCAGGTTCGGGAAGGGTACACTCACTGCCAGTCACGCAGACTCACGAGACTGATCGGAGATGGCTAAAGGTGTCTTGGCCACAGTGAGGGGTAATGAGACAAGAATATAAAATTCAAATCTGATTTATTTACAAAATGTTCTGCTTATATACTAGTTTCTCTTAACACACACTATTATACTTAATTCTATGTGTCCTATGCGTGTAATATGCAACCAAGTCAATATTTTAACTGGACCGCATGAGGCAGGCAGAGTGCTGAGTCAATGTCCAAAGGTAACATTGAACAACGACAATATAACGTGTAGGTGCTGTCACGATAATATAACATGTAGGTGCTGTCACGCTATGTAGGTGCTGTCACGCGATGTAGGTGCTGTCACGCGATGTAGGTGCTGTCACGCTATGTAGGTGCTGTCACGCGATGTAGGTGCTGTCACGCGATGTAGGTGCTGTCACGCTATGTAGGTGCTGTCACGACAATATAACATGTAGGTGCTGTCACGCGATGTAGGTGCCTCTCCACAGTCCACACTCTCTTGGATGTAACTCATGCCAATATTCGGCCCTAGCTTCCTCCAATCATTTTCATTTAATTTGTAAATATGTCTGGTTTAATAGTTCATTGTCAAACTCGTCATCACGTAGATAAAGGTAATTCAGAGCCCTCATTTTAAAATTGACTCAATTCGACGATTGACCTCTAGATCTATCATAAGATCAAACTGAAACATTATCTCGTTCGGCATCGATCGGCAGAAGCACATTAGTCGCGAAGTATTCAAACAGTCGCTATTAAAGCGAGTATAAGATCGCAGCTGGCGCTAACAACCAGGAAGGTCCAGCAACACGAGAGAGGAACTCCTACAGCGGCGACGCCACCAGTCGAGTATAAGATCGCAGCTGGCGCTAACAACCAGGAAGGTCCAGCAACACGAGGGAGGAACTCCTACAGCGGCGACGCCACCAGTCGAGTATAAGATCGCAGCTGGCACTAACAACCAGGAAGGTCCAGCAACACGAGGGAGGAACTCCTACAGCGGCGACGCCACCAGTCGAGTATAAGATCGCAGCTGGCGCTAACAACCAGGAAGGTCCAGCAACACGAGAGAGGAACTCCTACAGCGGCGACGCCACCAGTCGGATTGAATCTCCTTTTGCGTACAACTCGTGTGCAGCCGACCTTAGGCTCTCCGGCGGTTTGTTTCTACAGTATGAAGTATAATTACAATCAATTGCCTCGATTTTGCTATCGTGCTCAGTGTCTGTGAACTTGAGATAAATAAAACTGATAAAAAAAACATATAAACTCACAAATACCTATCCGAACTTGAGAAGAGTATTGAAATGTATGTTGATACGCTACTTATCACGCGTAACGCAGATCTCTAATTACTGAAATAGTTATACTGTGGTAAAAGTAAAAGGAACGCACTCGTCGATCATTACCATATTAGCGTGAGCGGGCGCGAATCAATCGACACCACGCCGACGATTAATTCCGAAGAAGCGGCGATGTCGTGCGACGCGGTGCGGCTCCGTGCGACGCGGTGCGGCTCCGTGCGACGCGGTGCGGCTCCGTGCGACGCGACGTGACCCACTAGCGACGGCGCTAATTAAAAGCTAATGTGGATCCGACTTCGCAAGTAAGTTAGCGCGCCACCACACCAGTTCCGCGGTAACTGTCGATCGCAAATTAACTCGTGCACGCGCCAAACATTTTAACGTCACATTAACGACTTTCAAAACGACGTGCCACCAGTTCTTGTCAGGGTTGGCACACAGTTCCGTGATGAACGGCAACTAACCTGCAAAGGATTTGCTTTGGAAATTCTTGGGACCTTGCGAGGGTTGCAGTCGACGCAGACAAGTCCTGACTCAAATCAGGCTCTTTAATATCAATGGGCATGACTGAACTCGGCGTTTTGTTTTACAATGATAGAGTGGTCGAATGCGGGAAAGTCTTGCAAATATAATAAGTACCTATGATGCTAAATTCAGTAATATTGGGACATCAGCAGTTGAATCGAAGTAACGAGCCCCCGTCGCTGACGCAATCAGACGCAAGTACTCGCCGCGCCGACGATCGCCGCGTGCGCGAACTTGTTAACAATTAAAAAGCCTTGTAAATCAGTTGAATGGCCAGCAGCGAACGAGCCCCGCCTATTATAATAATACGTTATACGGGAATTATTGCTGTCATAACTCCACCGGCGCGTCACGCCCACTCCGCGCCGCCGGCGACCAACAAAAGCCCGAAATGTACGATAAAAACGCATTTCAGTCGAGTTCTGTTCTACATATTATATATAAGGGAATAGTGAGCGGTGAGCAGCAGCTTTATGTGGATACTAGCACAAACAGCTACGAATGTGTGGCTTTACGTGGAGCTCACTGAGCCAGCTCAGTACACTCACTAGCTCTCGTCAGGACACCTAGCGCTCACAGGTACGCCGAGCACGTTTGTGTTGCTCTGTGCGTTCTGTTATTTCTGGGAATCATTGTTTGTTTTGTTTATATCGTTATCTCGGAACTACACGCCAGTTATGAATCCTCTCTGACATGATCGACGAAGGTCGAGAACAAATAAAGTCATCTGGTATTCATGAGCGTGTCATGGTGGAGTCTGGCGCGGGTTGCGGGCGAGCGGGCAGCGATACGGGGGACAGAAGGGGAGGGGGGGACGCCATAAATCGTGACGTAATGAATGCCGTTCTCGCCTCACAACAAAACCTCTCCCACATTATATGATACAGGATTTATGCGCGAGCCGCCGCCGCTGCCGCCGCCGCCCGTGACAAGCCGTGCCAAACGAAGCCGTGGTGTGTTGTGGAAAGTACAACGTACAATAATAAAGTCAGCATTCACACAGTCACAATATATGAGTTCTGTATCCTCAACTAAACAAGATTGAGTACTTACCAGTGAGTTGCCCGCGACGCTTCTGCTCGCCCACTATCCAGGGTAGGTACAGGCGCCATTCCGTCGAGTATTTAATGTTTTCGGCACTCACACTATGCCATCCTTATCAATGCAAGGACTACGAACCAGTCCTCCTCGTAGTTAAACAACCACGAATATAATAGAATCGAACATTTTCGTTTGCATTACAACATGGCACTTAGGTAATTAGGTTCTTATATTATGAAGAATTATGATCTGACGTGTTCGCATGGATTGTTATGTTATCGCTGTAAAGTTTCACGCACAATCTTTATTTTCTACAATCGTATTATTTACTTAGGTAGGTACCTACCTAACTATCGTAAAAACATTTGAATGTGTTGCAATAATGTATTTTCATAATTCGAATATTGTCTAGATAAAATATGGCAGCGTTAAATGTATAAGGAAAATACAGATGAGGTCAATCAGCGGAGCGGAAGCGTCAGCGAGCGCCCGGTGTTACAGCCGGTGTTACAGCCGGTGTTACAGCCGGTGTTACAGCCGGTGTTACAGCCGGTGTTACAGCCGGTGTTACAGCCGGTGTTACAGCCGGTGTTACAGCCGGTGTTACAGCCGGTGTTACAGCCGGTGTTACGGCCGGTGTTACAGCCGGTGTTACAGCCGGTGTTACAGCCGGTGTTACAGCCGGTGTTACAGCCGGTGTTACAGCCGGTGTTACAGCCGGTGTTACAGCCGGTGTTACAGCCGGTGTTACAGCCGGTGTTACGGCCTGTGAAGACGCCGCGGTGCTTGTTAACTGTGCGAGCGTAGTGCTGCCACGCGACACTCGTGCCGTCCGTTGTGCTCACACGAATGTATTGTCATTATTGTGTTGTTACTAGTTATCCGGCAAAATGAAGATGATATAATAAATACTTATTTGACAAAATATTAGTGCCTAGGACTACTTTCTGAAAAAACAATAAAATTCATACATATTGTCATTTAAGAAAGTAGTTTGAGGAGTTCAACTCACAGTTTGTCGGCTTAAAACCAGTGAATATTAAATCTGATAATGTTCAGAGCCGCAAAATCAAAACGATTGTAAACTCCTACAGTAGTTATCTTAACGCACGCGCGCTACGAACTCGTAGCTTCAGTCGCGTAGCCGTAGCACCTCACGTGCGGCTCATGCAGCGTAGCTTCAGTCGCGTAGCCGTAGCACCTCACGTGCGGCTCATGCAGCGTAGCTTCAGTCGCGTAGCCGTAGCACCTCACGTGCGGCTCATGCAGCGTAGCTTCAGTCGCGTAGCCGTAGCACCTCACGTGCGGCTCATGCAGCGTAGCTTCAGTCGCGTAGCCGTAGCACCTCACGTGCGGCTCATGCAGCGTAGCTTCAGTCGCGTAGCCGTAGCACCTCACGTGCGGCTCATGCAGCGTAGCTTCAGTCGCGTAGCCGTAGCACCTCACGTGCGGCTCATGCAGCGTAGCTTCAGTCGCGTAGCCGTAGCACCTCACGTGCGGCTCATGCAGCGTAGCTTCAGTCGCGTGGTTGAGTGTACTCCGGAACAGTCACACAGTCACGTGACAACCATTCAACACCTATATTGAAAACATCGCGAACGGGGAGCGGGCGGGCACGCTGGGGGGGGGGGGGGGGGCTTGGTGGTGCACGGGCTAGGTGTATTCATGAATATTGATGCAGCATCGTGAATATTTAGCGCGGTGGAACTCGCAATTGAAAACATGCCGCAAAGTGCGCGCCGACACCGCGCCGACTCCGCGCCGACACCGCGCCGACTCCGCGCCGACATCGCGCCGACTCCGTGCCGACACCGCGCCGACACCGCGCCGAATCCGCGCCGACGCCGCGCCGACTCCGCACCGACACCGCGCCGACACCGCGCCGACACCGCGCCGACTTCGCGCCGACATCCCACGACGTAACAGCTTCACCCGCACAGTATGACCACACTCAAGCTAGCACTCATACTAGTAATCATCCATTTATGTCTAAATAATAAAGCACGTCAAAGTGCGAGAGTATGCTCACACAATTTGTGCTTGTATTACATTCGTGGAACAGAGTTTCTTGAAGAGAATTCAAACCTTCGGCTTAACACGATAATAAGGGATGATCCGATTTCAAGAGCTTCATTTTAAACGCAGCTAACGCAGCGCTTGGAAGCGCTCGATACGCTGATGTTATTAAATGACGTCCTAATCCACATCGCTTCCAACATCCCGTTACAGCTGCGAACACTACAAGGACATGATAAACCAAATACTATCGGCAGCAGCAACTCGACAGGCGCCAACCAAGCAGCCCTTTCTGCCGCTGGTCTGTAATTAGAGATACGTACCGCGGCGGCCCTCGCGGACATTGATAGTTCTTTCTGAATAGCTTCCCCGCACGGTAACACCCGCAACCCGCAACGAAACAACATCCGCATCGCTCAGGTGTACTCGTGGTACAGTGCGGAGCGCGCCACCTCACCTATTAATGAAGCCAATTTGAATAAACTCGGGCACATTAGACGCGGGGCGCGGCGCGGGCGGGCGCGGGGCGGCGGGGCGCGGCGCGGGGGGCTGCTCGATGCGCGCACCAATTAATTATTTCTTGTGTCCTGACTTACGCTCGCCTCTCGCCGTCTTTGAATGTAGTGATTAATCAGGTTTTTTCCCTCTGCGGATAAATCTCGGGCGGATCAGTGCGGCTGCGCACACGCGCCGCGCAGTTATTTATGTGCGACGTCGCCGGTGCAGGCTCGTGAGCCCACTAGTGAGCGACAGCTATTAGAAATCGAAGCCGGCCCGTAGTCCGGCGGCCGGTACAGGCAACCGGAGCCACATTCTTTGTGTTGCCTGTCGTAGGTTCTGGGACACTCGCCCGAGTTCCGGTTTACTCTCGGAGTGCTCGGAAGGCACGCGGCGATCTGAACTGCCGCTGTGCCACCACGCAGGTAGATGCAGAGTGACCACTGCACAGTTCGGTTATTGTACGGAACAGTAGAGCCTGAACAAGTGATACACAATTATATTATCTGTGCGAGTTTTGCCAGCCATGTCGCCGCAGCCGTTGTTAGATTAATTCTGCGTCCTGGAGGTAACAATGTCAAAAAAGCGTCAAGCGAGCGGTACCTTATGCCATGCATTTATTTACCGTCACCTTGACTTATCCTGCACTTAAACTGCTTTGCAAATGATTAAGGCTCCTTCAACAGGCGCGACACGTGACACGAAGCGTGCGCGACTCAAAAGCACCGCTCGACACGCGACACGCGGTGCCTTTGTGTCGCATCGCGTGTCGCGCCAGTTTGCAGGAGCCTTTATGGTAAGTGGCTCTGTTCGGAGCTAGCCTTCCGTACATTCCTGTATGTGGTGACTGACGACGATGGTGACGGTGCTCTAGAGGCTCCAATTAACAAGAGGTCAGGATTATCAATACTCGGAGCTGCACTATTGGCGCGCGTGACATACGTCAGCGAGCAATTTTAGCGTAACACTATTTTAAGCCTAAGAATCTCCACCCGAGGACAATGAAGTAATACATATTATTAACTAGCTGACCCGCCAGGCGCTGTCCTATCTCAACAATTCATACAATTTTCAGAATTTTCCGGGAAACCTTACCATTTTTTCTTTCCAACCGCCATTACTGTTCGGCTCGACACACCTCGTGTGTAGCCAGCCACATGGTGGTCTAGCGCAGCGCTAGTTCGGCTCGACACACCTCGCGTGTAGCCAGCCGCACGGTGGTCTAGCGCAGCGCTAGTTCGGCTCGACACACCTCGTGTGTAGCCAGCCACATGGTGGTCTAGCGCAGCGCTAGTTCGGCTCGACACACCTCGTGTGTAGCCAGCCACATGGTGGTCTAGCGCAGCGCTAGTTCGGCTCGACACACCTCGCGTGTAGCCAGCCGCACGGTGGTCTAGCGCAGCGCTAGTTCGGCTCGACACACCTCGTGTGTAGCCAGCCACATGGTGGTCTAGCGCAGCGCTAGTTCGGCTCGACACACCTCGTGTGTAGCCAGCCACATGGTGGTCTAGCGCAGCGCTAGTTCGGCTCGACACACCTCGTGTGTAGCCAGCCACATGGTGGTCTAGCGCAGCGCTAGTTCGGCTCGACACACCTCGCGTGTAGCCAGCCGCACGGTGGTCTAGCGCAGCGCTAGTTCGGCTCGACACACCTCGTGTGTAGCCAGCCACATGGTGGTCTAGCGCAGCGCTAGTTCGGCTCGACACACCTCGCGTGTAGCCAGCCGCACGGTGGTCTAGCGCAGCGCTAGTTCGGCTCGACACACCTCGTGTGTAGCCAGCCACATGGTGGTCTAGCGCAGCGCTAGTTCGGCTCGACACACCTCGTGTGTAGCCAGCCGCATGGTGGTCTAGCGCAGCGCTAGTTCGGCTCGACACACCTCGTGTGTAGCCAGCCACATGGTGGTCTAGCGCAGCGCTAGTTCGGCTCGACACACCTCGTGTGTAGCCAGCCACATGGTGGTCTAGCGCAGCGCTAGTTCGGCTCGACACACCTCGTGTGTAGCCAGCCGCATGGTGGTCTAGCGCAGCGCTAGTTCGGCTCGACACACCTCGTGTGTAGCCAGCCACATGGTGGTCTAGCGCAGCGCTAGTTCGGCTCGACACACCTCGTGTGTAGCCAGCCACATGGTGATCTAGCGCAGCGCTAGTTCGGCTCGACACACCTCGTGTGTAGCCAGCCACATGGTGATCTAGCGCAGCGCTAGTTCGGCTCGACACACCTCGTGTGTAGCCAGCCACATGGTGCTCTAGCGCAGCGCTAGTTCGGCTCGACACACCTCGTGTGTAGCCAGCCACATGGTGCTCTAGCGCAGCGCTAGTTCGGCTCGACACACCTCGTGTGTAGCCAGCCGCAGCGCTAGTTTGCAAACAATCAAGTTGCTGAAAATCTTATCCGGACTATAACGAATATTAAAACAACTCGGCCCAGCCGAACTAGCGCTCAAGTGATGCGCTTATCAACGAACAGCATTTATTTAATAAAATTGATTTTCTTAAACGTCTGCCGCTGTTTAAAAAGTTCTGTGTGCAGGAGAGACTTCCAAGCTCCCGCCGACCATTCTGCTTCATTACAGTCACTGGTAGATAATTAATGTTGTGTTGTGTCCAGTGTGTATGTTGTGTGCCTACAAGTATGTGGCAGCTGGCAAACTTTTTTTTCAATTTTTGTTTAGTGATTCATGAACCGTTGCATGTAATTCTTTGTTGCAGGCGAGGCGGCGGCAGCTAGCGCGCCCAGCCTGGCAGTGTCGTCGCCGGGCCGCACGGCGCCCGCGCCGCTCTCCACGCCGGTATGTACAATCAACGGTCTTAAATGGACTGCCACCGGAATGATCATTTTGGCCTGCACGTCAGATCTGTGCCTATCTCTCTGTGTATGATGTTTAGACAGTAACGCGCACACAGTATAACTACGAAAGCGCGTTGTTGGTTGGTCAGATGCATGTGTGGTCAGCACTAAATAAAGATAACTTCAACTACCTACTTATGTATATATTTGTTTTTTTCTTAATAAATTATCGACCACAGCACCTATTTAAAAGTAGTGCTAAAATTTGAAGTGAAAATTATAAGCAGCGATGGCTGGTTTGCACGACTGGGTGGCAGTTATTGTGTGTGCGTGAAGTGGAGAAGGTTCGAACCTCAGTGCGCGCTTTTGACTCTTTTTGTTTTTTCGTTTTCGTGTCAGAGGTCAATTATTTATTGACTTTCGTTAATACAATGATAATAGGGTCAAGAAGACGTCGATTTATGGAGGCCCTATGCTGAATCTTGTCAATTTACCCCCTTTCTAAGAAGTCCTGTAAAAAACCATATTTAATTGGCTGAAATCGCTGGACTACGATGCCACCGAGCAACTATTTCTTATTCCATCCTAATCGATTAAGTCGCTGATGGATCTAGTGCACGCACACATACAACACACATCATACCTACACATCTCTCCGCACACAATAACATTTACTCACAAGACTGCACACACACACTACACATTGCGCCTTACTCTCACACATCACGCACACACACACTACACATTGCGCCTTACTCTCACACATCACGCACACACACACACACACTACACATTGCTTACTCTCACACATCACGCACACACACACACACTACACATTGCTTACTATCACGCACACACACACACATACACACTACACATTGCTTACTCTCACACATCACGCACACACACACATACACACTACACATTGCTTACTCTCACACATCACGCACACACACACACACTACACATTGCTTACTCTCACACATCACGCACGCACACACACACACACACACACACACACACACACACACTACATATTGCTTACTCTCACACATCACGCACACACACACACACTACACATTGCGCCTTACTCTCACACATCACGCACACACACACACACACACACACACACACTACACATTGCTTACTCTCACACATCACGCACGCACACACACACACACACTACACATTGCTTACTCTCACACATCACGCACACACACACACACTACACATTGCGCCTTACTCTCACACATCACGCACACACACACAACGCCACACTCCTCACACGATTACGTACCTCAGTACATATACTCGTAAACCAACACGTATAAATATTTATTTTAACTTTTTTTTCTTTTCTCTTAGCTTCCCTTTCACTGATATTACAATATGCTTGTAATTGTACGTTAAACTTCTGCAATGGTACCTTATGCTGACCTAAACACTGGGAGCGCGGAGATCCGTACCACAGGGTTCCCCTAGTACGGACTCCAGTCTCGCGCAAAGGAGCTTTTTGCTTTTATTGTCTAGTCCTCAGATGTTAATTCTAAGTCAACCTTTGTGGAGAGAGAAATAAATGTTATTACTATTACTATTAGAAACAGCGATTGGGCCAGTACATTGTTCAATAATTTTTATTGTTCTAATTATTTTCGTTTAATATTTTTAATTAATATACATTATTTGTGACTTATTATTCCACAATAATATCTCTATGTGGCTATTTCTATTATTTTGTTCGTCGACGGCAACTAAAACCTACGAAGTAAGAACACTTAGGTCGAGCCTACTTATTTTTTTTTTTTTGTATCGAATTTTTTAGTAGAGGTTCCAAATTCAAATCACATTATGAACCAGCGGGTCATAATGAAATTCACTACAATAATATTGCTCGGCTAGAGCCTAGGGCTTTAATGACTTGCTTTAGGTTAAGTTAGCATGACACAATTATAAATTGACATTTTCGAGCAGGTGGTGTAAAAAGGAGACTGAAACGATTATACAATGTGGATCTCGACGTACGACATTAAATTAAAACGAGCACAGTACTATTCCATCGAAACATTTTAAAACTCGAAGATTAGTAGTTAATGGATAATTAAAAAATTGCAGTTTTCAAACAAAATAAACAACAAAATCAACTGCATAAAAAGTAAACACGCTTTATATACGAAAAGTCACTGACCAACGGTGCAGCGCGGGGTGCGGGGCGCGGCGGCGGCAATCTTTACCTATTATTACGGACTCAGATCCACATCATGTTGAAAAATAATAAAATGAAAAATTATTTCCTGTAGCTAAAGTATTCATTGGATTTGATTGATTTTTTGTATACGGGTGAAGAACATGATTCTCTTTACCTGGTTTAAAGGAATGTCAATAGTCCTGTTCCACCTTGTATACAATCTTGGGCCTAAATGTAACGAGTTGAAATTGGTGTGAATTAATAGATTTAAACTTATCAGACCCTCGCTGAAAATTCTGTAAGGTTTGACAATCTGAGAGCCGAGTTATTAGAGGTTTAGTAAAAGTAAGGCTATGTCACAACCTTTAACTAACAACTGATTCCTGAAGTCCAAAAGATGTTCTTTAAACACTAATGTTTATTATATTTCGCCTAGTGTATTTGCAGTGACTAGTTACTATCCTTCAATTCACACAGCGATCCATAGTTTCAACAATATCCAATCCACAAGGCGGAGGTAAAATCCAAAATAACAATTCCAAGTCAAACGTGTGAGCGATCTTCGATGTCCAGTGTGAAAGCAAGGGTCTTACAAGGTAGGCAGGGTCAGAATCCGTGAAAAACAACACCCACTGCATTGTTTTTCTTTAAAAATAAATAATCTGGAAAGCATTTAAAACGCATCGGAAAACACGAAACGAGTGAACAAGCAAGAGCAGTCGGCAACTATCTACTGTCAATGTCGAGCTGACTCACAGCGTCACAGCTGTCATGCCAGAGACATAGACTAAAAATATAAGACTGATTTTAATCGATATGAAATCGATATTCATTACATTGGTTTTTCAGTAATTAATTGATATTTAATTTATTAATATGGCATATAATTAAATGCACTTTATTGTTTATAAGTATATTTAGTGCATTTAATTACTCGAGTTAATTACTTAGTGCGAAGGTTTTCTTTTTGTAATTTTGTAATCGATTACTACTATTATATTTCTCTTAATTCTCCGCTTCCAGATTGAGAATTGAGCTGATTTTTGATATTCTAAGATAAAAAAATATGACAAATTTTTTAGATCATATCTCAACTTATTACATTTGGGCCCACCATTTTCCATCTCCTTTCTTTATCTACTCTCATATCGTAAAATATTGAATTATAAACTTCAAAACGATTTCTTATCATAACATACTTTTTAAACACAATGGCGAAATTTAAAAATAGAATCATATTATAACACTTTTTTTCTAACAAAATAATCTTATAAAACAATTCTTTTACCAAAAGCGATACAGGGCAAAGCCAAGAAGTTAATATTATCAAGCAATTTTTATCAATTTTATTTTTCTAATGGAACGCATATGCAGGGCGCGCCTTTTTTAGCATTACAAAGAAGTTTTGATTCCAATTTTTACTTGTCTATGGCAGCGCACACTTTAGCGCATGTTAGATGCGGCGACGGAAATGACTCATAATTTATTTATTTATTTATTTATTTTCCACCATACAATTATCTTTACAGGTTTTACCACCTAATGCGATAATGTAGTCAACAATTTTTATTAAAACTAAACAATTTAAAACTAACAACTCTCCGTCTTGGTACTTATTGCTAATACAATTATTATGTAACGGCAGGACCGTAACATATCTCAAAGAGAGCTCTCACTATGAACCCATTTATTAAGTACCAGCAAAGTCGAGAAAATTACACATAATGATAAATGCTATCACGACTTTAGGGCGTGGCAAATGCAAAAAAGGGCTTTGATATTTTATTTAATAGGTTCAATCTCAATGTATGAGAGTAGATAAAGTAGTGTAAGAAACTGCACGTAATTAAGTTTTAAAACACTTGTGTGATATTATTAAAAACCTCGCCTATGGCTCATTTTTTAAACACCCACTTGTGTTTTAATACCCCTCATTATACAACACTTTCATAAGATACTATTAAGGTGAAGGCTAGGCTAGCACGTTTTTTGCAATTTGCAGCTCAGTATCGGGTTGTATGTTGAGCAACATAAGATTCGCGAGCGTAACAAAGATGTATTCACAGAATCTATATGTTCTATACCTATTTATATACATCTATATCTACACATACCTATAATAAAATTGTAGCGAAATCAAAACTATTTTTTTTTTATAAATTTTTGCGAGGTCTGGGAACGATTCTATTGCCGAAAACATAATGTTTAGAACGTTTGTCTGTTTGTCTAAATGTATGTTCCAGCATCACACAAAAACAAAAAAGATTGTGTTGAAATTTTGCATAGATATTTCCTATAAATCTGCTCAGTCTGTAGGCTATAAATTATCATGCTATTTGCTATGGGGGCTATGGGGGCTATGGGGGTACGACGAGGGCATGACGTTTAATCTCATCGCAGGGGGGCTAGAATCATGTACTGAATCCATGGTAACCGGATTCGCGTCGATGTTCCTGCCACTCTGTAGATGTCACCTGTGGTAGGAGAGAAAACAGTCTTTTATGACCACCTGGTACTCATAAGATAATTCTGTTTTAGTCCATGTACCTTACATAATATTGGTACATAGGCCGCTAAACAAATTTGGCTGGTCTTTTGGTGCATAAAACACAACAAAATTACAACTGATATTAAAAAAATCTTCTAAGTTACATTCCTGAGAAACTTTAATGACATTTCTGGCATATTTTTTTTTTTTGAATACGCATGTCAGCTTTATACTAACCGAATGTGACTATACGCACTGAGGAGCTCCTCAAGTTGGCTTGTAAGTGCATAATTTCATAAGTCTAATCTATTCTCATTAAAAATCCCATAAAATAGTTTCAATTTGTTCACAAATTGACGTTTAGGACTTGGGTCACATTCCTATTTCCGGTTCCGATTTTAGTCATAAATGCAGAATCAAACAATTTTATTGCGCAAAATAAGTGAGCTCACGTCTTTTTTCCCCGAAGGGTTAGGCAGAGGTGTACCGATAGTACAACCACATTTCGCCAGTTATGTTTAAGTCCCATGTGACGGGGGCGAGCCTGTTGCCAACAAGGCGTGATGTTCAAATCAAATCAAAGCAAATCGTTTATTTGTGATAGATGGGTTACATGCAGGTGTTCATTACATCACTACATACTAGTGATGTTCACTCTGTGAGCAGCCACTTGGGTATACAAATGTTATGTTACAAGCGTGCTCCTAGAATCAAGAGGCCCTCTCCTTTGCAAAAATGCAGTAAGTTAATTATCTTAAATTTCTGTACATACAAATGCAGTAAGTAACATAATTACTGCGTAGCCTATAGCATTTAATAACATTAGAAGAGCTTATAATAAAATGTATTCACTCATATAAGTATCAAATACTTTTCCTAATAGAATGAATACCATATTCAATGTCTTTACTCTAAAGCAGAGGTTCCCAGACTTTTTTTCTCATAGACCACTATCAAAATGTTGCTGGTTCCGGTGGACCCCCTGCAGCTACATTTCTACCATATTCCCAAAACTGTGACAAAAATGTGAGGATAGACCCCAACAAAGACCCCCGTCGAGACTCCCGTGGACCCCTGGAGGTCCACTTTGGGAACTAAGGCTCTAAAGTAACTCGATTTTATCGAAGTTTCGAAACAGAAGATTGGTGCTGAAAAAACAATAAAAAAAGGTTGGGCCCCGTTTTCGCGAAACTATGTTTTTGTTTTTGTGACTTACTGCGTTTAATGGGGAAAGCAACTGTCAAAATGGCGCTGTCGTAGCTAGTTCCCAACATTAGCTAGTAATAGAAGGCGTGAGGCGGTTTTATTTTATTTTTGCGAAAATGACGCGTTGTTGTGTTCCTAAATACTCCGAAATTGGAGTCTACCATTTCCCGAGAGACCCTAAAATTAAAAGATGGTGGCTTGAAGCTATTCGAAGAGATATTAAAAAAAATAAACAGAGGGTCAGAAACGTTTTGAAGAAAGTGATTAAGAGGAAATATTTAAGGTTTTAAATTCTGACACTTAAAATATTGAAATCACCGAAAATAAAGAAATAGTGAAATAAAACCAAACTCATGAATGAACACGAAATAGAATGAATGAACGAAATGTCCAGTTCATTGTAGCCCGGAGGGACCTAGCTATGGGCACGCACCCACGCCATCTACAATTAGCTTTGCCCGACCTCCCCATTGCGCGGCAGAGCAGTGTGAACATTACAGGCCGATCATGCTTACACTTGCTACTGTCTTGGTGACACGAGAAGAACTCGGCAACGCCCATACTTTTATTTCTCGAAATAATAGAACCACGAAAAGTCCATGTAACGAAACATTATTGAACGCATAAACACACTCTTCCTTCAGACACGTCATGCCGAGCGATACATACGTGAGGAGGCTCAGTGCGCCACTCCATCACAACATCCGCTCTCGATCCGTTACCTTACGAGCGACGCCATCAATCCGTACGGTTTCATCTGGTAAAAGCGTAGCACGTAGCCATCTCGTAGCCATCTCGTAGCCATCTCGTAGCCTCGTAGGCGCGCCCCGCGTAGCTACTAGCTAAGCGTGTGCTACGTACAAGTGCGTTCTCAAATCGATTGTTTTTGAAAATCATTTACAGTTTCGTTTACTTTTAAAGGAATATAAAACCAAAAGTAAACTTGTAGAAAGAAATCTCAAGAAATTCCAAATGAATAATTTAACGTCAAATCAATTGACTTTAGCTTCGCTAAGACAGTTTTTCGTAATGGATTCTGTACAAATAAAATATGGTTTACATAAATTGAATCAATTCGTATAAGTACTTCGCAAAAACAAGAATTGAGCGCCTAATATATTTTAATTCACTACTACTCTGAAGTCGCCCCTTCCCACGCTACTATTTCACACAAACACACACCCCCACCCCTCCCCACACACACGCACACACAGGCAGTGCTAAGTATTTTTTCATTATCTTTTCCTCCTTTAAGAGGGTTGTCACATTTTACACCGCTCTCGCTCACACGGGACCAAATTTTTAATAATGTTAAATGAAAAGATGCATTTTTGAAAAATGTATTCAATAGGCGGTCTACAAAATAATATTAATTTAATAGGTAATTATTAAAAACACATTTTTATTGCGGCATTTATTTATATTATCTCAAAAACAGATCATAATACTCAATTACATATGTTTATTAGATAACACAATAGAAATGTGTTTTTTGATAACTACCTATTAAATTAATATTATTTTGTAGACCGCCCATTGATTACATTTTTCATAAAAGCATTTTTTCATTTAACATTCTTAAAAATTTGGTTCTGTGTGAGCGAGAGAGGTGCAAAATGTGACAACGCTCTTAATCGCACATCAGTAAAGTGCGAAGCGCTCGCAACAGTAGCCGCCACTGTATAAAGTGTCGCGCCCGCGCCGGACGAGCGCGACTTAGCGCGATTTTATCTACTTAAAGTTGTCGTTTATTTTATGTGAGCGCCGAGGCGGACTTCGCGCCGCGGGACTGCGCGCCGCGGGACTGCGGGGCGTATCTTTACGATGGTCGATGTCGGCAGTGTTCACGTCCTTCACAGAACTTCATACTCCTGCGGGGCGGTATATTCCCCGGTCGCCAGTTACCGCGTGTCACCGCGCGGTATCGGCGCGGCACTCGCTCGGGCCCGCGGGACACATCTAGTCTCGCCGGTCATAGCACATCATCGTTCATAACATACTCAGAGACCGATTTTCACCAAACTAGAAGAGAAGCAATCTTGAGGCAAAAAATATGAAAAGATTTTCACAGAGAAAGACATGTTTATTTTTTTATCTCTATCGGAAATACAATCAAAAGTAAATAGTAATTATATACTTCGTCAGTTTCATAAAGTAAGAGTTAGGAGCAATCTTCTTACGTGAAGCGATGACGTCGCCTTACGTGAAGCGATGACGTCATACTAGCCTTGCACTTCGTTTCCATTAGCCGACGAGTACTATATGAGATCAGGTATTGGATGATTTTTTTACGTGTAAAAGTGTTTGTATAAACCTACTTACAGAAATAAAATAATTTATCATTTAAGTTTTTTTTGCCTGTGAGACTGTACTTAGCTTCTGAACACAATACTTACTCTCGAGCGGTACTGTGCGGTGCAGTGCGTTGCGGTAGCGCGCAGTTTCAAACATAGCCACAGGAGGGCGCACCCGAGCCCCGCATCTCGGATCAAAACATCGCGCGGTCTCCACGGCATTCAACTTCATCGTATTTATACAAAACTTTCATCGAGAATTTACTTAGCTGACTCCTTCATCAAACAGAAACATGGAACTTCATCTAACTGAGTTACGAACCGATAAAGTAACGAACGAGTTGAATATTAATACTGACGAAAGTCAACGAGTGTTGGCAGAAGTCGGGTCAAAGGGTAATGTTCGCGAGTCGGTGTTGCAACGAGATGAAATCTAATTAAACGAACGGACTCGGCGCCGGCAGCCTCTCGCGCTCAGTACGCGTGCGTGTGTGCTCGCTGATGCGACCTACTCGCCAAGTGAGATGTAAGTTTGATTTGTGCGTCCAATGTTCGTGTGTATGCGCCCGAGGTACCGGGCCGGTGGGCGGTGGCCAGCCGGCGCCACTTCTTCAGTAAAAAATCATTTTTTACGCGGTCTCTCATCGTTCAGTAGATCACGCACCGGATCACACTTAAATGCATCTGCTCCTCGAATATTTCTATTTTTCGATTACGTTTTCTCTCATATCTCAGCGCCGACGACTACATTTCTACGGTTGCAATGTGGGATATTATGAGCATCGCGCGTCGATAAGTTACGTCCGACTAACGCAGGATCATCGGTCGGCTACAGACAGCGACACGCGGCTTAGCGCGTCAGCGAGACGAGACAAGCGCTGCCACACACGAGTGTATCTACGCGGCAGCTGTCACCGAACTTCATGAACATAATAAATAGTGTCGCGTGTCACAAGTGTTGTCAAGCGTAACATATAAGAGAGAGAACTTCAACAGGTCTGCGTCGTCGTCGTTCAACGCCCGAGCGGCGAAAAGTTCCGGCGAGCAATAAATCCGCTCCACCTGATTAACTGTACAAAGTTATAGCGAGCAGCTCATTGTCCGGGCCGGAGCCGGCCGGAGCCGGGCCGGAGCCGGGCCGGACCGCGCCGCGCCGGGACATGCCGCTAACAAGGGACGTGTTAATTAAGTCGCGATAGTTCTATCAGCGCGTTCTTTGGTCGCGTCACCTCGCGCCGCACCGGCTGACGTCGCTCTCACCCCTTTAGTGCGTGTCGCTGTTTTGAATTACTTTTAATTTAGCGTTATCACGTCGGTGCGGTGCGGCGCGGATGACAATGGCGGGGCTAGCTCGGCGGAGATGCGGCGCGCGATAGCGGTCATTACAGCGGCTAATGTAATGTAAGTCGCAGAGGGACGCGGCGCCGCGCTCGCGTCATTACTACATGCTGATTGGATGGACGCTGCCAGCGCACATAAGAAGGAACAGAAAGTCTGACCCTCGGATTGACCTTCTGTTCCTTCCGGAACGAAACAACACTATGCAGCAATCGTGATTTGCGACCGTACCTTTTACAAGTCCAATGTCCAGCACTCCAGCAAATATGTAGCCAGATCAGCAGATAGGTGAGATTTCATGTTTTATTTTATTTTATGGTGTTTGGGCGGCTTACAGCTATCATTGCAAAAGTAACAGTGAGGTTAATCACGACAAGTCATTCACAAGCTTCCACAGTTAGCAACAGTTAGAAATAGTTGGCAACAGTTAGCAATAGTTAGCAACAGAGTAATGTTGTACAGGTTTTGTAAGTCACTAAGCATAATATTAACTAATTCTGTATGACACTAAATCCACAAATACATTAAGTACCTGCACAGGCAGAAATGCATGCGCAACCACTATTAGGATGCATTAGAAATAACAGTTTTTAGATAAAACAGTACTGATGGACGCTAATTCACGACGGATTCACGTTACCGAATGTTAGAAGTAGTGAATGTCACGTAGTATTGAATAAGGAAATGCTACAATTCGTCAAACAGACTGTTTTCCTGAGAATTACGCTGGACTCAAAGTTGCAGTGGAGTCCTCATTTAACATCACTAGCAGGGCGGCTAAGCTCGGCTGCTTACGCTGTTTCGAAAATCCGCCAATTAACAGACGTCGATACCGCGAGACTGGTCTATTTTAGTTACTTTCATAGCGTCATGTCTTACGGTATTTTGTTATGGGGACGGGCTGCAGATATTGATTCTATCTTTATTCTGCAAAAGAGGGCTGTCAGAGCCATCTACAACCTCCGCAGTTGCGAATCTCTAAGGGAACTGTTTAAGAAAATTAACATCATGACGGTACCTTGCCAATAAAAAAAATAAAAAAAAATAAAAATCTTTTATTTAAAGACTACATAGGCCCACTTGTGTTAGTGTCTACAATTAGCTTATAAACTATGTTAGTACTTATAATAATTTACGTAGAAAACAAAAAAAATATATAAAAATATTATGAAAAAAAATGATTCTGGGTTCAGGCCCGGGCACAGCACCGTTTCCGCCCTCCATAAAGTGACTGGCGATATAAGGGCAGGACTGGAAGACACCAAAGTTACTGCACTAGTGTTGGTCGATTTCTCGAAAGCCTTTAATACCGTCAGTCACGACATCCTGCTAGCCATTCTGTCCTATGTTTTGGTCTCTCCCGAGACACTGGGATGGTTCTCCTCTTACCTTCAGGAACGTCAGCAGTCCGTCCAGGTTGGGGATTCTTCATCATGCTGGTGTGATTTGGTAACGGGCGTTCCTCAAGGCGGTATTCTTTCTCCTCTTCTGTTTTCTATATTTATTAATCTTATAACTTCTGAACTTCAGTGTGCGTATCATCTGTATGCTGATGACTTGCAGTTGTACTGTCAAGGGAAGGTTGATGAAATACCTGAAGCTATCGACAAATTAAATAGAGACTTGATAGCCATAAAAACCTGGTCTGATAGATTTGGTGTTGCAGTAAACCCTAATAAGTGTCAGGCAATCATCATCGGTAGTTCTCGGAGAATGAGTAAGGTGGATAGTACAACCTTGCCGCCAGTTCTCTTCAATGGTACAATCGTTCCATTTAGCAATGACGTGAAGGACCTAGGCTTGCACATTGATAGTACCCTGAACTGGCGTATCCAAGTCGCTAGGGTCAGCCAGAAGGTTACTGGAACATTGCGGGCTCTGTACCGACTGAAAAATTTATTACCAACGAGAACGAAGACAATGCTTGTGCAGTCCTTAATTTTCCCTATCATCGATTATGGTGATGTGTGCTACTATGACCTGAATGCAGATCTCCTCGACAAACTTGACCGTCTTCTCAATTACTGCATTCGATTCGTTTTCAATCTGCGTAAATATGATCATGTCTCTGCGCATCGGTCGCTTCTTAAGTGGTTGCCTATACGCCAGCGCAGAAAGCAAAGGGCGCTGACCACCTTGTTTTCATTTCTTGACTCTCCCACTGCCCCTAGTTATCTTGCCCCCCACTTTCAGTACATTTGTGCCAACCACAATAAAAATCTACGTTCATCAAATAATCGCCTTCTTCAATGTCCCTCTCATCGCACAGACTTTATTCACTCTTCCTTCTTCGTTCAGTGTATCTCTCTGTGGAATGCGCTCCCCCTGAAAATCAGGATGGCTACCAACCGATTATCCTTTAAAATAAAAGTTCGCGAGCACATTCGTAAGAAGCTGGCAGTATCATCACAACGTTAACGTTTTCCCATTGTTTGTCTTATTTGTTTTAGTATATTCGTGTATTTATGTATATATTTATTTGCGCTTATTTATATATAATTAGGTATATATTATTATATTTATAGTTTGTAATAGGTATATGCGTATCTTTATATTTAAATAAATATGTATTCCACAATTTCTCATAACTGCACCTACCACTGTTTGTCTCTGCATCACCCGACGGTTGACTGGTAGAAAATGCCTATGGCATTAAGTCCGCCTCTGTACTTTTCTGTGCATGAAGTATTAAATAAATAAATAAATAAATGAAAAATAAATATATTATTAAATATGAAAATATTATGTATGTTAGAAAAAATCTACATCTTTTTAGTAAGATAAGTGATCGGCATAATTTTAACACTAGAAATAGGAACAAATTAGATCAACCACGTTTCAGATTGTCTAAGGTACACAATTTTTTTATGGGGTACTGTGTAAAATGTTATAATAAAATACCTCTCGATATTCTTCAACTAAATGAGAAGCAATTTAAAACGTGCATTAGACAAGCATATTATAGGTTGAATGATTATATCATAGATAAAAATACTTGGCTAAATGCTGGTCCTGCTCCACAGCCACTTGGGCTTTGTTAAAATTATATTTTTTTTTTTTTTTTGGAAGAAATGCGTCCCTTTTTTTCTGACATTATGACCTTATTATTTACTAATCTTTTAAATACAATCATTGCAAACTATAGTTTTGTACAAATTAGAAGCATTTTTTCAATTTTGTAAATGTGAGTACCATGGAGCGGTTTTATGTTATGATGTAGGTATGTTGACTTGAAAGAGTATGGCAGTTGAGAGTATGTCATGCTCACTTAAATGTCTCGCTGATGGTGGCGCGTGTGTTGGATCATTCGGTTCCCTACAAAATGGTTGAGCTGGATGGTGCTGATCCACGCGTCATGTTCGTGAACGGGCGCCGTCAGTGGAGACTGGTCATCTCTTAACTGCCAGGGCTTATTTTTAATCTTATATTTTGAATTGTTTTTAATTATTTATTTTTAACATTGTTCTCACATATAGAAGTAACAAGAACAATGTACCCAGGATTTTGTAATCATTTTGATTTAAAAGAGTGTCCATGGAGTTTCTTGCCCATTCTTCTCCATAGAGATCTACGTTTTGGAATGGGCGACTAGCTTCAATTTTCTGACTAACTGACCGACTCTTTAACAATTCAAAAGTGCCTGTAATTGGTTTAATTGAAATAAATGCTTTGAGTTTGAGTTTAAGTTTGAGCTAAGCTGCTTGCAAACAGATCGATTGAGAGGTGTACGTTCTTTACAATTTGTTTAAATGCTTTGACTGAGCGAACCATAAAGGAATTACTGCGGTAGATCGTGCGAGCACAAGGAGCATGAAGGATATACCTCAAACTAGAATGTCGAGGTGGAACATTAAGAGACAGCTTAGAAAGAAGTTCAGGACATTCAATCCTTGATTGTGCTATTTTTACTAGGAACCGTGTGTCAGATATATTCCTCAGAGTTACAAGTGGAGGTAAACACAATCGAGCACATCGTTCGTTATAACTCAGATAAGGGATTTTGAATTTGAAGTATGTTGTGTAGCTGCTCCTCGCAGCTTCGCATTCATTCAGACAGGAGCCGTGCGTGTGTGTGCGATAAAGTGTCATACATATGCAACTCGGCAATAGTATACCACAGTGATACAACATTCACTAATTGTAAGTGGGGCAGTATTACCGGAGATTACTTTTTACAAGCGTACAGACAACTTTACCTCTTTGTTAGGTACCGTAACAAACCGGACGGAGTGTTACGTTTACGGGGGGCTTGTTGTGTGCTAAATGAAAGACTATTTGGACTTTTTATTGTGAATTATTTCTATAATAAAATACACTAATACTATTATTACGCGAATAATATAACCGCTTGTCAGGGCTGGGAGGCCGACTGTCAACTTCCAACTGTTTTTCTATCTTTAAACTTTCTATATTTAAATCAATGTTTGTCTTTATAAACTATTCTTCATTTAAACCCGCGAAGGTTGCATGCTAATCGAACGCCCGGTATAACCTCTACAGTACCTATTTAAAACGAATGATTGATGATGCTTACTGTATCGTATTGCTTGTCTGCAGGCGTGTAACGGGCCGGGCGCGTCGTGGACGTGGGGCGCGCGCTCGGGCAGCGCGGAGGCGGGCGCGCGCGCTCTCGGCCGCTCGGAGGCAGGCGCACGCGCGCTGGGCCGCTCGGCGTCCGCGACGCTGCGCGCGGCGCCCGACCTCAACGTGGACGCCATCAAGGAGAAGCTGCTGGACCAGCGCATTCCCGAGAGCTGCGTGTAGTGGCCCACTCAGTACCACGCACCGCCGCTACCTAACCGACGTCGCGCTAAACTATACTAATAAGACGACGTTTTAATCAAAATGCTAAATGTGACATTCTGCTCGGTGTACATCACGACAGAGCACATACAAGTGGTAGGTCCCGACGTTTCCAATAACAGGAGCGACTGGAATCTTTGTGTTAGAGAAACCTTCGAGCGTCACGGTCCAGCGGGGCGGATATGGCGGCACTCAGCTGCACGAGTGTGTGACAATGTGCGGTGCGCGTGAGCGCGTGTGTACCGATGTGTCTGGCGCGACGTGGCGGGGCGGCTCGTGCAGACGTCGTGAGCGCGTGTGTACCAGTGTGTCTGGCGCGACGTGGCGGGGCGGCTCGTGCAGACGTCGTGAGCGTGTGTGTACCGGTGTGTCTGGCGCGACGTGGCGGGGCGGCTCGTGCAGACGTCGTGAGCGTGTGTGTACCAGTGTGTCTGGCGCGACGTGGCGGGGCGGCTCGTGCAGACTTCGTGAGCGTGTGTGTACCAATGTGTCTGGCGCGACGTGGCGGGGCGGCTCGTGCAGACGTCGTGAGCGTGTGTGTACCAGTGTGTCTGGCGCGACGTGGCGGGACGGCTCGTGCAGACGTCGTGAGCGCGTGTGTACCGGTGTGTCTGGCGCGACGTGGCGGGGCGGCTCGTGCAGACGTTGTGAGTGCGTGTGTGTCCGGTGTGCCCAGCGTGGCGGGGCGGCTCGTGCAGACGCTGTGAACACGTGTGCATGTTGTAACTAGAGTTAGTTCCTCGATGTCATCTTTGCCGTCATTGTGTGGTGATGGGTTCTGATACCCGGTGGTTTCCTTCAGCGCTTGGAATGTCCGATTTCAAAATGCGTCCGTGTATTTTGTCAGAAAATGGCAAAGCAATGTATTTATGTACTTACGTCACAACCGCGGCTTTGGGTTTAGTTGAGCGTCATACAACAGGATCTTCGACTATTTATTTTGTAAAGTATACTTGTGCAGTTAAAATGATAAACGCGTAATATTTCGGGAGCTTGTGGCAAGCATTAAGAAACTTACTTATTTAACTTTATTATTATATTATTCCAGGATCTCATTTCGCTGAATGGTTGAACTTTTTCTTTTGTACGTTTTATAAAAGTTCTAACATTATTATAGTTTCGTGGTAGTCAGTTATATTCGCGGCTGAAATCTGATATTCTGAGCGTGTTTCCAGGGAGTTCTTTAATCTGAATAGTGAAATTGGTGTAATTTTATTTGATATGTAGGTAATTGTACATAGTAGCGTTTAAGCGACTGAGTCTTTGCCACTTTTTTACATGTCTACGAAATTAGATAATAAATTTACCAGTTAATAAGTACTACGATAGGTATATCTATTCATCGTTATCTGTATAAAATCTGATTTTATGTAAATAATGTTTGTACTCGCTCTTAAGGTTTTACCGTGTCGCGTGTCTCGTGGCCCCGTGACCTCACGCCTCTGTATAGGTCACCAGGTGACGTCATACCTCACTCCGATCATTACGATATACATTCTAATGACATATTATAATTACAATAAAACGAGTTGGACTCTTTAGTCACAGATCGATGCGACTACTGCCATAGCTTGTGTTATAATTTGCTCGCACCTGTCTATCGTCACTCATTGTGTGCTTTACATTTTCGTCAAACAAATGATTTAAGTATACAAGTTAAACCAACCCAGATTACCTATATAAATATATATACAATACATACTTACACGAGCAGAATTTACTTTAATTTATTCATCTTGTTCAACAGGAAAACCTGAAATAAGTAGCGCGCATGCGCTGTTCCTGTTTAATACACGCAGGTACTAGGTGAGATGTAGTCTGGCGCCAATTGTCCTAACTAATGTTATAAATGCGAAAGTGAGTTTGTTTGTTACGCTTTCATCCTAAAACAGCTGAACGGATTTGGATGAAATTTGGCACATGGGTAGATGGTGGTACCATGACCTGGATGAGGACATAATACATTTTATTCGGTAAAAGCGCGGGTTGCAGCTATGTATAATTCTAACACGAAAGAGACCTACTGTCCCATTTGCCGCAGTCGTGCCAGCGTCGTATCGTCACGTCGCGTCGTCGTGGCGTCATGTGTCGTCACGTCGCGTCGTCGTGTCGTCGTGTGTCGTCACTTCGCGCCGTCGCGACGCTCACGCTATCCTAATTGCAATTTGATGACAACAACATTAGGGTTTCGTTATCCGTAGTTTAAAACGCGCGCTCATGACAACACTAATTAGTTATCACGCGCGTCATTAGTCACACGAGGTTACGTTGTGCGTGTACATCACGTACGTTCTGCCTGCAACACGCTGCAACACGCTGCAACACGCTGCACTCTAGAACTGTCACAGACGCGTCACTTCTAGACTGTATGATTCCATACGGTAGAGCTGCATAAAGACTGGGGTCTTGGGGTCTGGAACAATATGGGTATTCTTCCCCTTCCGAACTAGCTTGACTTCCCTATAAAATGGGGATCTGCTTCAACGTTGGTTTAAGAGCTTTCAGTACAGGAGGTAGTTTGTAATTTTGTATGAAAAGTATTGTGTTCGATGCTAGGACATTCCTTTATTCAAACTTTCTAAAATATAGGGTAATTTTAGAAACTTTTTTTTTAAAGAACAGTAATATTTGAGCATATCTAAAATTGACATATCACTATTCCGAAATCGAACATAATGTTTTAAAAACAGCTTTGTATTCTTTGGAAACTTGTTCACTATAAGTTTGAGCACAGTTTATCAAAGTGTTTGACGAGAATGTGAGCACCATCAGCCAACAATACGTAATGTACGGAGCTGCGCGAGCTGCCGCAACGGAACGTATCGGTGTAGTATCACGGCACGGCAGTACGGCAGTCATCCAGCTGTCGCGTTCAGTTACAACAGACTGACATCCTCAACTTGTAGATAGTAATCACTAGGTAATTAATTTGTAAGTAACGAGGCGGGGCCACACCGCGGCCGGCGCCGCTCGCGCGCGCTGTGGCCCCGCACTCACTCGTGATTTGTTATTATAAAGGTTAAAAACAACTCAAAGAGTTCGCCCTACTGTTGACATTATTTATTTTGAACGAGATTAAAGGTTGTCTTGGAAGTAATATTGTTTGTCATTACCACTCCTATTCCGTCATCATTTATGATAATCATAACTCTAATTATTTATGATAATCATAACTCTAATTATTGCACCAACAGCACTTCGGTTACAGACAGTGGCCAACTTTCTGAGGTTCACAAATCGATCCCACGGAAATTGGTGAAGTAGTGTATTTTTGTGTAACACGTAGTTACGCATGTAATTCCCCAATGGGATGGGCCAATCTCCAGCACACCCACAGCACACCTCGGCAGGAACGTTGGAGTGCCATGTCTTCAATACGGAGCAAACCTATTGCCATCAACCGGTCACAACTAGGTACAGACACCAGGTTGCTACTGAAAAAATCCTAACAGAAAAAGGAAAAACCCATAAACACTGCTCGTCCTGGAGATCTTGCCCAGGCTACCAACGACATTGTATGCTGTTCCTAACTAGAAACATTATTTATGGTTATTTTATACGAAGCAGTAATTTCATTGCTGAATTTCATTACGATGAATGAGTTATAAACCTTGCTCATGAACTTGTGGTGAATATTCCCAGCGCCATCTAGCGGCGTCCGTGGGCACTAGTAGTAATTCGAGACAGTGCTCCCCTCTCACATCCCTGCCGTACATGGTAATAGGTAGAAACGTTCCCAATCACGCCGCTAGGTGGAGCCAGTGACCCACTGGTTTGTTTATTTATTTATTTGGGACAAACAAACAGTAACACATTATATCTGCGCAAATAATATAAACAAAGATATTACATAAATGTGAAACGATATTAACAAAAACATTAGCAGTTCCAGTGGGTAATTTTTATTTAATTTCTATGAGTCTCGTACCTGAATATTCTGACATCTCAAATAAAGCCGAGTGACACATTACTACATAAGCATACACTAGGTTTTGTAAACTGTCCTCAGTTTAGCTTGTAGGAAGTTTTTGGTTAGTCATATACATATTTTATTTTATTTTATTTTATTGGGGCATAAAACAGTTACACGTTACAATTTTATTAAATAACAAACTAGGTTAATAGAGGTAAACATGTAACCCACACCAATGTCCGCGGAATAATCTATTTTGGAGAAATAAAACAAAACCACGCGTCTACTGGAGGCGATTTAGGTTATGAAGAATACATAATTATTGTGCAAGCAATTGAATAGCCATTCTTTTAAATTTTGTTTGAGATAGTGAAAATATATCAAGATCGAAAAAGTGTGTGTTATATATTTCCAAGAGACGACGGAGAGGCGTCCTTGCGCCAGCATTGGTTCTGCACTTTATAGTGTGGAACAGCCGGGGCACGCGCGCCCCTCGCCGCAATACAGTTCTGGGTACAATACAACAAAGTTTATTGGTGATATCAGAGCAGTCAAAGTTGTTATTACATATGCCATGCAGCATCACAGCCATAAGTAGGGTGCGCCTGGACTCCAAGCCTAGTAGTTTGTATTGCTTTAGCAGTTGTGCGTACGATAGTTTTGAATGATAGCATTTATAGTGAATGGAGCGTAAAAAATTTTTTTGGACCATTTCAAGCCTCTGCTTATACAAGGCGGAACAGGACGATTGACATTCCTTTAAACCACGTAAAGAGAATCATGTTCTTAACTCGTATACAAAAAATCAATCAAATCCAATGAATACTTTAGCCACAGGAAATTATTTTTCATTTTCTTATTTTTCAACATGATGTAGGTAATAATAGGTAAACATTGCCGCCACCGCGCCCCGCACCCCGCACCGCACCGTTGGTCAGTGACTTTTCGTAGGTAAAGCGTGTTTACTTTTTATGCAGTTGATTCTGCTATTTATTTTGTTTGAAAACTTCATTTTTTAAAATTTTCCATTATCTACTAATCTTCGTGTTTTAAAATGTTTCGATGGACTAGTACTGTGCTCGTTTTCATTTAATGTCGTACATCCAGATACACGTTGTATTTATCATATAGAGGACACCATATTGGGGCTGCGTATTCTAATTCGGAGCGTATTAAGGTTATATACAATGTTATAAACGTATTAGGTCGTTTGAAATCAATTGAGGATCGCATAACGAAACCATACATTCTATAGGCTTTGTTAATAATGTTATCAATGTGAAGGTTGAAATGCAATTTACAGTCAAGCGTAATTCCTAAATCACGAATATGGTCAACTTTTTTAAGAGTAGTGTCTTGTAAAGTGTAACAGTATTTAATTTGATTTTTGCTTTTTGTGAATTAATTTAGAATTTTTGTTACATTGCACTTAGGTAGGCTAAGGTGAAGTTTATTATGTGAACAATAATTGGAAAGTCTGTTGAGGTCTTCATGAAGCAGCAAGCAGTCTTGTGTGTTTTTACACGACTTATAGATTTTAATGTCGTCAGCATACATTAAGAAATGGGAGTTAATAAAGCAGCGTTTTATGTCGTTCACGAACAAAATAAAAAGCACAGGGCCCAAAATGGAGCCCTGAGGCACCCCAGAAGTAACGAAAACGGAATCCGATTCAAAGCCGTTGATAGCCACTTTTTGGGTTCTGTTGTAAATATAGGATATGAACCACCGCAATAAATTACCCCGAATGCCATTATAGGCGATCTTGTCCAGAAGCAGCTTGTGGTCCACCTTGTCAAATGCTTTTTGAAAGTCTGTGTACACGGCGTCAACTTGGGTTTGGTTATCCATATTTTCGAATAAATAGTTTGTAAATAACATAAGGTTAGTAGTAGTAGAGCGGCGTTTTACGAATCCATGTTGTTCGGGTATGATGAGGTGGTGAATGTGAGAGTATAACTTGCCGTGCACCAGTCTCTCAGAGCTTTGACAAGGCGGGCAACAGGGAGATGGGACGGTAATTCTGTATGTTATTGATGTCACCATTTTTGTGTATGGGCGTGATGTATGCGCGCTTCCAGATATCAGGGAATGTACCTTCACGTAGGCAATTATTAAAGACTATGTGAAGTGGGATGCAAATGCTATCTGCGGTGTTTTTCATAAAAAATGGAGGCACACCATCAGGACCAGACCCTTTATTTGAGTCGAGTCTCTTTAATGCATTGAGTATATCGTCTGTTTCTAAATATATGTCTGAAATACACAAAGAGTTATCCGCGTATGTGGTAGGTGCCTGCCAAAGTTCGGGGTCGAGGAAAGAAGGCTCGTAGACAGAGGTGAAGAAAGCTGAAAACATGTTGCATATTACAGTGGGATCGTTAGAGTTTTTGTTGTCAAGGTACATGCTGGCTGGGATATTAGCTCGCCCCTTTCGCTTGGAGACATATGTCCAGAAGTGCTTGACGTTCAATGGAATGCTGTCTTCGACTGACTTTATATACATCGTAAACCACTTACTGGACTCGGATCCGAACCGTTTGCGGTACATTGAAAATATTTCGTAGTTAGATATATTGCCATATTTTTTCCATTTTTGCCAAGCATTCTCTTTGTTTTTAAAAATGCGGATAAGGGCAGGGCTGAACCACGACGGAAACTGGGAATTCCTGAGACGAGTAAGAGGAACGTGTGTTTTTATTGTGCTGTAGATAGCATCATAAAAGGCATTAACAGATTGTTCGGCGGGAAGATTACTAAGTAAGTTGGTCCAGTCTGTTTTGTTAAGTTCGCTATTAATTGTTTCGTAATTTGTTTTATAAAAGTTGTATTTATGAGTAATTAATCGTCCCGTGTATCGGTATATTACTAGCGCTGCGTGGTTAGTATTAGTGGGCCAGGCACTAGACAGGTTCGTAAGTATTAGTGGGCCAGGCACTAGACAGGTTCGTAAGTATTAGTGGGCCAGGCACTAGACAGGTTCGTAAGTATTAGTGGGCCAGGCACTAGACAGGTTCGTAAGTATTAGTGGGCCAGGCACTAGACAGGTTCGTAAGTATTAGTGGGCCAGGCACTAGACAGGTTCGTAAGTATTAGTGGGCCAGGCACTAGACAGGTTCGTAAGTATTAGTGGGCCAGGCACTAGACAGGTTCGTAAGTATTAGTGGGCCAGGCACTAGACAGGTTCGTAAGTATTAGTGGGCCAGGCACTAGACAGGTTCGTAAGTATTAGTGGGCCAGGCACTAGACAGGTTCGTTAGTATTAGTGGGCCAGGCACTAGACAGGATCGTAAGTATTAGTGGGCCAGGCACTAGACAGGTTCGTTAGTATTAGTGGGCCAGGCACTAGACAGGTTCGTAAGTATTAGTGGGCCAGGCACTAGACAGGTTCGTAAGTATTAGTGGGCCAGGCACTAGACAGGTTCGTAAGTATTAGTGGGCCAGGCACTAGACAGGTTCGTAAGTATTAGTGGGCCAGGCACTAGACAGGTTCGTAAGTATTAGTGGGCCAGGCACTAGACAGGTTCGTAAGTATTAGTGGGCCAGGCACTAGACAGGTTCGTTAGTATTAGTGGGCCAGGCACTAGACAGGATCGTAAGTATTAGTGGGCCAGGCACTAGACAGGTTCGTTAGTATTAGTGGGCCAGGCACTAGACAGGTTCGTAAGTATTAGTGGGCCAGGCACTAGATAGGTTCGTAAGTATTAGTGGGCCAGGCACTAGATAGGTTCGTAAGTATTAGTGGGTCAGGCACTAGACAGGTTCGTAAGTATTAGTGGGCCAGGCACTAGACAGGTTCGTTAGTATTAGTGGGCCAGGCACTAGACAGGTTCGTAAGTATTAGTGGGCCAGGCACTAGACAGGTTCGTTAGTATTAGTGGGCCAGGCACTAGACAGGTTCGTAAGTATTAGTGGGCCAGGCACTAGATAGGTTCGTAAGTATTAGTGGGCCAGGCACTAGATAGGTTAGTGCCTACAAGCAATGTTTTGATGTTACTCTTGGGTCTTGTGTCATTTGTATTAAGTATCTAATGAAGCTTGCAGTGTGTCGGTACGCTCGTAGTTCTGCAAGGAGCTGCCAGGTCGGGCACGTGTCATTGTTCCAAGGATTAATGTCGCCCTAGTTGAAAACTATACGAGTGTACGACTTGCTCACACAGTACAGTACTGCAATTTGTCTAAACATATAGTTTTATATAGTAAATGCTAGATGAAGAGCACTGTCTCAAATGCAAAAAATACCTAGTCCTTATTAGGTGCCGTCATTTTTTTAGTTCGTAGGTAAGTGGGGACGTAGGCTCGTAGCAACTTGGCTGCGACGTAGCACGTAGCAAGTAGCGCGTAGCACGTAGCAAGTAGCGCGTAGCACGTAGCGCGTAGCACGTAGCAAGTAGCGCGTAGCACGTAGCAAGTATCGCGTAGCACGTAGCACGTAGCACGTAGCGCGTAGCACGTAGCACACTCAAAATACAAGGGGTGCACCAACGTGGTGGCGCCAAGTGCTGCATGAGTGGTTGTGTGGTCCATGTCTCAGTTCTGAGGGGCAATTTTCGTAATTTTAAGAACATTCACAGTCTGATCTCAGTCTCAATTTAAGTCAAAAACGCCTATAATTTTCCTACATTTTTAACGTTTGATTGTCGCCGAAATTAGATTGCGACTAGATTTTCAACGTTTTTAGTTACGGCAATTGGGCTTCCATAGACAAGCCATAATTGGGTAAGCCATAGACTAGAAAAAAAAAAATATTACTAGACATTATTTGTAGGATCATTAATAATGTATCTCTAATCTATGCTAATATTATTTATTTATTTGATAACTCAATAGCTTATTATTAAATTACATGATGTAAAAATATTCATCTCACTATCAATGAGCAGCCTAGTGCAGTTTCGTTAAGGTTACAACTGTTTCGTTGTTGTGTTTATAAAGCTGAAGAGTTTGTTTGTTTGGTTGACCGCACTAATCTCAGGAACTTCTGGTTCGGATTGAAAAATTCTTTTAATCTTGAATAGCCCATTTATCGAGGAAGACTATAGGCTATATAACATTACGCTACGATTAACAGGAGCGGAACGTCAATGAAAAATGTTGCGAAAACGGGAAAATTTATTCCTTTTGACAGCTTCCGTTGCGTGCGCTGCGTAAACGGGTTACGTAAAATTTATGTATAAAAAAAATCCGCGATAACATAATTATGTCTATCTTTTAAGGTTGGCTCGCTATAACCTTTTTAAAGGTAATCAAATTTGTTACAAAATAATGCATTTTTTGCGAAGGTGTTTTCATAAACATGTTATTAATCTTTATCCAAATAAACAGTTTCATAACCAAGGTTGATTAAGTCCATGTAAATTCCTTTTCAAACTATTCGAATCGGACCTTCCGTTTACAAATTACGACGCGTATAAAAATGCTTAAAGTAAGAAAAATGCGCTTAGTCTATTAGTTACCCGACACATTTTATTTTTTATTGACTGTTTGAATGCACTAATCTCTGTCACTACCAGTCAGATTTGAAAAAATATTTTTACATTTTGTAGCGTAATTCTTGAGGAAGGCTAACAAGGTATGTAACTTTACGCTAGGACCCTTAGAGGTCAGGCAAAAAGAAAAAAAGTAAGAACGAGCGCTAAGTGAAAACGTAGTAACAGCGCGGGCAGGCGATGCGATGCGACGGGGTGGGTCGGGGGAACAAGAAATTTCACGCGGACAAAGTCGCGGGCGGAAGCTAGTTACTTATAATCATGATTATTCTTATTTTTACTTAATATAATTTACGTGTCCCAGAAAAGACATCACCGCAGCTCACCGAGTGGCCTGCATCGTGTGGCGTGCTGCATCCATCTTCCTAAAACAGTTATCTGAACCTTATGCATACATAACACAACTTTTTTCAAACGTACGCAATATTTATCGATTAGAACACCGCGTTAAACGATTTGCAATAAATCAGTGAAATCATTGCAGTCCCCGCATCATTAACAAAAATAGCCGTAAGGCGTCAGGCGATACAAACAGGAAATACTTCCACTGTGCGCCGCCGCCAACAAGCGGCCTGGAGCCGTCGTCCAGCGCGCAGCTGGAGCCGTCGTCCAGCGCGCAGCTGGAGCCGTCGTCCAGCGCGCAGCTGGAGCCGTCGTCCAGCGCGCAGCTGGAGCCGTCATCCAGCGCGCAGCCGCCGCGTTCGCGCCCATATTGTTTGTTTATCAACGCGTTTGGATTGACTTCCTCGTTAATGACCGAAAGTTAACTTTCAATGTCATAAAATCAGTATTTATCGACCACGATTTCGTTCACGACTTACGACGAGTAGGTAGTTGACAGTTGACAGCTCTTACATTAAATAAAATTGTTTTATTGTTTAGTCTCAGCCTGCTCACTATCAATCAAATTCCTTGCTATTTTTACTAATCTCAATAAAATGGATCTTAAACTCAAAGCATTTATTTCAATTAAACTATTTACAGGCACTTTTGAATGGTTAAGGAGTCAGTCAGTCCGAAATATGAAGCTAGTTGCCCATTCCAAAGCGTAGTAGGTACTGTGGTGACCAGCCACGATACACAGGCAGGTCACTACGTAGATTGTTTGTAGGGTCTCGACTTCGAGGTGTGTTTGGGGGTTTATATGTAAATAGGAGCACGGTAGCACTATCGATGGGATTTATTTGCTTATATGAAAAGCACAATAGATTATATTAGCAGGGCTACGCCCCCACTGGATAAATTGGGCTACCAGGGTGCCCCATTTTATCCATAGGAAACGAACATCAAGACAAACACTGCTTTAATCCTACCTATGCCTGACTAAAGAGGAACCTACACACCGGCCGAAATATACAATGTGGGATCTATCCCTTACAGGAGAAAGCTGGGCTCAGCAGTAACGATCCGCGAATCCTTAACATGTGCCCCAAAGCACCCACACAAGCTAACGTTTTGCTGTCCCAACCTCGTTGACCAAAAACCGGTGCGGCAAAAAGGATCCAACGTGCCCCCTAAGTGTCAACACGAAGATGTGACAAATTCACATCTGCCCAGACGGGGCTTAAGGAAGAAAATTTAAACTAATCAACCTAAACTTAAACCACTGGATGGTTATGAACCTGAGGGAGGTAAAAGCTCAAGAATCAATAGTTTATCTGAAGTCCTAACTCATGGTCACACTCCAGAGGGAAAAATCTCAAAATATCGCGAAGTCACTAAGCTCCATTGACTGTCAGACAATCCTGACCAAACTGTGGGTCCACAATCGTCAGTTGGACCAGTTGTGTCAACCTGACACACCTCGCAAGGACTATGTCCCGTCAGCAAGGTTGGTTTCAACTTGACTGCTTATCCCCCCCGTTCAAGGCTGGAACCACAGTTTCCATTAACTATTTCCCTCTTCTAATACGCCTTAATAAATTTGGAGGATGACCATCCTATTCTGGGCCGCGCACATATTAAATATTGGAGATGGTGCGCGTAGATGGCGCACTGATGAAAATCTCCCTCAAGCTCTGATGAGAGCTGAGAGGCGTGGCCCCTCAAGAGCTCTCACTGCCGCATCCGATGTGTCTCGGACATAAGAAACACACAAAAACAATGCATTAGTATAACATTACATTCACCAAACTAAAATAATGCGCTAATATAAATGATGTTTACAACTACATGATGTTTATGTTTACATTGACATGACAATAATAGTTAAATGACATAAAAAGAAAATATTTACATGGCATTACAAGACAATCGAAAAGGTTAGATGATTCTTAAAAGAAAAAGTTTCCATTCATTTTTATTAATAAAAGTATCTATAAATAATTTACAAGGTGGCTTATTTAATTTTATAAACTTATACTTTATAATAGAAAATGTCTTTAAAAACTTTTTATCTATATTCTTAGGCCATCTTTTAAAATTATTTTGTTTAAAAACAAAGTTTTTTTTTTTGGTATTTTTAACAAATAAATTCTTTTCCTTCGTTGATGTTTTGGATGAGCTGCGCCTAGAACGCATGCGTCGTATGGGGACACTAAGACTAATACTATCTTTTCTTTGGCTATGAGTGCATATAACGATGTCATCCCCATCTATTTCACTATAAATATTAAATGCATTAAATCCGTCCCTGGACAGTGACGACGGCTCGTCATTCATAATCTCTGAGGTTTTTTCTCTAGACTAAACTCGAATCATTGAATCTCGGCGTCGTTATTATTTATGGATTGGACGTCGTGATCAACATACTCGCTTTGCTGTTCTAAAAAGTGGTCATTAGGCTTAACGCAAGGACTGAATTCATCCGATACTTCCCTTTCTACTTCGTATTCCGTCTGGATCGCTTGAGCTGACTCCAGCTGCTCATCGTAGACGGGGCTGCTCTCCATGCAGCTTGGCTCGTCGACATCATCGTCATCATCGTCGTCATCATCCTCGTCATCCTCGTAGATGACATCTAGTGGGTCTTGTGGACTTCCGCTAGAAATTAGGGGTGCATCAACAATTGACATTATAAAATTCTCCCGTTCGGCTTCTTCCGACGGCTCTTGTGTGATTGGTTCCTCTGGCACACTACCAGGAACAATCCCCCTGTGGCATTTGCACCCGAGTTCTGCTCTGAACACGTTACATATGTCAATAAAACTCACGCCCTCGCGATAGAAACATTTATAGCATGCTTTAGCGGTGCCCACTAAAGGTACTCCGAAAATTAGCGCCCAATCTTTTTCTCGCCATCCTCTATAAACGGCCAGAAATATAAAGTCCTCAATAAACTGCTCGAGGCAATGAATGAGTGTTAATCGAGCGTGATGACGCTAGCGTCATCACGCTCGATTAACTGAAACACACGCGAATTATAATATGACGCCTTCCTTTTAGGCGCCTCCACCAAATGTGGTGACCAGCCACGATACACAGGCAGGTCACTACGTAGATTGTTTGTAGGGTCTCGACTTCGAGGTGTGTTTGGGGGTTTATATGTAAATAGGAGCACGGTAGCACTATCGATGGGATTTATTTGCTTATATAAAAAGCACAATACTAAAAGCACAATATTAGCAGGGCTAGTACTTTTCTTGACTCGACATACGTTTTTTTTTTTTTTTTTAAATGAGTGTAATACCGCGGACATGGGGGTCCGCGCCTTTATTTAATAGTTTTTAAAATTGTTTACAGTTTTCTGAGATGTTTCAGTTACAAGTACTCCTACATCGGACAACTTAAATCTAAATCTTAATGATCTACTTAAACCTACGTGAGTCCATCTATATTCGCGCACATGTGGGAGAGGCGCGAGGAGGCAGGACGCCGGGGCGTAACTCTGTTGCCGCGAGAAATCGTGGCACGGCGGACAGAGCTCCGGCAGGATCTTATGGCGGCATGGAGAGTGCGATTGTCGCAACCCAGCGCTGGGCACGCCACAATTGCGGCAATAAGTCCCCTCTTTGAGGAGTGGCTGGAGAAGCGCCACGGCGTCCTCACCTTCCGCCTGACGCAGGTCCTCACCGGACACGGGTGCTTCGGGAGGTACCTGTTCCGGATAAGGCGGGAGGAAACGCCCGGGTGTCACCACTGTGTGGATCGCCCGGAGGACACGGTGGAGCATACAGTGGAGGTCTGCCCGGCTTGGGCGGAGCGATCTCCGCCCAAGCCGCGCCGCGCTCGCGTCCGGCTCTGGTCCAGGCCATGGTACGGAGCGAGAGTGCATGGGAAGCCATTACCTCCTTCTGCGAAGCAGTAATGCTCGTGAAGGAGGAGGCGTGACGCGTGAGGGAGAGGCAAGCTTTGCACCCTCACGCCCCTAGTCGCCGCTGGAGACGACCTGGGCGTCGGGAATTGGCAGCCGATTCCCGGCCACCGTAGGCGCGGGCTTGCGGACGGCGAGCAATGGGTAGCTCGCCGTCCGGTAAGGACCAAGCCCGAGTCGACGGCGCGTCGTGTTCCACGCGCGCCTCAAAGAGATGTCAGCACTATTGACGGGGTCCGCTAGGGTCGATGCCAGCTAGGGTTGCGGGATGTTCGAAAGAGTTACCGTGGCCCCGGCACAGGCAACAGAAGGAATACGGGTGGGTTTTACAGTAAAAGTCTGACACGCCCTCCCGCTCCGCCCAGAGCGGGAGGAGTCATTTGATGATTTCCCATCAAAAAAAAAAAAAAAAAAAGTCCATCTAGTTAACTCATCGTAACACGCGTTTACGCTGAGCATGCAGCCACCGTCAGCATGCGTCGTATTGCAACTATGCATTTACCGGAAATTCAATAGAATTATTTTTCTTTACATTTGTATTTAGTCTTGCATCAGCCATCAGCTCGATATCCTGTATTATTATAATTAAATTAATATTGTAATAAATAAATATTTTTTTTTAACTTAAATCCCTACCGCCGAAACATAACTGGCGCAGTCGGTAGGATCGCGACGTTCTAAGATCGAATCAAACTCTTCATCTTAAGAGCGACGGTTCTCAAATCGTTCTTTCGTGATCTACAAAGAACCTATCGCGCGGTCGGACACCTCTACGGTCATCGGGATACATCTCCGGAGAATTGGAGGAAGCTGCGCTGGCCGAGACTCGACTCGACAGGAGATGCAGTGGCTGTTTTGGTAAGTGCTCTTATTTACCAAGTGTCCTTGCTCGATTTCCTGCCTTATTTTAATTTGTGTATTTTATGTTAATCTATGTGTGTGTGTCTATAAGCTAAAATCGCAGTAGGCAACCGCAAAATTATAATAAGTAGCGTTAAGTATCCCACGAGTAAATTCCAAGTGTTTAATTTGACACCTCTATTGTTTTACTTTACGTCAAGCGCCACTAGGCAGGCAAGCTACAGAAAAATAATGTCGCTCAGGGATTACGATGCTAACTATAGACCGTACAAACTAATCGCAGATTTAATGCCAAGATATGATGGCAATCCTAAATTACTCAATTATTATATCAGGGAAGTAGAAAACTTATTACAGTTAACTTCTGTGGCAGATCGCTCGCTCCCAGCATTCGTCTGCTTAATTAAAAGTAGGCTTAGTGGTCCAGCCATAGATGCAATAGCGTACGAAGGCCACTTAGACTCATGGTCATCAATTAAGAACGCGTTAACTAGGCGCCTTGGTGAACCACGAAACGAAATACAAGTAATGCAGGAGCTAACGCGAGTGCGTAAGTCTAAGGCGGAAGACGCCGAAAGGTTCGGCAAACGACTCCGTGAGCTGTTAGATACTCTGTATTCTGTAGGGGAGCATGGTAATAAGTCGTATTACGAAAAGATGATTATCGAACAGTATATAAACAACTTAGATTTCCACGTCTCGTTGGGCGTTCGAATCGCTAAACCAGACACCTTCGAAGCAGCCATCATAGCGGCTAGACAAGAAGAAGCTAGGCTTGCATATAATAGAGCTAATTATAATAATAATAATAATCCTTCAACGTCACAAGCAAAGCCAAAGGAGTTATCTAAACAACCAGGCAATAATAACCCCATCCGTAATACAGTAAACCCATTTGTACCTAGCTTTGTTATCCCCTCGCAAAACTTTGTACCTCAACAAAATAATATGACCCCCGAACAGCGTCAACAATGGGTACAGTCCGTATTGCCCTGGAGGTCCAGACCAGCATCAGGTAACTCTAGACCTAATGGTTCAAACAACTTTAGGAATCAACCTAACATTCCAAAACCACCGGTTCCTACACCAGTATCATCGGACGTTACAATGCGTACGGCAGGTAAGCCAGAAAAACCACAGTTCGCTCAGCAGTTGTTCTACATTCCGATTCAGATGGCCACTCAAGATCAACCAGGACCCAGTGACATGGGGCTCTTTAACGATGTCACAGACGGTAACGGCATGTCGGTCGAGCCGAATGCAACCATGGATGAACAAGAGGTAGGTAGTGACCAGGATTTTACCTTGGACACCAACCGAGACAGCCAGACCTAGTTTCAATAAATTTCCAAACTAAGAAATATTTACCGTACATAATACTACCAGAGTTTGACGGTAAATTTCTATTAGATACAGGGGCCAGTCATTCAACTATAGCAACTGACGTAGTTGCAGGCACTATATTTGAGTACTGCGTAGAAACAGAACCTTTCCAAATTAATACGGCACACAGTTCATCAGTTCACGACAAGGTAGTTTACCTTCCCTTACCTCCCGCGTTTAATAGCGAGATAACACATAAGTTTCTAATATTCGACTTTGACCCTAAATATAAAGGTCTTATCGGAATGGACCTTCTGCAAAGACTAAAGAGTAACATTGATTTAAATAATAATGTTTTACGTACATCTACAGCGGAAATACCAATACATTTTAGTTCTCCACCTCAAAAGATAAGTATCGAACCCAGATGCGAAAAGATAGTCAAAGTAAAAACTAATTACGTAGATGGACAATATCTTCACGACGATTTAATCTGGTCAGATGGTTTAATGTCCCCAGCAGCTATAATTAACGTTACAAACGGTTCTTTTAAAACATCAGTAATTAATCATAGCGATCAAAAGAAGTGTATCCCGTTTAACCCCTCAATTGAACTAGAGAAATTAACCAGGGTCAACACAAATGATAATCATGATATTAATGCAATACAGGTTCAAACTAACATTGACAAAATATTAAATGAAAACCTTCATACAGATCATATGAACGAAGAAGAAAGGCGTGAAATAACCCGGTTATGTTATCAGTATAGGGACTTGTTCTATGCAGAAGATATACCACTCACTTTTACACACGCTGTTAAACACGAGCTCAGATTAAGCGATAATACACCAGTTTTCGTACGTAGTTACAGACAAGCTCCTCAACAACGTGAAGAAATTCGTAAACAAGTAGATAAGCTCCTTCAGCAAGGTATCGTGCAAGAGAGCATATCTCCTTGGTCATGTCCCGTGCATATCGTACCCAAAAAGCCCGACTCCTCAGGCAACGTCAAATGGAGACTTGTAATTGATTACAGACGACTCAACGATCGTATCATTGAAGATAAATACCCCTTACCAAACATACACGACATACTAGATAGATTAGGACGAGCGCAATACTTCACAACCTTAGACCTTGCTAGCGGTTATCACCAAGTAGAAATGCACCCTAATGATATTGAAAAAACCGCATTTACCACTGAACGAGGACATTATAAGTTCCTTAGAATGCCCTTCGGTCTCAAAAATGCACCAAGTACATTTCAAAGACTAATGGATCATATATTAAGAGGCATAGATAATGTTTACACCTATCTAGATGACGTAATAATAATATCTACGTCATTGCAGCAACATTTAGAAAAATTAAAACAAGTATTCGATCGATTCAAAACACATAACCTAAAGATCCAGTTAGACAAATCACAGTTTCTACAAAAACAGGTTAACTTCTTAGGACACGAACTAACAGACGAAGGTTTAAAACCAAACAAAGACAAGATAAAAGCCGTTCTTAACTTCCCTTTACCTAAGTCTCAGAAGGAAATAAAAGCCTTCCTAGGTTTAGTCGGATATTACAGGAAATTCATTAAAGATTTTGCCCGACTTACGAAACCAATGACCCTTTGCCTTAAGAAAAATAGTAAAGTCATACACTCCCCGGATTTCTTAGAAGCTTTCAATAAATGCAAACAAATTCTAACTAACGCCCCAATACTACAATACCCGAATTTCGATGAACCCTTCATCCTCACCACCGATGCTTCAGATGTAGCATTAGGTGCGGTGTTATCCCAGGGAATAGTAGGATCTGATAAACCAGTAGCATTTGCATCCCGAACACTATCAGATACCGAATCTCGTTACTCTACAATAGAAAAGGAGCTACTCGCCATAGTTTGGGCAATAAAATACTTCAGATCCTATCTTTATGGCAGAAGGTTTATCATCTACACAGACCACAGGCCTCTCACCTGGCTAATGTCATTAAAAGATCCTAATTCTAAACTAACCAGATGGCGTTTAAAACTCTCGGAATACGACTATAAGGTTGTATACAAGAAGGGTCGTCAAAATACTAACGCAGACGCGCTATCACGTGTTAAAATCTTCCATGGTAGTGTCGACTCTCTAGCTGTTAATTTAGATTATAACGAAGATGATGATATAATGAATAGAATATTTGAAAATGCACGTAGGGAAGCCGAAAATCAAACAGACACAGTAGCACCTAATGAAAATATGCAATCACAAAACCCAAGCATTCCTGAATCTCACATAGGTACAGATAGTATGAGTATAGTGTCAGCCGAATCTGAATTAGTGTCTACGAGACATACACAGCCTGACAACGAAGCTAGAGGCATACCCATCATTTCAGACGCTATTGATAGGCAGTTGAAACAGTTCCACGTTAGGTCAACGCCCGGATCTACTTATAGAGTAGATAACAGATCCACTAACTCAAAAGTAGTTATAAAAGATGTCTTTATCCCAATAAACAATACAGAGCCCGAGATAATAAGATTCCTTAAAGAACACACACACCATCGCTAATCGTGTATTTCATTGTTACTTTTATAATGAAGAATTATACCATGCCTTTTCTAGAGTCTACACAACAATATTTAACGACAGAGGCCCTAAGCTACTTAAATGTACAACACGCGTAACTCTAGTAGAAAATAAACCTGAACAACAAGAGTTGATTAATAAATATCACGAAGGTAAAACGGTTCACCGTGGTATTCAGGAGACGTACAAGCAGTTGCACAGAAATTATCATTGGCCAAATATGCTCCTTACCATTCAAAGCTTCGTTAATCAATGCGATACTTGTTTGAAATCTAAATACGAACGAAACCCTCTTAAACCACCTTTAGCTATAACCGATACACCTCGCAAACCGATGGAACACATATTTATGGACCTATATTCAACCGGAGGCGGAACGTTCCTTACAGTTATTGATAACTTCTCTAAATACGCCCAGGCAGTCCAACTAACAGCATGTAGTAGTGTACATATAGCTGAAGCATTACTTAACGTTTTCTCAGTGTTAGGTTTACCGAATAAAATAACCACCGATTCAGATACTAAATTCGACAACGATGTTATTAAAGAAATATGCGCATTACATAATATCCATATACACTTTACAACGCCCTATAACCCTAATTCTAACTCCCCTATTAAACGTTTGCACTCTACCCTAGCTGAAATGATTAGGATACAAAGAATGACCAACAAAGATGACCCTATACACCTAATAATGAAGTACTCTATTATAGCATACAATAACGCTATCCATTCGGCAACCGATTATACACCTCATGAATTACTATTCGGACACACAGCATCCAGAAACCCTTTGGAGTTATACTACCCAAAAGAATTTTACCAGGACTATGTTATTAAGCATCGTGCCAATGCAGAGGCAGTTCAAGAGTGCATCGCTGCACACTTGTCCAAAAACAAGGAGCAGGTGATTGCTAAACGTAACCAAGAAGCAGAAGAAATGAAATTTAAGGTAGGTGAAACTGTCTATAAACAGGTAGCAAAGTCAGCACGCAGTGACAAAACGAAGCCAGTCTTCAAAGGACCATACAAAATTATACACCTTCACCCAAATAACGTGGCCGAAATAATAGGTAACCATCCAAATTCTAAGTCCATTAGGGTTCACTTCAAGCTACTACGGAGACCTCATCTTGTTGCAGGACCTTCATCGCAGGGGCCGTCGTGCTCAACGCAACAGCAACCGTAACCATTACCCATGTAGATAATGACAATGGCATCCTCCTTCTAAAACAAGGTCAGCTTCTTAAACAAGACAACTACTTTAGCCTTGCTTGCGTTTACAACATTACCAATCTGCACTTTACATCAATCCAATTGATGGCCCTATATGCAAGCACGAAAAACGCTGAGAGTACAGCATCTGGAGACTTACATAAAACGTATAGGAACCAAATAGAATATAGCCTTAGTATTATAGGTAGGAAGATTATGTTTTTAAAGCCGCAAGTTAGAAAGCGACGCGGTCTTATAGATGGATTAGGTACTGTCGTTAAGTCTATCACAGGAAATCTCGACCACGAAGATGCAGTTAAATTCGAAGAAGAAATCATAAACATTAAAAACAGGGTTAAAAACGTCCAGGATTCACAAAGGAAATCTTTAGTATTAGCACATAATACAATAGATGAGTTCAGTAAACAGTTAACAAAATTAAACAATAATCAGAGACATTTGGCTAGTTTATTACAAAATATTACTAATAATTCCAACGACTTATCTAACCATTTACATTTCCTAGATATTTACATACAGATAGATTTTAGTTTACAGATAATTTTAGATAGGTTAATGTTATTAGAAGATGCGATGACTTTTTCTCAGATGGGCACCATGCATCCTAGTATTATAAGCCCCCAGAATCTAATAGAAGAGCTAAGAAACTTAGAAAATATGTTTTTGTTTAAACCAGTAGCTAGTATTAGTATTAGTAATATATACAGGATAGAGAAGTCAATTAAAGTTAAAGCTTACAGTACAGAACACTCGGTTAATTTTGTCCTTGAAATCCCCTCAATTACCCCAAAAACATTTGACCTCATCCACCTTTATTCAATCCCGAATAAAAATAACCTTACTATCATCCCTAAATCCAAATACCTAGCACTTGGTAACGATGAGTACGCTTACCTGGAAGAAGACTGTCAGCCACTGACCGACAACACCCAGCTCTGCAAGCTCCTCGACACCAGAAGAATTGAAGATACAGATGACTGCATACTATCACTCATTCAGCATCGCCCAGCTAATTGCACTCACGCTAAGATATTAAGAAGAGGGAAAGTTCAGAAGATCGGAGACAACAACTGGCTACTAGTCCTCATAGAAGACGAAATCACCAAAACACAATGCAACACCAAGACAGACTACAAGAAGCTATCTGGAATTCATCTCGTTACACTAACAAAAGATTGCCAGATGAACATCACGAACAGGACACTGCGATCTCACACTGACACGGTCGTCATCAACGAAGTCATACCGTTACCGGAGCAGTATCAAGTCGCAGAACAATCAATCCAATATGAACTCCAATTAGAAGACATCTCACTAGACAGCATCCATGAACTGATCAATAAGGCAGGCGACATATCCGTACCAGAAGAAGATAATTGGCACATCATAGCAGCTACACCTAGCTGGAACACAATCGTCCTATATATCCTACTGGTCGCTGCAGCATCCTGGAAGCTGTATCAATGGAAAACTAAGAACACCCTGGAGGACACCAAGGGCAGCGCGGACGCCGCCAGAAGCAAGAGTTGCTTCTATCTTATGGAGGGAGGAGTTAACTCATCGTAACACGCGTTTACGCTGAGCATGCAGCCACCGTCAGCATGCGTCGTATTGCAACTATGCATTTACCGGAAATTCAATAGAATTATTTTTCTTTACATTTGTATTTAGTCTTGCATCAGCCATCAGCTCGATATCCTGTATTATTATAATTAAATTAATATTGTAATAAATAATTTTTTTTTTAACTAAAATCCCGACCGCCGAAACATAACTATCTATATATTTTTTTTTTTTGACACATGCATATGTTAGTATTATCTAAACTTTTATTTTCTCAAATCTTAAATACACTATACAATTACTAACATAATAATAATAATATGTACAAGTATATAAAAAAGGGAGGGGGTAAATAATCAGAGGGCATCAAAAAATTCATCCGCATCGCTGTCAACAGGAAAAGTGCCCAGAAGGCTGGCAGCATTGCCACGTTGTATAGCAATGCTGATTCTTTGGCCAAAAAATAGGCCAGCCCTCTGGTCACGTGTGGAGTCGACCAACCGCCTGGCGATGTCTCGAAAAACTAAGTGGGCACTCGGACCCCATGGCCCAAGTGTTAGTATTTGAATATATAATATATATGTTATTTTTGTTTTTTTTTTTTATGCATATTAATAAATACACAGGCATTACTTTATAATTTTCTATTTACTATTAAATTACATATTTTTAATTAGAATTAACATGATACAGGGAACATTACACACAAACATTACAGGGACATTATTTATTACAGGGAACTATATAACTGCATGGCAGTGCGAGCCGACCAGCCCCGGCCGACGGCGTCCGTTCACGGGCATGACGTGCACATCCGCGCCGTTCAGCTCAACCATATTTTAGGGAACTCAACGACCGGATACACAGCGCCACCCTCGGCGGAACTTTTGTGTGAGTATGACAGACTCGCTCTGCCATGCAGCTTTACATGATTATTATTATTACTAAAATACAGGTCTACAATTTCTTTATTATTATTATTACTAAATTACAGTTCTACAATTTTACAGTGGTTAGGGACGTTAGTTTTGGGTTAGTTTTGGGGTTGGGAATGGGACGTGTTTGGTGGAGGTTATGTAAGGCGGGGTGTTCTGACCAGGGATTTCGCTAAGCCGAGTAGTGCTTCCACGACTGCCGCGTCTCGATGTTGCATGGCCGTCTTAAGATTGTAGTCGACGACCATTTTGGTTGACGCGTCCATCGCCCTCTTTACAAAGCGGCCTGTGGCGTCGTCGGCGTCGTCGGAGTAGTAGACGCAACTGACTGTGTGTCTCGACACCGCCACTACCGCGTGGGAGACGCTGTCGTGGAGTTGGAGCCTCCTGGACTTGGTGTTGATGATTATGACGCTGTCGTAGGTCTACCCCTGAGCCTCGTGTATGGTCAACATGCGCGACCCTTCACCGGACCCGGCTCATAAGAGTAGCTTTCTCCTCTTGTGTATGAACCAGGAACAGGGTATTTTTTGCGGTGCTCGGTATCTGCGCTCCTGTATAACCAACCACTTTCAGGGAGTGGACCCGCGACAGCGTCACCTTGGAGGAGTATATACCGGAGTATATCTCACTCAGTGCAAAGGCCACATCCATCGGATTGCGGTGTGTGCAACATAACTCCTGGGTGATGCCAGCCACCAAATTTGGACGGGTATACCTTAACGGGAATAGGTTCTCTCTGTCCAAAAATGGAAGCTGGTTTACATCTCCGATGAGGACAATCTCGCTCGCTCCAGACAACTTCGCCGCCATAACTATGGCCCCAAAGTGGTTCATGAGAGCCTCGTCTACCGTGAGACGGTAGCATTTGTCTTGGCTCCCGAACCCGTTGGCTAAGATTGAGGCCATAGTGCGCACCTTTTTCTTTACTTGATCTCCTAAGCGGTGCGCGAGCTTCTCCCTCAGATCTTTGGCAGCTTCAGTTGTCGTGGTGACTACGACGTCCTTGTCCTCATCGAAGTGCTTTACCACCCAAGTTGTCTTGCCGCAACCCGGAACCCCGTTGACCCACCTGATATTGGGTACCGCCCAATTCTCCCGCGATGCTGGGATATCTGAGGTCCCCAAAATGGACTGTGCCATTTCAAGGATCTTATCGTCCAGCATGATCTTGGTGAATTTTGCGGTAACCACTATCGGGTCGTCGTTTGGCACGCTGAATTTTAATTTGCCTGAGCGCTCCGTCTCCTTCTCGTCCAGAGCCACAAAACCGCTCTTCGCGCTATAGGCTGCCATGTACGACCCCGTCATTACCCCTTTGATGACTTGAGATGTGACGTTGTCGTACACCGCTGCCTCTGATTCCTCGAGCAGTACCCTTAGCAGGCCTTCTGTGTTTCTCTGGAAGGTCTGCAGGATCTTCTGGCATTTCATGAGATTGACCTCCCTGGTCGCTCTCACGATTGCTACGTACTCGAGGAAAGCGCTGTTTACGTGGTCCGTGGCGCCCGAGCTAACTGCGAGGGTCGGCGGGCTGACTTGCCCTCTGTCGGCTCTTGTAGGCGTAGGTTTCGGTGGTGTTGGTTCTTTGTCCTTTCTTTTGAAGAACCTCTCCACTGCTGTCTCCTGCTTCTGGGATGGTGATGCACGGCTGGTGCTAGGGAGCAGTGCACTGAGGAAAGTGCCGAAGGCTTTCAGGCGACTCCTCGACCGGGCCCGGTCCTCCGGGCCCTTTTAAACAGCCGAAGCGGTCTGCGACGTCTCCTCTCTCGCCTTCGATCATCATCGCGTCGATGCTGATGGTACGGGCTGGGACCGACACGAACTCTCCTACCTCCCTGATCTTCAGAAGCAACGAGCTTGCCTGTGCAAATGGGTTCTCCTCTCCCCACTCGAATATTGCGATCGTCTTTCCTTTGAATCGCAATAGACGGCATCGGTGAGAGGCTACTACCACCTGCGGCAGCGCGGCGTACTTGCTGCCCTTCATGCTCGTTTTGGTCGTGCTTCCGTTGATCAAGGCGGCAAGGCCTGGTGAAATTGGTATCCGGGCTCCAGCCCGGCTCGAGCCTACGCAGAAGCTTACGCCCAACTTTTCTCCCTCTTTGTTCATGAAGAGGGCGACGCCTCGCAGTCTGACGCCTGGGACTCCGTCTCCTCCGCATGCCAGGAACTCCGAGATGGGCATGGTACTTGGGACTGGTCGTGAGCTGGCTTCTGCTGCTGCTGGTGGTGTTGCTCTAGCTGGTACTGGCCGTTGGTGCTGGTTGTTGGTGTTTGTGTGTGTGGCTTGTGTAACTGTGAGTGTTGTGTGTGGTATAATTTGTGTTGGTGTTGTCGTTGTCGGTGTGGTGATTGTTGTGGCTGGAGTTGGTGCTATGGTTGTGATGGGTGGTCGGTTCCGACTATACGAGGTTGCGTCTGTTTTGTTGGCCGCTGCTGCAACTGTGGCGACTTTGCTCGCGAATGCCAAGAATGGTTTTCGGGAAGCCGGTCTCTCCATGATGGTGTGGAGTGTGGACTGGCTTAGCTGGGTTCCGAACTTTTCTTCCAGCTCCATTCTGTCTCGGATAAACCTTGGGCATTCGAAGAGCAGGTGCCAGACTGTTTCTTCGCAGCTGGGGTCACAGACGCACGAGGGACTATCTTTGAGATGAAAGCGGTGGAGATACGCTGAGAATCCTCCGTGCCCTGTTAGGACTTGTACATACGTTAAAACAATATGACTATACGTCATAATTCATACCTATTCTAAATTCCAAATAAAACCAGCGTTTGTCTCATCAGCCAATGTCATAATCCGAAGAGGATTCATGCGGAAGGCAGGCTCAACTAAGGCCTCTACAGTATCTATGGAGAAGAACGGGCAAGAAACTCCATGGGCACTCTTTTAAATTATATTGTTACAACAATTTGTAGAACCAATTTGTGAAAACTGGACTGCGAGGAAGCGAGCTCGAAAATTTTCTTGGATAGTTTCTTTTGGTTAGTATCGGTCAAAGCCGATAGACTACTCAGTTGTGATGTATAGACATCACATCAGAGGTAAAAGTGGGTGCGGAACCACTTTTACCTCTCGTGGGTGCTGGAGCCCCCGAGCGCCCACGGAGTCGGCGCCCCTGTAATGAGAGGCTTGCCTCACCTGTTGCGCAAGTTTCCGCTTGCACTTCGTTGCGATATAACTGCCAATAATATTCCTGGTATACGGATTTCGATAAACAGGTAGATCAATGAAGTACATTCGATACGTTAAAACGGTTGCTGGTTTACAAACGGAACTCATTATCGTTGATCATTCCGATAACGTTTAGTAGGTAAAGACGTACGCGAACTCGCCGAGCGAAGTTTGTGAAGTTGTGGAAGAACACCCATTGGTAGTACGGTATTACCTCTCTTGGCATCAAATTTTAAGGCATAATATAGTTTGGCATAACGTTTTCGCATAACTTTTATTTGCATAATAATACTGCTGCATAATATAGTTTGGCATAACGTAAAGGTTAGCATAACTACCAGTTAGTTTAATATGTTTTGGCATAAAAATTTGAGAGGCATAATATTTATTTGTCTAATAATCATGAGCCATAAATATAAAAAGTCATAATTGGGTGTATGTAGCTAATAGTTTTAAATTGATCGTTTGGTACTAGGTAATTTAATACAGTGGTGGTCAGTGTTTTTTTTTACCCGACTATGACGAAAAATAATAGGTGTTAAGTACTTACCTTATTTATTATAATTTGGGAATTACTCTATTGGAATAGGTTAAGGTGCGGCGAGGGCGGCCCTTGGGCCACCCATGAGCCGCAAACATGTTTGTTTTTGTATGAGTTATATCAACGTAAACAGTAAAAATGAAAAACTTACCTGTTCTCGAGAAGCATTAGGTTCATGGTTGTGACTTGGTATCTGTTTAATAATAATAATTAATTCTTTATTTGTGAGTAACAATGAGACCCAAATATTGTTAGTAACAATAAATAAACTTACAACTATGTTAGTGATACAAATACAACAACAATTACATTAAACACACAACAAAATAATCATTGCCTCCGCATTCCAGCTGAGATACTGGAGCAACGATTTACAACACAGCAGTCCAGCCTGTCAGCAATCATTCCCAGGATGCTGTTGGCGCTGGCTCGCACCCTGCGCACCAAGGACGCACATCTTTTACGCATTAATGCATAAAAGCAATCAACACGCATTTCCGCAAACATCCCTGATGCGCTACAGAAGCGAGGCAGCCCCATCAACACCCTGAAAGCATTATTATACTGCACGCGAAGGGCACTGTACGATCTGTGCGGTCTCGTGCTGTTTAGATATCAATTCGTGATTTTGCTCGTCACTTATTTTTGTAATTACGCGAGCGTTACATTTGTAATTCACGTCGCGACGTAATTCACGTTGCGACGTAATTCACGTTGCGACGTAATTCACGTTGCGACGTAATTCACGTTGTGACGTAATTCACGTTGCGACGTAATTCACACACCCAATAATACTTGTTGTTATATTCCCGATTTTTTCGTATATGAAACCGTTTATATTCATTTTAACACCTCCTCTTGTGGTTTGGAACGTATAACCCTTATTTTCCATTTTTTAAATTATATAAATAACAAGTTGTACGCACAAGGTGTAAGCTGCAAACAGTAAACACCGCACAAACACCGTCCCTAAATAGTTTGTGATACCTACAAAAATGGAACATAATAAAAGAATCAGTCTACCGCCGTGTAAAGTGCCTACGCATTTCATTGGAGCAATAATATTCAATTAGGTGAAAGTGTCTACAACTTACCGGTTGGACTTGTTTATTAGGGTTTATTAGTTTTATTCCAATGAACATTATGTGTTTAGATCATTATGTGTTTTTAACATTATGCTTTTTAAAGTTATGCTTCATTGTTATTATGCTAGCAGTATTTATGGCAACAAGCATTATGGCAAAACTTTTATGCCACAATATTATGCGTCATGATCATTATGCTGAATTTCGTTATGCCAATGTAAATTGTGCCAATGTATTTTATGCTTATCATTAGTAAACCCTCCAAACACGCTCATTTTTAATATTACAATCTATAGTATCGGATGTTTTTGAAGCATAAAATTCACTATGCAACCTGAAACTCTTCATGTTGACGCAATTTGTGTAGACACGCAAAGCAAAAAACTAAACTAAACTAAAGGAGCTATTTGTCCACTTCTGCAGAAAAGTTTCAAAATTAAGAGAACTTGGGCTGCAAGAGCGAGCTATGACGTTGTACTGTTTGCAGATGATACCCCTCTTATTTTTAAAGTAGACAGGAATGGACAAGATTTTGACGACGTAAACAATGATTACAGAGTAATTTACAACAAATAACTTAGATCTCAATGCCAAAAAAACGAAATGTATAAAGTTCGCCTCACCGAATGTTAGGAATCTTAGACCTAACACCGTCTTAAATAAAGAGGTCCTTGTAACTGTAGATTCGGCAGTTATTCTGGGCATAACAGTAGATACCAAACTTCAGTGGGGTCCACATTATGTGGGCCCCACTGAAGGATCAAGCCTAGCGAGATGGCTCAGTTCAGCCGCCTACGCCGTCAGAAAAGTAAGACTGACACTGACGTTGATACAGCTCGGTTAGTCTATTTTAGTCATGTTCATAGCGTTATGTCCTACCGTATTCTGCTGTGGGACAAAGTAAGACAATACGTTGATACAGCTCGGTTAGTCTATTTTAGTTATGTTCATAGCGTTATATCCTACCGTATTCTGCTGTGGGACAAAGTAAGACAATACGTTGATACAGCTCGGTTAGTCTATTTTAGTCATGTTCATAGCGTTATGTCCTACCGTATTCTGCTGTGGGACAAAGTAAGACAATACGTTGATACAGCTCGGTTAGTCTATTTTAGTCATGTTCATAGCGTTATGTCCTACCGTATTCTGCTGTGGGACAAAGTAAGACAATACGTTGATACAGCTCGGTTAGTCTATTTTAGTCATGTTCATAGCGTTATGTCCTACCGTATTCTGCTGTGGGACAAAGTAAGACAATACGTTGATACAGCTCGGTTAGTCTATTTTAGTCATGTTCATAGCGTTATGTCCTACCGTATTCTGCTGTGGGGCAAGCCACTAACATTCAAAATATATTTGTTCTTACAGTTCTTCTTACAATGACATTGTAATCACAGATTTAAAAATAGCATTGCAATATATACGCGAGCAGTTTCCTATGGCTGCGTTTTGGCCTTGTGTAAATTGGAAAGACGCAACGCCTCTACAACAAGACGTGATCTCTGGCGGGAGCTGCCTAAACCCCCTGACAGCTCTATCGAGCCATCTGAGAGTCTTCCAGGCACGCGTTACCGTGGCCGACTTAGAAATCCCTAAATAGACTACGAACGAAACTCGGTCGTACCAAAGAGATTTCCACAGAGGGGGATTTATGAACGACTCGGACCTTAAGTGTATTTGTGGCCTCTCTCTGCAGACAATGGCCCAACTGCCACCTTGTGCCGCATGCCCTGTCACCTGTGCACTTGAGGATCATAAGAATGAGTCAGTGAAGTATTTCTTTTAAATTTATTTATAGGTTTTTTAGTCCTTTCTCCACGCGGGCGAAGCCGCGGGCAAAAGCTAGTAGGTAAACCTAGGTATGATATAGATACGAACATCTGTCGCACGCTTTCGAAGTTGCTTGTTTTATAAACATAGCTGCTTCATCCGCGCGAGTGACGCGTGCCGCAGTGCAGCGCGGTGACACCAGTCATGAGAACATAGCTGTCTTGCCACGGTGACAATACAATTACACAAACTACGCACTTGTTATTTACATCACAACAAATGCTTACTTATTATTAGTTTGGCTAGTTTTATCTAAACAACTGTCACCGTATGAACGTCGCTCCTTCTTACAGAGTACGAGAGAAATAAATTCTAGACGCGGCGGCCAAAAGTACTCAAGTCAATATTTGCTCAAAATTGTAAAAGGTCAATATTTGCTCAAAATTGTAAAAGGTCAATAATTGCTCAAAATTGTAAAAAATCACAGCACCCATGTTTTTGTATTATCCGTCGACTGGAATAAGCACGTAAGTCACCGTCACTTCATTCAGTCCCAATAGTCGACTGTACCGTAATTATCACCTAAGTCATATCAACAAATCAAGTGGCGACATAAACCACTTAAGTTAACTTAAGTTTTTTTTCCCGGCATGGTAACTCTTAAGCCGACTGACTTATGTAACTTTGTAACAGTGATTCGTTTTGTTGTCGATAATATTTTGAAGTATCCACCACTTTACACTCTTTTTTGAAGTGCTTGACAAAAAGTTGACGAACGTTGTGGGTAAAGTAAAATTAAATACGTATTTCTTAATTAGTGTTTCGGTGTGACGGTCGTAGCGGTGTTGTACATTAACTGTATTCGTAATGGACTCAAGAGCTAGAAAGTTAGACAATCTCGCCTTAAATAATGAGAATAAAAGTAAATTTGAATGTTTTCCTGGCATTTTTATGCATTATGTAAAATAAATGTATAGTTTTTGTTTACATAATTACAACCCATAACAACAAAAAATTGTCATTTCACTTTTTGTACAGGCGGTGAAAATCCATACACTAATCCGCAACCAAGTACATACATTTTTTTTTAATTATAATTCACAAAACTGATGTACAATCACAAATGCAATAAAATAGTTACAACACATCTCTCTCTGATCTCTGGTCTGATTGACATCTACTAGATGTGAATCTAACATGCATATTTTATGTTAAACACTTACTATTAAGAAAGAAAAAAATGATGAAATTAAGCAAAACTTACAAATTGTGAACTTTTCCATATAAACCTAATGAAAAAGTTTTGGGAAAGAACAATTAACTACAAAAATAATTACACAATTACGACTCTAAGTTTAGTCCTAACTGAGGCTACAGAACCAGCAAAGATATCTATTTCACCACGAATGGAGTTCCCAAGAGAAAGCATGCGGCAAATGGGTGAAAAATTACCTATGTTAGTTCGACTATGAGGCAGGACGAAAGTCCTTCGGTTAATAAGCGGCTACTACTACGTGGAACACTAAATTTTACTTTTTCTAAAAGCTCGGGAGAATCTATTAATTCATTTATTAATTTATAAAAGAACATGAAATCCAAAGATTTCCTACGTGCGCTTAAAAATTTCATTTTATATTGACTCAGTCTAGAGTTATAAGAGTTCAGACTACGACATCTGTTATCTGAATAACTTAAGTGATATAGAAACCTTTTTTGAACCTGCTCTATTCGATCAGAGTGCACCTGATAAAACGGGTTCCATACCGTACTACAGTACTCCATAATACTCCGAATAACGCTGTTGTAAATGGAAATAGTCAGAATTGGCTCTTTAAAAATTTTCATTTCCCTGACGATGAAACCTGACAATTTCGATGCCCGATTAATCATTTGGTCGTAATGAGTCCTTAAACTTAAACCACTATCCACTAAAACACCAAGGTCCCTAATAGTATCAACTTCTTGGAGCGAGCTGTTATTAATCGAGTAACAATTATGAGATATTTTCCTTTTTCTACTAAATTTAATGAAGTAACATTTGTTTTGATTTAATGACATTTCATTTTGTATGCACCAATTATGTATTTTATTTAAATCAATCTGAAGCTGAACAATATCGGATTCGTATATATAGTTCGATATATTTTTAAATCATCAGCAAAAAATTTATATTCTGAATCAATCTTACAGCCCAAGTCATTTATAAAAACTAAGAAAACTCTACTTTTCTTAGTTTTTATAAATAACTTGGTCCCAAGTGTGACCTTTTTTTTTTTTTTTTGTGGATGGGAAATCATCAAATGACTTCTCCCGCTCTGTCCGGAGCGGGAGGGCGTGTCAGACTTTTACTGTAAAACCCACCCGTGTTCCTTCTGTTGCCTGTGCCGGGGCCACGGTAACTCTTTCGAACATCCCGCAACCCTAGCTGGCATCGGCCCTAGCGGACCCCGTCAATAGTGCTGACATCTCTTTGAGGCGCGCGTGGAACACGACGCGCCGTCGACTCGGGCTTGGTCCTTACCGGTCGGCGAGCTACCTATTGCTCGCCGTCCGCAAGCCGGCGCCTACGGTGGCCGGGAATCGGCTGCCAATTCCCGACGCCCAGGGCGTCTCCTGTGGCGACTAGGGGCGTGAGGGCGCAAAGCTTGCCTCTCCCTCACGCGTCCCGCCTCCTCCTTCACGAGCATTACAGCTTCGCAGAAGGAGGTAATGGCTTCCCATGTACTCTCGCTCTGTACCATGGCCTGGACCAGGGCCGGACGCGAGAGATCGCCGCCGCAGATCGCTTCCGCGAGGACACGGCGGTGCTCCGCCCAAGCCGGGCAGACCTCCACCGTATGCTCCACCGTGTCCTCCGGGCGATTCACACAGTGGTGACACCCGGGCGTTTCTTCCCGTCTTATCCGGAACAGGTACCTCCCGAAGCACCCGTGTCCGGTGAGGACCTGCGTCAGGCGGAAGGTGAGAACGCCGTGGCGCCTTTCCAGCCACTCCTCAAAGAGGGGACTTATCGCCGCAATTGTGGCGTGCCCAGCACTGGGTTGCGACAATCGCACTCTCCATGCCGCCATGAGATCCTGCCGGAGCTCTGTCCGCCGTGCCGCGATTTCTCGCGGCAACGGAGATACGCCCCGGCGTCCTGCCTGCTCGCGCCACTCCCACATGTGCGCGAGGACTTTTGCCTCCAGATCCCATGGCGGTAATCCAGCAAGGAGGTTCGCCGCCTCCCCGGAGACCGTGCGGTATCCTCGGGCTAACCGGATGGCCATGACCCTCTGGGACGCGTTCAACCGACGGACCGTCGCCGCCTCACCGTCATCTAATGCAGATGATATAAATGAAACATACTCGACTAGATCAAACAGTGTCGATTTTTTTGGGCGAAAGCCGTGCTGGTTATCATCCAGCACATTTTTAAAGTGAGCAAACATTTTTTTCTAAACAAGCGATTCACTCATTTTACCATAAGCGGATAGAATGGACACTGGTCTGTAATTTGCAACATCATCAACACTACCAGATTTAAAGATTGGTGTGATGTGCGCTATTTTCCACTGATCAGGGAATAAGCCTTGTGCCAAAGAATAGTTGAAAATTGCAGCCAAAGGATCAGCCAGGTTCGCTGCACATTTTCTAAGAAAGAGAGGAGGAATTGAATCCGGCCCGGGTCCTTTATCACAATCTAGGGCAGACAAGTAATCAAAAACTTCTCTTACTTCAAGTTTCCACTGGCTGAAAGTGCTATTGTTAGAGGGGGTGGTTTCAACTGGCGTTGAAGAGTATATGTCACTATTTACTCTATATATAGACTTAAAATTATCGGAAAACAAGTCACAAATTTCCTGACCGCCTCTGACAAACCTAGTGTTGTTCAATGTCATTTTGTTGGGAATATAATTGTTACCTATCCGTTTATTTTTTAAGTACCTCCATACATGCTTTTTTTTTTTTTTTGTGGATGGGAAATCATCAAATGACTTCTCCCGCTCTGGGTGGAGCGGGAGGGCGTGTCAGACTTTTACTGACTAAAACCCACCCATGTTCCTTCTGTTGCCTGTGCCGGGGCCACGGTAACTCTTTCGAACATCCCGCAACCCTAGCTGGACCTCCATACATGCTTAGGATTGATACGCAAATGTTCAGCTATATTCTTTTTTAAAATTAGCATAACAGTATTTTACCAACTCACTGCAACGCATTATCAGGCATTCAAACGTAGTTTTATCTCTAGGATTCCCATATTTTTTATATACATTGTAATATTTTGCTTTTTCCTTAATAACTTTTAGTAAAACTCGACTATACCAGACGAGATAGCGTTCATCTCGTGGTTTCGTTATCGGAATATGCAGTTTAATAATTGGCATAAGAATATCATAGAATTTTTGCAACATTTCGTTAATATTAGTTATAGAATTCCATTCATCAGACCAAATTATTTTCGCAAGTTCAGCGTTGACCGCTTCATAATTACAGAGATAAAAATGAACTAGATCTAAAATACGATTTGATGCGTTGAGTATAGTGTTGCATTGATGAAGATCATTAAAGGCCAGCATGTCTAAAAAAATGTGTTCAAGATTACTACTAGATCCTCTGGAACTCAAAAACAAATTACTCATGATGAAACCGCTAGTGACTATTCTAGTGACGATTCTGTTGCTGATCCTACCTACTCTCCAGACAGTCCTAGTTTGCTTACACAGCATGAAGATGAGATGGAAACCACTGTTTATGACGCATCAGTAGCACCACAAAATGAACCACCTGAAAGTATTGAATATACGCCCTTACTACAACAAAAAAAATCTATGCCCTGCAGACGAAGGAAGCAAGATAGCAAAGTTAAAAGAAATTTAGGCCAATCCTATGAGTCAGCTTCTGGGAAAACTATCGGCAAACGTCAAATGAAGGAATTACCTAATTGTCGAAATAAGTGCCGTCAAAAAATAAGTGATTAGCAACGAGCTGTAATTCACAAAGAGGTTTGGAATCTCGGGTCTTATGATTTAAGGGCAGCGTTCACTTCATCTTTGATTACCATTCAAAAGAAAAAACCGAGCGTCGTCGGGTCGAAGATCCTAGCTTACAAAAAAATAGACAGTGGACTTATAAGTACCATTTTAACGTCAATAGTGAAAAAATATCCGTGTTGCTTTCTAAAAACCCTATCGAAGTGATGATTTTGTAAAACTAATCGGTTTGAAGAAACGTGGCAGCTCGAGTGGAATTATACACACAGACAAACGTGGAAAAAATATAGCAGCAAACAAACATTCCGAACAAAAAGAATATAGCAGCAAACAAACATTCCGAACAAAAAGAATATAGCAGCAAACAAACATTCCGAACAAAAAGAATATAGCAGCAAACAAATATTCCGAACAAAAAGAATATAGCAGCAAACAAACACTCCGAACAAAAAGAATATAGCAGCAAGCAAACATTCCAAACAAAAAGAATATAGCAGCAACCAAACATTCCGAACAAAAGTTCAAGAAGTGATTAATCATATCAATTCGTTTCCGCTATATGAAAGTCATTACACTAGACGAAAAAGCACCTGCAAGTATTTACCATCGCATTTGACAATATCAAAAATGTATTCTCTTTATTTAGAATCACATGAAAATCCTGTAAGTGATAAGATATACCGCAAAGAATTTCATAAATTAAATTTAAATTTCAAAAAACTAAAGGTGGACACTTGTCACACATGCGACCTGTTTAAAATGAAATTAAACATTGCTACGGACGAAATCACAAAATTAGCCCTTGAAAAAGAATGCTAGCAGCTGATATGGCGTACAACGAGAAGCAGTGTGATAAAAATATTGCGCTCACAAATAATATAACCAAATGCCTGACTTTTGACTTACAGCAATGCTTGCCAACCCCAGCGTTACAATTTATAAAAGACAACTTTGGACCTTCAATTGTACAATACATGACAACGCAACTGGAATGTCAACGCACCACATGTGGCATGAGGGTATTTCGGGTCGAGATGCTAATCGAATAGCCTCTTGTTCGTTTGCATATTCACGAGAACTACCAGAAGAAATCTCAGAAGTGATTTTGTACTCTGATACTTGCGGAGGACAAAATAAGAACACTCACGTGGCTGCAATGTTTAAGTACTTGCTGACTGTTAAACCCTCAGTGAAGTTAATACATCACAAGTTTATGATACCTGATCATACACATATGGAGGTTGACTTAGACCATGCAATTATTGAAAACAAACAGAAATACAAATTTATCACGCGATTGGATGCAGTTAGTAAGATTGAGTAGCAAAATATTTACCGTTAGAGAAATGCGACAAAATGATTTCTTTGATTTCGCCAGTTTATTGAAAGGTCCCTTAGTGGCTCGAAAAAAAGACGACGACGGTAACATATTCAAGTGGCATGATGTGAAGTGATGTGTGTGTGATGTGTGTGATGAGTTATGATTCTGAGTACGGCTTCATAAAATACAAAACACCTCTTACCAGAGATGAATCATCTAAAACTATTAACTTCAAACGGAACACTCGACGAGACAAAGAATTTCGTTTGATGGAGATTACAGACAAGCCAGTACCAATAAGTGTCGAAAAAAACGTGATATATTATCACTTTTATCTTTAATACCAGAATGTTTCCATAGTTTTTACCAGAATTTAGTAAGCACCAACGATACCAAGAATGTTGATCCAGGTTTACCAGATTCAGAAGAGAGTGACTTTTAGTTTTTGACTTTATTGCATGCATTATATCATAGTATTATTATTTTAATTAATAAGCTTAAGTATCTAAAGTACGGTAATAAACACTTAAGTCGCGTTTTTGACGTTCAAAGAAACTTAAGTCAGATATTTCAGTAAATAATTATTATTATCCATACTCTGTTAAGTAACTAGTTCATAATTGTGTAATAATAAATAATAAAAACAAAAACCGTAGTACATTTTTTTCATACCAATCGAATAAAACCTTCTCCTGTATTGCAAGCAATAAAATTTGACTGAAGTGTTTATGGCTTCCGAGTCTAGAATTCTTTCCGAGAATTCATCGAATCTAAAGTGTGACCTAATACATTGTCATGCCATACTTGCAAAATTGATCAGTTTCTCACATTTGCCATGATAATTAGTCATCCATTGAAAACCATCTGTGTCGAAAATTTTGCGTTAGCCGAAAGACAAAAAGTAATGAAGTAAAATCATTCATATATTTATATTTCCTTTAATATTTATAATGGACATACACGACAAACACATTATTGATAAGTAGAACTTAAGGCTAATGTTGCTAATATTTTCTTAAACAATGTACATATTTGATTATGCGGGTTCACCGTACATGGACAAAACGAACCCAGGGTGCTCCGAAGTATCGGCCGAATGTTCGGACGTTTTTTACTACACTTTTATCTATTTCGTTCGGTCGTTTCGGATCCGACCAAACGTCAAAATGAAGTTCGTTGAACAAATGTCAAAATGAAGTTCGGTCGGGTCCGAACCGACCGAACGAAATAGAATGAAGTGTAATAGAAAACTTCCGAACATTCGAGTGATACTTTGGATCTACGCTGCGGAGTAGGCCCCTGTTATTATTTAAAACGGGCCCTAGTTAGTACTTCATTTTATAAACCCGATATGAATTGTGATTAACGTTGTGAATTTAAAGATTACATTGCCTTCCACCTCGAAAGCAGTCGGTTGATGACGGATGAAAACGATGTTTAAACTCCAGGGTAGAGGAGTTACATTGAGCCCACGCTCCCTTGGCAGTAGTCTACCATTATATGGTGGTGAGGTGTGTTGGGTCCGGCGCCCGCGGAGCAAGGTGGTCGGGGGGTCTAGTACACCTCGACGCTCTCCTGGTGATGCACGGTGTCCTGGCGGAACATCTCCACGTCCGCCTGGCTGTCCGCGTGGATCATCTTGACGCGACCCTCCTGTGTCGACACAACATTATGCATTATTAAATTACTCATCCATAAACATTCAACCTCGGTGTGGCTTTCCCATATTGAGGAAGGTGAGAGGGAAAGTGGAGAAAATTTACAAAAGAGAATGTTCCCCTGCTGCTCGAAACTGGACGCACCTGGATCAGACAGAAGACTCGAACAAGCACAGGTACGCCGTTTGACCCTAAGATAACACTTTATTACTACCCTTGTACTTGTAGCGCAGCCTCGGCCGGCACTCGCCGGACTCGGTGAGGGCAGACGAGGTTACCTTGGGGTGCATGAGGATGAACGGCAGCTCGGCGACCAGCTCGCCGCTGATGGCGCCGAGGTACAGCTTGACCTTGGCGCTGTAGCTCACCACGATGCCGAATGCGTCGCGCTGGTCAGGATCCAGGAGCCTACAGCCAGTCATAAACTCATGACTATATAATGATATTGCTGAATACGTTTCAGCCGAATAAAGCCCACAGGACCTTTCGCGCAACTTGATGAAGTGAGTAAGTATGCTGACTATGGCAAACTATTTTTATTAATGTTTCATTCATGTAGTTTTCTGGAAGTTACTGATTACGGTACCTCATTTATTATAGAAGTTCTTATAACTTAACAAACAGGTATGTAGCTAGGGTGTTTGTTGCGCCACGGCTTCTTCACAACTAAATCCCTCCCGCTTTGGGAGCTGTCTTTTTTAATTTCATTATTAAATCATTAAATGCTGATTCTCGTTAATCAGTTGAAGGACACTGCGCGAGACTCAATAGAAGTTCTATTGCTATAACGTCTGGGGCGTTTAGTGTCCCGCAGTGTTCAACAGTTTTTGATTTGTTACTGGTAACAAAAAAATCAACTAGATAGTTATCGTAACAGGTGTCAGCAGGTCACTAGCGTGTGTGACTCACAGCGTGGTGGAGGCGAGCGTGGTGTCGGAGCGCTTGAGCTGCCCGTCGAGCGCGATACCGCGCTTGTCGCGGTTGTGCGCCAGCGTCGGCGTCAGGTGCAGCACCTTCTGCAGGCTGGAGCCCGGCTGCAGCGGGCAGCCGTCCCTGGAGCACAGCACAAGTTTTTTAATTTTTTTTTATTTGAGATAGGTTTGCTCTTGATTCTAGTTTAGGTCAGAGATGACAGAGACAAAGTCGACGATGCCGATGGAGCGAGCTTACCCAGAAGAAGCCTGTTCACTCTCACTTTGAAGAGATCGGGGTTGTATGCGTTCGGAAACACAGACGCAGGCAGAGAGTTCCACTCCTTTGCTGTGCGCATCACAAAAGACATTTGGAAACGCTTAGTGCGAATTGGTGGGATAGCAACCAGGTAAGGATGGTAACCTGCAGTGCGTCTAGCCCTTAAATGCACAGATTTATTTATTGTGATAAGAAAAATATATGTATTATATATAGGGGTAACAAATACGGGAAAAATAGTAAAAAAAATATTTATGTAAATTTATTATATAAATTTATCAAAGATCGTATGGTATCATTTTTGATACAACATGCATTTAATACCTAATCAAGTATTCGCGACCCTTAGATTTCGGGTTTTTGTTATGGGGTTTTCTATTTTCAGGAATAATGAAAACCGTTTGCAAAGTAATGAATTATTTATTATAATTAAATGTGGAACTTATTAAAACAGTCAGAATTTTTTTCGAGCACAGAAAAACTTTGCATTTTTCACATTTGATGCTACTTAGAAGCTTACACCCTGGCATCATACACCGCATGCGATTATCCATGCGTATTTGTTTGTGATCAGTACCATCGTGTATAATATCTGCCGATGGCATTACCTGAAGGGTATTCCTCCGTTTAGGAGATGGTTCCTCTATAGTACTGCTACTACTTGGTCGACCTCGTGCAGGTTGGGTGTGGGTTTTATATTTACATAGAACATCTGCAAGTTCTGTTCTAAATTCTGCTAAATTCAATATATTTTTCGCAGCTATGTTTTTTTTATAGCATACCTGTTTATATAAGACCCACGAATTTATAACTGTCAAGTCAAGAAGGTGATGGAATAGCCTAATATACCACTTCCTACTTTTCATGCGGATTCTGTACCTGCCCAAGTACGAGTCCATTAAACCCACACCGCCCATATGGGCGTTATATTCTTTCACAACTTTTGGACACTGTATAAATTTCTTCCTCTTCTCAACCTTATCATAGCGTTCAATGGTGGATACAGGCTCAGCTCCCACATAAGTAGACAGCAAAGTCACTTGTCTATTGTCTTTCCAACTTACTGAAGACATTTCAATTCCATTGTAGCTGGTCACATATTCTTCATAAGATCCCCTCTCCACAGACTTTGCCATCACTTGTTGCTTTGTAGGCAATTTACAAGATTTGCCGAGACGGTTTCTTTGCACGGTTCCCAAACACCATATGCCTTGTTTTGCCAAATAGTACATGAGTGGCAAAGAGGTGTAGAAATTGTCAAAGTAGACAATGTGATTCATTCTTCTTGGAATGGCTCGCGAAAGTTTTATAACGACATTGCCAACAGTTCCTACATCTGTTTCATTTTCTAACATGGGCTCATTGTATATATATTGTATATATGTAGGCATAGCCTATCAATGAACAAAGCATGAACAATTTGAAACCCCATTTATGTGGTTTCAAAGGTAAATATTGTTTCATAAAATGCCGTATTTTTGTAGCGCACATTTGCTCATCGATGGATAGGCGTTGATCCAACGGTATGCTAGAAAATTTTTCGTTTAGATGATCAATAACTGGACGCAACTTATGAAGTTTATCGTGATTGGGATCGTTTATAGGTTTGTGCATATCGTTGTTATTAAAATGAATGATGCGCCTTATTTTTTCAAACCTGTTTACAGGCATAGCTTCAGATATGGGCCGAAAGACAAATTTAGTATGCCAATAGGAACGAACGTTTGGGTAATGGTATACAGACATGCAGATCAATATCCCCATATATTTACGTATCTCAACGTCAGTCACACAATCAGGACGATCTGGTTGCTTTTGAACGGAGTATCTGTTCGATTCTTCAGTGATATTGCTGATGAAATCCGGAGTAAAATAATAGGAGAAAAATTGAAAAGGCGTTTCGAGTGTCATTATTGATGCAGGAAGATCATTACAACCTTGAAATCGTATGTTATCTTCTTGGAATATAAGTGACTGCTTTTTCCATATAAGCCTTTGCACATCAATATCATCACGAATTGGTTGGCTACTACTAGTAGTATTATTGTTTATACCTGGCACAGGGTCATCAATCAATGCAGGGTCTTCTATCAAAGGAGGGTCTTCTATCAAAGAGGGGTCTTGCACATCGGCTACAGGTTCAGATTGTTCATCGTCTTCCAGTACGGCTCGCAGCTCTGCAGTAGTTAGAATTTCTTCAAAATCGTTTTCATCTTCTTCATTACTATCCTCGGATAAGTAACCATCTTCTAACTGGCTTAAATAATCTTCAATATCTCTATCGGTAATTTTACGTTCCATTCTACAACAAAATGCATAAAAAGCTCAAACCCGCAACCAAGCAAAAATGTAACCAAATCAAAGTCCCAAATGCATGATGTCTCATTTTTGATACAAGCAAAAAATGCTATTTTTTTATTTATAATGTGAAATTCGAATGAAAAATATTATGTTACCATGCATTCAAAGTACTTACCTATAATAAAATATTTTTTTTATCTGGATAAGCTTCAAGATTTATTCAATAACACGCGATGAAAACTTTCAAATTCACTTGTTGTTAAAATTTGTAACTGTCAGCGAACAATGACATATGAACGCATTACGAAATGGCGGACCAATCACAATGCTTTACTTTTTCGTTCAGAAACTACTATTCTTTTTTTACATTATAAGTCAAAATTATGCGTAATAAAAATTTAAAGGGCTCTGAATCGTGTAAAACTTTCCGTTTCGTTTTTGATACAATATGCATTTAAGGGCTAGATGTCCGATGATAGAGGGGGGCCAAGTTTCAGCGTTCAAAAATATGGTCTGTTTAGCATGTCGCTTATCGCCCATAAAATAAAACAACGTCACATTCGTTTCGTCGATGCTCTGCTTCGCCACGTTGTTGCTGTAGCATGTGTAGTGTGTACTTACAATATACGTTCAACATGGCACATAGAATTTTAGAAAAAAATGTCTTTTCCGATCGTCTCTGTAAAACCTGTGCGACAGTTCTTTTGTAAACCTCCAAGTGCCACATTATCTGGTGCTGGTAGCTGGTGGATTGGTTGTATAGAGTGACTGACTGTGTCTCGATGCTGGCGACGATGTTGCGGTACTGTCCGTTCTGGAACAGCACCACGTCCACGCCCTGCTGGATGCACGCCTTGATTTTCTTCACCACCTTGTTGCTGTGGTTGCGCACGCACATGTTCACCGCCACCGTCTCGCCGTGGATGTACAGCTGCACAGACAACCCAGCATCCACATTTGTCTAACACATAGTAACACCCTCCGCTGTCCCATAGTGCTGCTGTTGCAATATAGGCTTCTTATTTTAAGTACAATGATTGCAAAATTCTGTGCTTGTTTTCCCAAATTATAAATAAATAAGCACCATATCAGTAATAATGTCTACTGCAAGATATAATGTCTACTGCAAGATATCTTGAGACAGTCGTGGTTATCACGCTCACTGTTCCGCCGAGACAAGTACTGTCAATATTTTTCAGTTATTAAGTACATTTCATGGTGATATATGAGATGACCAAAAGCTAGAGTGAATAAAATTGTAGAATGCTTTATTTGGTATTATTAAAGCTAGGCACCATAATAGGTACACCTCTGCCTAACCCTTCGGGGATACAAGGCGTGATGTTATGTTTATGTAAAGTTAGGCTACCTGCTTGTCGAGCGTGAGCTCCAGCTCGAGCTGGCCGGGTGACAGCACGAAGTCCTTGCGCACCACGGTGCAGGGCTGCGGGCCCGGCTTGGCCGGCGCGTACTGCACCTTGCGGATGCCTAGCGCCACGGTGCTCCTACGTTGTTACATTATTTTATTACACAATATTGGACTTTACAAATTCCCAATACATAATTGCTGGCCAAGTTGGCACTGAGGAATGCAACAGATACTAATACAATCAGTAACAATTAGGTTAGTAGTAGCTATCGGTAAACTAATATCCGTCACCACATACACCCAAGACTGATGCAAACCAACATTCATTGATGCGAGTGTGGGAGCGCGTACCTGCGGTGTGAGCGGTCGATCTCGGAGTCTCCCACAAAGATCTTGACGTAGTACTGCACGCCGCAGGGCTCGCCTTCGTCCTCGAGGCCAGGCTGCAGGGTCACGGAGCCGGGCGCACCGGCTGGCACTGTCAGCCGGAAGGGGACCGCTCCATCTCCCAGTTTCTTCATCAGACGCTCCTGTTACACAAGATTATGATGGTCACTTGTCACAGTTTCCACAAATCTTTCAGAGCTTCACAAGGTATTTGTTAAATATAGTCTACGAAATGAATAATATTTTGTACCTGAGTACGTGAAAGTTCATAGTTCTGTTTCTCTGGCGGCGGGTAGATTTGCTCGGAGGCGAGGAACAGCTCTTTGTAGAAGTTAAGGCCCATGACCTCGTCCTCCTCGCGGCCATAGCGGAACGTGCACACCATCTGGCCGAAAACCTTGCGCCCGCGCACGTACTCCTCGTCCAACAGGACCACGCCGTCTAAGTAGATACAAATATAATTATGTAAAGTAACAGCCCGATGAGATTCCGGCGTCAGGAATCGGGATAAAGGTAGGTTTGCAAGGATATTGTGCCACTAGTTACTCAGCAGCATATTAACATCATGTACGTAAAACCAATATTCAGTTTTATGACAGTCTCAGAAATATTTTTTTTTGTGGAACAGGGTAATAATAGTCATTGTACACGATTTGGCAGGAGCGGACTTTAGTTAGCGCTAGAATGTGCACGGTGTTGCGTAGGAGCAATAAGCAGCTCAACAACTGAGCAGCGAAGTAGAATGGGGCTTAGTTCGGGAGGGGCGCTGGTGCTAACCACTGAAGCCCCAGGTGCAGATATCCATGTGAATGTCTTAATCCAAACCGTTGCAATTCAACACCAGTATATTGATTCGGTCACGCCGTTATATACTAATGAGACCTCAGAGTCTACTGGGGAGCTATTTTCTGGAAACAAAATGGATCGCTTATCCAACTGTCACTGCACGTCCTGTATACTGATACCTATGGGCTCCACGGTCGATATGTGATCGACGAAGTCCCTCTTCGCCATATACAGCGTAATCTTGCCATTGGGCGCGCACTTCTTAAACACTTTGAAGTTGTACACCATCTTGCTGATCTGCTATCTGCTGGCGACTGGTGTCAGTGGTGATGCGTCTCACAGGGAGGTTCCCGTCAGACTGCGCCTGTACAGCCGCGCTGTGTATATATATGTGGGATTATTAGTTTGCGAGGCTTCGGCCGTCGTAATCTCGTTAGCCTTATTAGCGACTCGCGTGACGAGCGCGGGGGGGGGGGGGGGGGCATGGTGTTGCTGGGGTGGCGCTACCACAACCTGCAGTTTATGATTACTCATCTATAATGAGATTAATGAGCTGGCCAGTCTAAAGACAACTTAAACTAACGTCGTATGTTACATAGCTTCCTGAATTAATAAAATATAGATAAAATATAATTCACGTATTTATCTGCTAGAAGGATTTGATTTATTTATCAAAGATCAGCTGGTTGTCACGGCGCAGTTCCAATTGATTGCTGTACGAAGTTTGTCTCTCATCTGTTCGCCGGGTGTCCAAATCTTGCTATACCTACAGAATTATATCTATACATACATACAATATAAGACAAATAAATAAAATTTAAGGGTCTGTTTGTAATGTCAAAAAAAACATTTTTTCAAAAAAAAAACAACTGACTTCCATAGAAACACTACAAAATGAAAAATAACTAATTTCGGAAATCGCTGTCTTTGCATCTGTATTCTAGGTTTTGCCACGGACTTCCTAAATTGAGTTATTATTCACTTTGTAGGTTTTTTTTTGGAAATCGGTTATTGTTTTTTGCAAAAAAGTTTTTTATTTTTCACTTTTTAGTAGGTCGGCTTGTAATTTATCTAAGTTACAATACACCTTTTACAAAATATTGCTTTTCCCGATGCAGGGACGTTAATTGTTGAGGAGTTCTCCTGGTACTTCACCATCAGCTCTCACCATCATATGCATTGTGACGAGTATAATTTGCTTAGCAACCATATTAAAGTAATCGAATCGCAACCCGTGAAATACTTATTATTGAATAGTTCCGGTGGCCATCTGTGGTCTCCATCATCAGTTCTACTTCACCAAATGGTGCTTTCCGAGAGCAAATGAACAAGTCACTATAAAAAATATCCAAATCACTATAGGTGTGCCTATAATAATTATTGAAGAGCTCCCTCGATTTCTCCCGAATCCCATCATCAGATCCTGACCTGATGAGAATGAGACCATCTGGAAAGTATATCCTTTAATACAAAAAAAAAGAATTTTCCAAATCGGTTCAACCGTCTTCTTGTATTCGGGAAACACACATAATAAAAGAAAATTTAAAAAAATAAGAGATTCCGACGATTTCAGAACCTCCTCCTTTTTTAAAGTCGGTTAAAAAAGACAGCTTTTTACTACGTGCACATGAAAGTAAAATATTATATATACGATACTTATAACGAAAAAGCAATTTTTTAAATTTTTGTCTGTCTGTCTGTTTGTTCTGGCTAATCTCTAAAACGGCTGAACCGATTTTCACAGGACTTTCACTGGTAGACAGTTGATGTTATAAGGAGTAATTGTTCTTGTCGGTCTGCCAGCATGACAGCTTCCCGTCTTATGTCTTGACACAACACCGTGTCTGGCAGCTTGTCGGTCTGCCAGCATTACAGCTTCCAGTCTTATGTCTTGACACAACACCGTGTCTGGCAGCTTGTCGGTCTGCCAGCATTACAGCTTCCAGTCTTATGTCTTACACAACACCGTGTCTGGCAGCTTGTCGGTCTGCCAGCATTACAGCTTCCAGTCTTATGTCTTGACACAACACCGTGTCTGGCAGCTTGTCGGTCTGCCAGCATGACAGCTTCCAGTCTTATGTCTTGACACAACACCGTGTCTGGCAGCTTGTCGGTCTGCCAGCATTACAGCTTCAAGTCTTATGTCTTGACACAACACCGTGTCTGGCAGCTTGTCGGTCTGCCAGCATTACAGCTTCAAGTCTTATGTCTTGACACAACACCGTGTCTGGCAGCTTGTCGGTCTGCCAGCATGACAGCTTCCAGTCTTATGTCTTGACACAACACCGTGTCTGGCAGCTTGTCGGTCTGCCAGCATTACAGCTTCCAGTCTTATGTCTTGACACAACACCGTGTCTGGCAGCTTGTCGGTCTGCCAGCATTACAGCTTCCAGTCTTATGTCTTGACACAACACCGTGTCTGGCAGCTTGTCGGTCTGCCAGCATTACAGCTTCAAGTCTTATGTCTTGACACAACACCGTGTCTGGCAGCTTGTCGGTCTACCAGCATTACAGTTTCCAGTCTTCTCCTTCTTCGTGTCGCTGGCACGACAGGTATTCATACTTTGTTGGCCCAAAACTTCGCCACTTCCACGACGTTATCGGTAGCAGCGCAGAGGTCACTTTGGCTGCGTGTATTGGGGCACAGAGAGGGTGGAGCATAGTTTTCAGGATAAGAGAAATTAACTAGTTTAAGAAATGAGCCAACTGGTGATGTGCGCTGACGATAAATTTCAATGAAAATGTGGAATGTTTGTAAAACATACTATTACTTTCATTAGCGTCTCGATCGATACGCATTCATAGTAAATTGATCACGGCCGCGCGGTGACTCAAGCGCAGCGCGGTCGTTCACCCGTGCTGCGTCTCGCTCACACGCGCGCTAGCGCCGCGCCGGGGACCACGCGCTCCTCGCAGCGGCGTCATCACCGACACGTGCCTTCCCCGGGAATACTCCATAGCGATCGACTAAGTTAACAATATATGAACGGAAAGATTCTGATACTATGCATGCTATGAACGATGTTGTTGCAGTACACTGTAGCCCGCAGGGATCTGCGCGGTGAGCGCATCGCTGCGGTGACGTCAGAGAGCGGTTTTTACGGAGTGGCGAGTTCCCCCTCCGGCGTTCTAAGGCCGACAGCCGGTAGTGAGCCGCGGAGTCCACCGGCCACTCGCGACGTCTTCGGCGCTGTCTTGGCACGCATCTCTTGTGTATCACTCAAGGAATGCGCAAGCGTCGTTTGTGTTTTTCTTAGGTGTTTGTGTGCAGTGTGTCCCTACTGAGTGAAGGAATGTGTGTCGTCCAGTGTCGTTGTATGTCGACAGAGGAACACCTGTGAGGAGCTGGCGCGAGCGGACGACGGCGACGCCGCGCAACTGTAAAATACCGCGGCGCATTTAACTGTGGATTGTAGAGTGTAGGTACCTATCATGACAGCCGATGCGGTTTAGTCCCATCTCGGCACCAATTAATTTATTTATCATGCCCACAAAAAATTCCCATCTCAGCACCCTGTCATATATCATTGTTAGGTATACGTCAAAAAATAGAAACACATCTAGTGGGTAAATCAACTTGATTATTTATTAACTCAAAATAAATATTTTTAATTTTTCAAATAAAGCGCGCGCATTCGTTACATGTATGTAAGAGACTCGTGACGGTTGTTGTCGTGATCTGCTTCGACGGTTGTTGTCGTGATCTGCTTCGACGGTTGTTGTCGTGATCTGCTTCGACGGTTGTTGTCGTGATCTGCTTCGACGGTTGTTGTCGTGATCTGCTTCGACGGTTGTTGTCGTGATCTGCTTCTCGCAGCTGTAATAATCTGTAGGCGTCATTGATTGTCGTTGCATGTATATTATCTACTTCTATCCATACTATCCATACTATACACTATATTATATATATTATTATATTATAACTTCGAAAGTATCTCTGTCTGTCTATATGTTACCTTTTCACGCCTAAACCACTGAACAGATTTCGATAAAATTTGGCAAGGAGATAGATGGCATCCTGGGGAAGGACATAGGTTACTTCTTGTTTCAAAAATAATCCTACAGGTATAGCTGTAGGGGATGAAAGTTTGTATGGAAAACCCAGCATTTCTTAAGTTAGGGATATGAAAATTCAAACGCATGCTTTTAGTAGGAAATAAAGAATTATATGGTTCAGCGTTTTTGAAAAATCATCCCCTAAGGGGGTAAAATAGGGGTTGATTTAAAAAAAACATATATTATGAAAATTTGTGTACCTCTTTTAAGAGGTTTAAGGGATTGGAAATGTAGTCATAGTTCGTATCTTGACTTCTTGAGGTAACATTTTAGTCTTTATTTTTAACCGACTTCAAAACAGGAGGAGGTTCTCAATTCGGTTGTACATTCTTTTGACTTTTTTTAAATGTTTGTTACCTCAGTACTCTGTCATTTAAAACCGATTTGGATAATTATTTTTTTATTTAAAAGGACAGACTTCCAGATTGGTCTCAATTTTACGAAAATCCAATTCTGATGATAGGATCCATGAGGAATTGAGGGAAATCCTCAAATATTATAGGCATACACATAGCGATTTTGGTATTTTCATCAACAAGTCAAGCATTTGCATTCAGTAAGTATCATTTGGTGAAGTGGAACTGATGAAACAAACCACAAATGGCCACGAGAACTCCTCAATGATAAGTATTTCACGGGTGGCGAATCTCGATTAAGACAGAAGCGAATATGACGAAGCAAATTTAAATAAATGGTTCTGATGAAAATGGTACCATCGAACTGATGTGATAATGAACCCGGAAGGTGAGCACCGGAACTCCGTAATAAAACAATGTATCCTAGCCCTATTTGGGCTTATTGGAATTCTCATGAGATGCACTCTGTCTATACATGATTTTAAGGTAATATGTTTCCAATTGCCCTACTTGAATCGTAGCTGTAGTCTTGATTGTCAGAAGACAGATTTCGTCAACGATCTGTCGTCGTGTGGTGGATTTAATAATTTGTTGGTGACGGCGTCCAAACCTTATAAAACTACGCTTTCCAAACTTCTGACATGACTAAGCGTGACATATATTTGCCATTTTGCAACATTTTTATTTGAAAGGGTCCTGAGGTGGTCGCATTTAAATTTGGTTAAATTCTGTTGAGTGGTTTTTGAGTTAGCTTCAATAATAGGTTTATTTTCCATTTAGTGTGTGTTGATGATGTTAAAATAACTTCCTGTTACTGTTATTTACTTAGCAAGTAGTGGTATACGAATTTGGCTGGGGTAGGTACCACAACTAAAAATTTAAGAATAAAAACTTATTTATAAAAGAAAAAACAACCGACTTCCAAGAAAAATACTACAAAGTGAAAAATAATTTTAATTTCGGAAGTCTGTGAAAAAATGAAAATACTAAGACACCAACTTCCGAAATTAAAGTTATTTTCACTTTGTAGTGCTTTTTATGAAAAGCGGTGTACTCGGTCATAAGTTATTTGTTATTTGTTATTAGAGCGTGACTGGCATAATTTTAATTAAACAAAGTCCTCCCGCCGCGTCGGTCTGTCGGAACGCGATAAACTCAAAAACTACCGAACGGATTTTCATCAGGTTTTCACCAATGGACGGAATGATTCATGAGGAAGGTTTAGGTTAGGTTAGGTAATTCATTAAAGTTTTGTATAAATTAGCAGAAATATAATAAACAATAACAATAATAACAGGACTATTATCGTCAATAAGCCTGATATAGTGGTGATAGATCGATTAGCGCGCCGCGCAATGATTATCGATGTTACCAATCCACATGACGAGAACCTCGTGAAAGCTGAGAAATAGAAACAAATTAAATATCTCGACTTAGCACACGAGGTTATTGACATGTGGAATGTGAGCTCGGCTGTCATTGTGCCGATTGTTGTAACGGCCAATGGCCTGATGGCCGAAAGCTTCGACCAACATCTCGCGATGCTCTCGTTAGGCGGTTGGATCAAGAGCCTGATTGAGAAGGCAGTACTCCTTGATACGGTTCGTATTGTGAGGAGGTTCCTGTCTCTGTAGCCCTAACCACCAGTAGCTTGGACCCTGCTCCCGATACCGGTGGAACTCTATATTTTATATTTTTAAATGTTTTTTTTATATCTTTTTATTTTAAGAAATTTTTAAAAATGTAAATAAATAGGAATGAAAAATCAATAAACGAAATAATAATAACTTGCATAGACACAACCTTGTAGCCACGATTATCCATCAGCAACTTGCTCTGAAATACAGTCTTGTAGATTCGGAAGTGCCGTACTACAGGTATGTGCCCGACCCAGTTCTCGAAAATGGACATATCACATTGTACTGGGATCGATCCATCATCACTGACAGGACTATTGTTGCCAATAAGCCTGATATAGTAGTGGTGGATCGAACAGAGCGGCGCGCAATGATTATTGACGTAACTGTCCCGCATGACGGGAACCTCGTGAAAGCCGAGAAAGATAAACAAATCAAGTACCTAGACTTGGCTCGCGAGGTTGTCGACATGTGGGATGTGGACTCAGTGATCATTGTACCGATAGTTGTATCAGCCAACGGTTTAATAGCGGTACTTCTGGACACGGCTCGCGTTGCTAGGAGGTTCCTCTCTCTGGAGCCCTGACCGCCGGTAGCTTGGACCCTGTTCCCGATACCAGTGGGCTACTATTTTTTATATTTTAATTTTTTTTTTAGTATTTATATTCTAATATTTAAAAATAAAATTTATTTATATTTATTGTAATAAAGGAAATAATAACAAACATTTATTTCGGACTTTCCGTCCATAGATACACTTACAAAACATAGAATGAAACGTACAATAAAATACACATAATAACAACAAATAACAAACAGAATAACAAACTCTCAAAATACACAACACAAAAATACAACACATAAAAAGATACAAACAATAAGATACCAGTTACAACACAGTAGAGGTAACACATTATACAGTGTGAGTCTTTATAATGTGCACATATCGAAATGAGGGAATCTATGCTTAATTTTATCGACGGAAAAAATGTTAAAAAAAATCTAAATATTTATTTATATTTTTTATGGATTTTTAAAAAAAATTGTTTGCTTTTGTGACCCCAGTGTATACAAAACTGTGTAACTTTTAAACTAAACGATTTATCACGATGAAACAAACTCTATAATGTTTGGAAGTAATTAGGTGTCGTCATAAAATAAAAATTATGGAAAAAAAATAGCCACATTTAAAAATAAACATTTTTGTTTGGCAAAAATCTGATTTTTTTTCATTAATTTTTACAAAAATTGTAAAATTTCTCAATAACATGCCCCCATCACCTTCTTTTTTTATAACTTTAAGTTATTCTTCATTGTATTAGGAACCTAACGGTAAAAATTGCATGTTTTTAACTCAACCCCAACATTTTTTATCAAATGTCAAAGAAAGGCCCAACGCATAGCTACGCACATTGTTTAGCAGGTAGATAAACTTTTTTTTGTTAACTTTGTTGTGAATGCGCGCGGGTTGTTTCAAAGATGGCACTCCGAACGCGGAACCGTATTGTTCTCATAAGGGTGGTTTGTTTGGGATGATAATTAATGCAAAAGAGTTCAATTGAAACCCATTTATTATTAAATACAAAATTTAATGCATCAGGTTCTCAAAATGTCCACCTCGTTGTTGTAAATACAAAGCCGCGCGAATTAGAATTTGGTGTGTCGCTCTCCTTATCATTTCGGGATCATTGCGAATATCATTCGCACAGTTTATTATGCGGTCACGCAAATCGGCCTCACTGTTGACGTACTTACTGTACTGACTTACTGTAGACGCGTTGCTTCATGGTCCTCCATAGGAAATAATCAAGGGGCGTCAAATCGGGTGAACGCGCAGGCCACCCTACAGGTCCTTGCCGGCCGATCCATTTGTCATGATAATTTTCGTTTAAAAATCTTCTTACATTTGTAGCGTAATGGGCAGGACATCCGTCCATCTGAAGAAACATCCTTTGACGCACAGCCAGTGGGACATCTTCCAATAACTGAGGCATATCATCTCTCAATAGACTTAAAAATCTTTCACCAGTCAACGTTCTCGGCAATATGACTGGTCCAATCAACATGTTATCGATAAGACCAGCCCAAACATTTATCGAAAATCTTACTTGGAAAGTAGATGACCGTTTCAGTTTCGGGTTTTCACCTGCGCGGCACCATCTGTGTAAATTTCGACAGTTAGTAATACCGTCTCTAGTGAATGTCGCTTCGTCCATCCATAGTATTTTTCTTGGAAAGTTTGGGTTTGCTCTGGTTTTTCTTTGAATCCATGTGGACATCACACACCTTGGACGCCAGTCTACGTCTTCATGTAGATGTTGCACCCTTTGATAGTGATAAGGATGCAATCCTTCTTTCTTTAAAATACGCCACACTGATTTTTGGGATATTCCGTGACGAAGAGCCAGTCGTCTAGTACTTATGGATGGATCAGCAAACAAATCACTTAATACTGCTTGTTCAGTAGCCGCATCAATAATTACTTGAGGTGGCTCGCGACGATCTCTACTTGATCCAAGTCCAGTGATCGACAACCTTCTGTGAACTTCCTGGAAGTTTCGGGCAGATGGCACTGGTTGCCTGTTAGGATACGCAGCTATGTAAGCCGCGCGCGCAGCTCTGGCACTTCCTTGTCCCACTCCATAATAAAAATGTATGTCGGCGATGTGTGCCGGGGAAAATTCACTTAAACGCGGCATCATGTAGCAGCGAACGAAAGTTATGAAAGTCCAGCGAACGAAAGTACCGAAACACATGTAGCAGCGGCGAATAATTCGGAGCGACTGCCAGTCTGACATCTGTCATAATTCAAGTTCCTTTGGCTGGCCCTACCTCCCCGACCTGCGCACATTCAAAAGAAAGTTTATCTACCTGCTAAACAATAGCTATGCGTTGGGCCTTTCTTTGACAGTTGATAAAAAATGTTGGGGTTGAGTTAAAAACATGCAATTTTTACCGTTAGGTTCCTAATACAATGAAGAATAACTTAAAGTTATAAAAAAAGAAGGTGATGGGGGCATGTTATTGAGAAATTTTACAATTTTTGTAAAAATTAATGAAAAAAAATCAGATTTTTGCCAAACAAAAATGTTTATTTTTAAATGTGGCTATTTTTTTTCCATAATTTTTATTTTATGACGACACCTAATTACTTCCAAACATTATAGAGTTTGTTTCATCGTGATAAATCGTTTAGTTTAAAAGTTACACCGTTTTGTATACACTGGGGTCACAAAAGCAAACAATTTTTTTTTAAAAATCCATAAAAAATATAAATAAATATTTAGATTTTTTTTAACATTTTTTCCGTCGATAAAATTAAGCATAGATTCCCTCATTTCGATATGTGCACATTATAAAGACTCACACTGTATATGTCCACTGCTCACAAGGCATACATCACAAGGAAATATGATGTTATGATTATTGTTGAAGATGTCGGAAAAAATCATGCCAACTGGGAGCTTTCTGGCGTGTGCCGCGTAAGCCAATAGAGTATTACGGAACATAGGGTACTTTTAATCCCAATAGTACGTTCCCGTTGGATATTTTCCGACATCCACGCGGGCGAAGCCGCGGGCTATCTATATAAATGAAAATGTGTGTATGTATGTTCCCTATGGACTCCAAAACCGCTGGAGCAATTTTGATGAAATATTCAGGCAATCTTCAGATTAGCCCAGCTGGTAACCCTGTGTTTTTTTTTAGCAATCGGGCTACCCGTACGATACCGGGGCGGGTCGCTAGTATTCCTATACTCACATCAAAAGTGTCGGGATCAAGTACGTTTTACAGTATGGCCGCAACTGAGGATTATTATTCTAACTTTTTTGGATCGTTATTGATTCTTTTTAGTGAATTTCACTATTTGAATTAAAAAAATTCTTTAAATTTGGATTAAAGATAGAAAATCAACTGTCGATCAGAATTCCTATAAAATTGTGGAATAGCGTTTTTACAAAACCGCCTCTGGACACGCTTTCGTATCACGGGTAGCGTGACCGAGCGACATGGAGGACGATCTCGCATCACCACTCGCAGACAGGGCCGGTACATCCAAATTACCGCTCGACGGAATGGTACCATGACCGCCATGATGTTGGCTACGAGGCTCCACAGCTCTTCAGGCTCGCTGATAAGCGACCAAACCATCCGAAATCGTTTACGTGAAGTGGGTCTGCGTTCCCGAAGGCCGCTGAGAGTTCCACCTATAGCACCCCGCAATCGTAGGGCCCGTTTACAATGGAGTCGCGAACACAGAAATTGGTAGGAAGAAGACTAGCTTGTGTTTGCTATTCCGATGAATGTCGTTTCGATATGAGGCCGGATACAAGACCTACTCGAGTTTGGAGAACCTCTGGACGTCAAGAACGTTAGAAATTTTGTCAAGAAGTTCATTCATATAGACGGGGAACACTAATGGTTTGGGCCGGTAGAAGAACCGATCTCATTTGGATCAGGGGCAACCTCAATGCTCAGATTTACGCGGAGAGGATTGTTTCATACGTGATCATCCCTTTGCGAAGCCGGTTGGGTGATTCGTTCGACTAATGCATGACAACGCACGTCCACACACGGCTAGAGTCGTAACACGCCCTCTTGCCGATGCTCGCATCAACGTTCTGCCGTGGCCTGCTCAATCGCGAGGCCTCAACCCAATTGAGCACGCATGGGATATCTTCCACAGAAGAGCTTTGCCGAGTATGGATGCCGTGCATACCCCACAACAACTTTTTGACTTGTTACAAAGAACGTGGGCGGCCATTCCTCAAAGTGATTTTGACGAACTAATTTTAAGCATGCCAAATCGCTGTGATCGTGTGATTCATGTCAATGTTGGAAACACAGATTATTATTTTTTTTATCTTTACAATAAACATTTTAAAAATCCTCATTTTTGCCTTTTTTGCAATTTAATTGACGACATTAACTTAGGTTAATTTCCCACAATTTGCAAAAATTGCAATGTTTCTTAATTGTTTTACAAAGTATAGGGATAAGTTGTTAACTTAAATATATAGGAATTAAAGTAAAAAGCCTGCCTGGAAGACTAGATTTAGTAAATATTAATTGGATACTTTTTTATAGTTAAAAATGTACTTGATCCCGGACACTTGATGTGTGTGTATTTAGTATGTATGTATTTATGCATCTATTATTGTATATTCTATCTACATACAAGTACTATGCAAGTTAACAGTAACTGCCATTCTATTTATATACTGTATACAGTGTAACTGAATGTACCTGTAGTAGCTAGATACTAGTACATTCAAAGATGCTCCAAGCCTTTGGTCTTTGGTCTTGTGCTAACTTTCAGATGTTGCAAGATGGTCTGTTGAACAGAGCTAGAGTGCACTGTTTGGTTTTCGTCGTCAGTAGGAGAGAGGTAGAATGGACCGCACGTCAGTGGTAACACTTTGACCATAAGCTGGCCTAGCGAAGTCTGCTTATAAGAAAGAAAGAAAAATTGTTTATTCTGCACAAACAAAACGCACATTACAAAAAAAAATTACATAAAGTGCACACATACAAAGTATCTAAGATTATTTATAGATTATTATAGATTCTTTTATATTTTGTGAATTTGAGAACGTTGTAGGCTTAATAGACTGTAGATTTGTAGAACATTTTGTATTTTGTTAAGTACCTGGTACTTGTTGACAGGCCTGCACTGTCCTCCCATATCTCTAATAGGTAACACTGTAATTTGAAAACATTGACTGCCTCGTTGGTCTAGTGATTGCAAACACTACTGCTGAGCAAGAGGTCCTGGGTTCGATTCCCAGTTCGGGAAAAGTGTTATTGGGGTTTTCCATCTGGAATTTCTCAGTAGCAGCCCGGAGTCTGGATTTGTGCCCGGTAGATGGCAATAGGCTCGCCCTCTATACATGGGACGTAAACATAGCTGGCGAAATGTGAGTTTACTATAGGCACACCTCTGCCCAGCCCTTCGGGAAATAAGGCGTGATGTTATGTTATGTTCTAGTGTTTAAAAGAGTAACCGTGGAGTTTCTTGCCGGTTCTTCTCCATAAGGGACTTTAATATAAATACATTGAAAAAAGGGAAAATCACTCAAGAATTTCAAGACATAGCAAGTAGTCACAATGTTAAAAACCATATCAATGTAGCCACTCGTAAATCGTCTTGTATAGACCATATTTTAAGTAATATATCTGACGCTATCGCAAGAGTACTACCACTTCATCTTTCTGACCACGATACGGCACAAATGCTAAGCTTCCCTTTAAGGTTTCAGACAGCAAAAACAGCAATATACCATATCTATAAAAAAGATAACAATCTGGATAATACACATAAGTTTAGAGAATGCTTACAAAACTTGTCTTGGGCAGACATATACACGGAGAACGATGCAAATAGGGCATTTGATTGCTTCCATGAATTGATATGTCTGTTTCACAATCTCTGCTTTCCAAAAATAAGGGTTAAGATAGACTTAAACAAAAAATGAAGACAAACGTGGATAAGTAAAGGTTTAAAACAAAGTTCTAAAACCAAGCGTTGTCTACGATATCAATTTTATAAAAATAAAAATCAGGCTAACAAGACAAAATATACCACATACTCGAACCTAACCTAACCATAACCTAACCTTTTTTTTTTTTTTTTGTTTCGGGGTGGAAAATCCTCATGGATGTCCTCCGCCCTGGGGCGGGCGGAGGGGTCTGTCAGACTCTTACTGACTAAAAACCACCCCGGTGTTCCATCTCACACCTACGCCGAGGGTCGCGGGAACTTACGATCCTTCCGCAACCCCCGGCTGGTGCCGGCCCGCCACGGCAGGCCTCTCCTCGTGTCGAGGGGGGGAGTGAGGTGTTTGACTCCCCCCGCGACGTCTAAGAGGGGCGCGCGTGGAACACTACGCGCCGCCACCTCGGGTCCAATGTATGGGGGGCGACGGACGTCCCCGAGTCCGTCGCCCCTGGACCCATTTAGGGGGGCTGGAAGAGGGCGTTGTCCACCCTCCGCCGACGCCCAGTGCGCCTGCTGCGGGCTGGGTGAGAGGATGTGATCTCCCTCTCCCTTTCCGCAGCCTCCTTCTGCGAGATGACTGTCTCGCAGAAGGAAACCACCGCGTCCCAGGACTCCTTGCTGCCGACCATCGAATTAACGACAGCCGGCAGCGACAGGTCACTGCCTACTCTAGAGATGAGGGCACGGCGCGGCTCCTCCCAAGCGGCACACTCTGCCAACGTATGCCGCGCCGTGTCCTCCCGACAGTCGACGCAGTGGTGACACCGGGCGTCTGGCTCCCTGGTTATGCGACACAGGTACTTCCCGAAGCAACCATGCCCCGAGAGCACCTGCGTCACCCGAAACGACAAGGAGCCGTGCCTCCTCCCGAGCCAAAGGTCGAGCACCGGCCGGACCGCCTCGATGGTGCCGAGGCCGGCGGTAGGGCGTGAGAGCCTGTCCCGCCATTCCGCCACCAGGACCTCGCGAAGCAGCAACCGACGCTGCTCCATTAGTCGCTGCATCGGTCGCTCACCTCGCGCCTGCATTTCCTCGCGCCACCGATACAATGACGCGAGTAATTTCGCCTCCAGGTCCCAGGGCGGGGATCCGGCCAGTGCACAAGCCGCCTCGTAGGAGATCGTGCGATACCCCCTGATTACTCTGACGGCCATCGCTCTCTGCGGCCTCCGCAGAACAGCAATGCTACCGGCCGTCAGGTCAGCCGCCCAGATCGGGGCCCCGTACAGGGCCATCGATCGCACGATCCCCACGTAGAGTCGCCTACAGGCGGCGCTCGGGCCCCCCAGATTGGGAAGCAGCGTTGACAGCGCCCCAGCCGCGCCCATCAACTTGGGCACCAGCCGCCGGAAGTGGGGTCCGAAGTCCCACCGGCTGTCGAGCACCAATCCCAGGTACTTCATGGTAGACTCGACAGCGATCCGGATCCCCCCGACCACTATGTGTGATCCGGGCGGCGGCGCCCGTCGGGGACCATGGAACACCATGGCCTCCGATTTGTTGAGGGCCACCTCCAGGCCGAGGCGCCGTATGCGGCCCACCACCTGTGACCATAACCAAACCTAACCTAACCTAACCGTAATGCTAATATTAAGTATATTAACAAGAATGACATCAAATGTAAAGCCACGTGGGCAGTTATAAAAAACAAAATACACAATATGAACCCCAAAAACAATATTGAACACATTAAAACACTGACACACACATTGACAACACTGTACTTACTAAACCGGAAGAAATAGCCTCCGCCTTTAATAATCACTATACAAATACTATCCTAACACAAAACTGTAACACCAAGTGCCCTAACAAAAACCTAATTGCTAATTCGATGTACCTCACGCCAATGTCCGAAAGTGACAATTGATATTATCCTTAAATAATACTACCTCTGAGGGCTACGATGAACTTAGCACCAAAATAATTAAGACATGTGTTAATGAAATAAGCGGGGTCTTGACATATCTAATCAACATATCCTTTTCACAGGGTGTGTTTCCTAATGCCCTGAAAATGTCCCTTGTGAAGCCGATATTTAAAAAGGGTGAAAAATGTAATATGGACAATTATCGACCTATAACATTAATTCCCATCCTTTCAAAAATATATGAAAAATGTATGTACCGAAGATTAATTAGTTACTGTGAAACATTCAATATTTTAAACAAGGAACAATTTGGTTTTCAAAAACGAAAATCCACTGCCTTAGCCATATTTTCTCTTTTAAAAACAGTACTGGCAAGTATCAATAACAATCACTTGACAACGGGCTTATTTTTTGATTTGACAAAAGCGTTTGACATAATTTCACATGACATATTATTGAAAAAGCTCGAGTCTATCGGAATCAGAGGATTGCCACTTCAGTGGCTATGATCGTGCTTAACTGATAGACGACAGAGTGTAGCTATCACCAAAATTAACGAAAAGAGGGACATGACACTGTACTCGTCTGAATATAAAAATGTAAAATGTGGTGTACCCCAAGGTAGCATATTGGGCCCTATCTTATTTATAATCTACATAAACGGCATAGTTGATATAACCAATCATAAATGTTTCCTTTTTGCTGATGATATCTCTATTATTGTTACTAATGACAAAAAATTTAAAAGCATTACTGATCATGAAACGGACATAAATAATACAATTGACAATTTAATTAGCTGGTTAAATAATAATAATTTATTGATTAATCTTAATAAATCTGTATACTATCAATTCAATCAATCTCATAATGACAAATTTAATTTTAAAATGGACATACCTAAGCTTACCCAAGTAACACAAACTAAGTTCTTAGGAGTAGTAATAGACGAACATTTAGACTGGAAAGCTCAGGTCGACCATGTGTGTAATAAAATAAATAAATTTGCGTACGCCCTTAGGCAAATTAAGAAGGTCACTAATATAGGAATGGCTGTGATGTCTTACCAGGCATATATTGAGTCCTCACTAAGGTATGGACTAATTTTTTGGGGAAATAGTACCGACCAAAATAGAGTGTTTGTTGCCCAAAAAAAATGTATACCAACTATTTACGGGATCCCATCGGATGAATCATGCCAACCTATTTTTAAACAGCTTGGTCTGCTTGTATTGCCTTCATTGTATTTGTATGAAGTGTCTATGTTATATATTTGTGTGTATGTAATGATAGCTGTATGTATGTCTGTAATAAATAAATAATAAATGTTCGTACGAAAACATTTATAGAGCTGTTTAAAACAGTAGAAGAAGTAAGCTCACGTAGTCGGCGTGATCAGCACCAACACAGACTAGTACTAGATGAGATCTGGAGGCTAGCGAGATCAGCCCCAACACAGACTAGTACTAGATGAGATCTGGAGGCTATCGAGATCAACCCCAACACAGACTAGTACTAGATGAGATCTGGAGGCTAGCGAGATCAGCCCCAACACAGACTAGTACTAGATGAGATCTGGAGGCTAGCGAGATCAGCCCCAACACAGACTAGTACTAGATGAGATCTGGAGGCTAGCGAGATCAGCCCCAACACAGACTAGTACTAGATGAGATCTGGAGGCTAGCGAGATCAGCCCCAACACAGACTAGTACTAGATGAGATCTGGAGGCTAGCGAGATCAGCCCCAACACAGACTAGTACTAGATGAGATCTGTAGGCTAGCACAATACAATAAGAGCTGTCTAGCTATGTGTGTATGTGTATTTGACAAATTACCAAATACCTTAAAAACGTTAAACTGTAGGCTGTTTAAGGTTAAACTGTATAATTGGTTGACTCAAAATAATTTCTATAGTATTAAGCAATTTTTGGAACAGACTAGTTTTTCTTTTTTTTTGTATAATTTATAAGGTTTGTTTAGGTACTTATAAGTTTGCATGCTTTAATTCTAAGCAAAACGTGCTGGACCTTATACTTATTTTAACAACTTTATATACCGTGTTTTTCGCAAATAAATATATTACTATTACTACTATTAGGAAACTACAAATTGGAACCGTGCACCTAACTTCTGACATTTCATAAGGGCCCAGGTAGGTTTATGTGAAATAAAGTATTTTAATTTTGGTATTGCGTTGTGAATTTCTGATTATTCCACCGCATCGGCCTTCAAGTGAGTACTCAAGGATAGTTTATCGGAAATAGATTTTATTATACGACGTTATAGGACGTTATAATATTAAAGTAATAAGTGTTCTTATTATTGTTAACCTTTAACTTCTCGGTTCAACCTAAACGTGAATCCAGATTTTCAAAAAAAAAAACAAAGCTATTTAAGTATTAAATAAGTGAACGTTACAACGTTGTGAGTGTAGTGACTCATGACTTAGATCAAGTCCGCTCGCTGCCCTTGAAGTCCTCGTGGACTCCCCGTTATACTGTCATCGGCAAAATCGATTGCATACATCTGGCTTCCCCTCGAAAAGTTAGACGATACCACTTACTCATGTTGAATGTCCCCAGTGTCGCACTGAGTGAAAGCCTTCGATTGGGGGAGCAGGCTGAGCAAACTGAGCATCGAGCAAGTGAGCAGGTGAGCAAGTGAGCAGCCATGCCCCACAGCAGCCGCAGCAGTCCTGACTCGCAGCTCCCCTCCGGTGGGTACCTGAACTGGCGGGCGTGATCTGTATGCTCTGACGCAGACAGGTGTAAGGTCAACCGCGCGCTAACGATAAGAACCCTTCCTTCCTGGTGTTGAATAAAGTCGCTTTCCAGGACAAACAAGTTGAAGTGTAAGGTATACCTTAGACGTGCGGTCACCAGCACCTTGGAATCTGTGTTGAGCAACAGTTGCGTAGCATTGTTTTCCGCAACATCAAATACTGCCCGCGACAATGTTGCGTGTCTTGTTTACCATAAAATGCGGAACATTAGCATCATGTTTTCCGCCACACAAAAATATGTTGCTGAAACATCTCACAAGGCAACTAAAGCCATATCGTTGTCTGAATCTTATATTCTTACTGTAGATTGTGTCTGTATAACAAAACTGATCACTCTGATCGATATCTACAAAGTAAGTCAATGAATACCGGGCAGGGCGGGGATGTTATCTCAGTGCGTAAGTAATGTATTGTTGCAGGAGGCGTGGAGTTGCGCGAGGACCTGCCGCTGAAGGCGCACGGCGGGGGCGCGGGCGGGAGCGCGGGGGCGCGCTGCTGCGGGGGAGGCCCGCGCCTCATCCCGGCTGCCTTTGCCGCGCTCACCGCCGCCATCACCCTGGCGCTGCTCACGCAGATCTACTACGGGGACTTCGAGGTTTTTTTAAATTCCTTTTATAAAGTATCATAGTCGGTGTTACTTCACATTTCAATCTAACCTATTACTTAGCTAATAAGTCATTTAAATATAACTTAAACTGCTAAGGCTAAGTAACAATAAAATTAAGCAATCGTCCAATAACGTTTGTGTTTCACTTTATGTTAAGGTAAAGACAGTTCACGTGTTCTTTATAACAGTCACTCACACTGCACTAAACTACCTCGAAAGGTTTTACCCTTTTCAGTCTTCGCACTAATTCAGTGATGTCAAGGAGTTGGATGTCAAGGAGTTGGATGTCAAGGAGTTGGATGTCAAGGAGTTGGATGTCAAGGAGTTGGATGTCAAGGAGTTGGATGTCAAGGAGTTGGATGTCAAGGAGTTGGATGTCAAGGAGTTGGATCGCCTCGACATTCACTTGATGACGAAGTTGGTGTTCATGAGCTTCTGCATATTTGTATATTATGTTTACGACATCCGTCTTGCGGTCCCGGTGGAGGTCGCTGTTTCTACCGCACCCGGGCGCGTTGACTATATCACTTAGTACTTTGTTTTGAAAACGTTGTATGATTTGACGATTGATTTGTGTGGTGCAGCCCCACGGGTGAATTCAGTAGCTCCATACAGGCTTTAAAACTTGTTCAAATACAAACAATTTTCTAGATACTAGCTTCTGTCGGCGAATTCGTTCGCGTGAAGTTTCTTGCTCCCCCGACCCACCCCGTCTTCTTTTTTGCTTTTGCTCGGCTCCTAAGGGTCCTAGCGTGATGTTAGCGTTCCTTAAGAATTGGGCTACCAAATGCAAAAGTAATTTTCTAAATCTGATTAGTAGTTCCAGAGATTAGCGCATCCAAAGAAATAAACTCTTCAGCTTTAATATTAGTCTAATTTTTTATCGAATATCTAATTCGGCTCTTTTCTTTATATCATGCTCTTTCCATCGCAGTGTTGCATCCAGGGTCATGCCGGGATACTTAGCAGTATTCGCTTATGGTAGTGGTTGATTATTCATGAACACTGGGAAGTATTGTGGCTTTTAATTGGTGAAGTCCATTGACTTCACCAATTAAACGTGAAGTCCATTGACTTCACCAATTAAACGTGAAGTCAATTGACTTCACCAATTAAACGTGAAGTCCATTGACTTCACCAATTAAACGTGAAGTCCATTGACTTCATCAATTAAACGTGGATAAACTTACTTTCATTAAGTTTGATACGCCGTGTTGCAGTCCACTCATAGACGCGATTTATAAACTCTTGAATGTTTTTTACGGCTTCCTCGTGGTTATTTCCAACAGCCATGATAGCTGTGTTGTCAACAAAGGTTGCAATGACATTGTTTTCTACCTCAGGAGTATCGCAGGTGTTTATTAGATACCGGACCGGGTTAAGTACCTTAAGGTACTCCAGCTTCTATCTGCCTACAGTCTGAATATGCATTTTTTTGCCTTATTCGAATCAATCTGTTCAATGTAAAGGACTCTACGATGTCTGCAAACTGTTGAGGCCACACTTTATCACAAGCCTGTGCAGCTGCAAGGTACACCGTGGAGCACAACTTCTGTTCTGTTGCTAATATTGGTAATTCTGTGTATGTTGCCGGCCTGTCCGATGATCTCGCTTCAGGAGCCGGGGAAATAAAAATACGTGGACTGTAGCTAAATCTGGTGTAATGCGACGAGTATATTATTATGCGCTGTCTTCGTCGCGCGTGTCGGAGTGAAGTGCCGTTGGTGACCGAAGAAGGCGCGAGCGCCGTCCGCGCCGCCCGAGCTCCCCTCTCAGCCGTTGCGGAGACCCGCCGTCATAGGCATGTCCATGCATAGATAGTGTACTTGTTCGAGCGTGAGTGTTATTTCATATCATAATCTGCCGAGCCTTTTCCACTATGTTCAACTATGTTGGGGTCGGCTTCCAGTCTAACCGGATGCAGCTGAATACCAGCACTTTACATGGAGCGACTGCCTATTTGACCTCCACAACCCACTTACTGGATAATACTATATCCCTTGGTAAGACTGGTTCTCAGACTTTGGGACTTCTGACGACCTGTAACGACTGTCAAAGATCCACGAATGACAGCCGGGACCAACAGCTTAACGTGCTTTCCGAGGCACGGAGGGGCCTCAGTATGTAAAGATGGTCACTCATCCACGGACCAACCGCGGCAAGCGTAGCTTAACCTGATCGATTGACCCGAGCGGCTGTTATTACTTAGCCAAAAGCTCTCGTGTGTTGCCCTTGCGTGCTGTTCTCTAAATACGAACTGGTAATCGGGGATTAGATTAGGCTTCAATCTCTTTAGAAATATGTAATTTCTCAAATAGTTTTGACAACACATGTAGCAGTGAGATAGGTCTGTAAGATGTTGCTTCATGAGCTGGCCTCCCAGGATTGTCTATCATGACGACTTCAGCTACTTTCCGTCAGGAACGTGTTTTAACTGAATGCAGCATTAATGAGCGTGGTCAGCTTGATTATAGCGTTACGTGGGAGATTTTGTAAAACTTCTGTAATTAAATCGTTACCATATGGATACTTCTTTTAGGATAACCAACTTAATACGTAAACTATTTTGTACACCCTGGTGGTTGGAATGTTTGTACTAAATGCTCCGGCTTTTTGTTCGTCCGTGACGACCATTTTCCATTTTCTTCCTTGATAGCAGGAGTTTGCATGACCGGTCGTTTCTTGTGCTTCGTAGCCTTCCACAGCGTAGCCGGTTTTACTATCACTCGTTCATTGGCTAAGGTAGCTCTATGTAAACGAGTAGTTGTAGTGATACATTTTTTTCGTAAGACGTTTAGTTCACGTTATGGTTGTTCAGCAGTCTTTTATCTTGTGGACATCTGCCATCTGATACTTAATTCTTGCAGGGTAGGCGGTTGCTCCGACCCGGTGTGTTTTTCCAGGCAGCTTGCTGTATACTAGTTGTAAAACTTACTTAATTCCAAATCAGACAGACAGAGTTACTTTCTAATATTAGTATGGATGGATTGCTTAGTAAAGTGAGTTTCAGTTATAAGGCATAAGTCGATGTTTTCTGTAACCAGGACTACTTCTAATACATTCTTGTTGATGTTTAAGTAGTCCGCTGGAGTCCCACGCCATTACTTTGTATGTGTTAGATACACGGTGCTCATACTCACTAACACATATTCACAAGCATTGTAAAAATGTACCTACGATTTTACTAAAATTTTAACAAGTAATAAGTCAATGTGTGAGCGAAAGTAATCACAGAATGTAAAATCATACAATAATCAGCAACCAGCTTGATTCTGTCTAGACTCTAGATTGTCCTAAAGAACAGGACCAGCATGTTTCCAAGCATTCTTATCTTGGATATTATCCTCTAATTTGTAATATGCTTATTTACAAAGTGTACTTTTATTATGAGTTTTTTTCTTTCATTTAATTGCAATATATCACAAGGTATTTTGTTGTAATATGTAACACAGTACCCCATAAAAGATTTATGTACTTTACATAATCTGAAAAATGGTTGATCTATTTCATCTTTATTTCTAGTATTAAAATTATGTCTGTCACTTATTTTATTAAAAAGATGTAGATATTTTCTCACAAATATTAATTTCATAAATGAAGTGGCAAGTCACCGTCATAATATAAATCCTTTTAAATAGGCTAACTATTTCCCAGGCGACTAACAACTTAAAGGGCGACTAACAACTTAAAGGGCGACTAACAACTTAAAGGGCGACTAACAACTTAAAGGGCGACTAACAACTTAAAGGGCGACTAACAACTTAAAGGGCGACTAACAACTTAAAGGGCGACTAACAACTTAAAGGGCGACTAACAACTTAAAGGGCGACTAACAACATAAAGGGCGACTAACAACTTAAAGGGCGACTAACAACTTAAAGGGCGACTAACAACTTAAAGGGCGACTAACTATTTCCTACTAAAAAAATAACTTGACAGCGATTAAATATTTTAGCAATAATTATATTATATTAGATGAGCTGCAAAATGCAAGGAATTATAAAAACTAATTAATGCCTGCTGCTTCAGGACAGCGAACATAAAACAGGCCCAATAAAATCATAGGCGAGGTAGTATAATAATGACATGGCGACTAATTTTAACATGAAATTAATCACTTTAAGGGCCTATACTACCTCAAATGGCTTAGCACGATCCTCCGTTATGTCGAAAATACTGCAGCATTAATTTTGAAATAAATATATGGTAAAGTTGAGGATTAATGTTAAGTCTTATGTTTGGCGAAAACACGATTCCATAAAATTTTCTCGATAGAAAAAAATCTCAAAGTTACCTCTAAACTGAACTATAAACCGTTGGCAATCCTACAATACTTCAAATAAGATCATGAAACTTTTTATACTTACTGAACTAACTATAAAGCAGGTCTTATGTTATTTTTTTTTTAAATTACTATTATTTTCACCGTAAAAAGCAATTACCTAAACTATCGGCGCTGCCTGCCGCCCAGCACCGCACTCAGTCCCGCTCTCACTCAATCCGCGCGCAGTATCGTGCGAGCGAGATAAAGAGTGAATTTTAGCTGAGGTAGTATAGGCTCTTAAGTCTGTTTTGCTGAATTGAGCCTCGACTTAGTAAAAAGGCAATGAGAACTTTGGATGCAAGAGCGAGCTAAGCGAGCTCGGGACTTGGGGCATCCCGACTCTTGACAGGCTCGGTTAGAAGTGGTTATTTTCTTTAAGCTATTCAGAAGCAGAAGCCCCGCAAAGCGGGGCTCCGTCGACTCAGACCAAGTCGAGTACCAAAACAAAAACTCGATGCCAGTTTAAATTAAAACAAAGTTAACAACTGATTATTAAGCTGCTACTTTCCACTTCAAAGTATCCTCCGCTGTAGCTGCCAACCTATTATTTTTGCTTCCGGCTTTAATTGTTGTTTCATCCCAAATTGAGATTAGTTTGTCGCCGCGTTAAATACATGCTTTTTAAATAGTTCCCTGACCCTGAGAGAGTCGCGCCGGCGGCGACGTACCTAGATTACAAATGACTCTGACAGCTCTCTTTTGTAAAAGAAAGATGGATTCAATGTCAGCAGCCCGACCCCACAGTAATGCCATACGACATAATGCTGTGGAAGTAGCTGAAATTGACCAATCCCCATCGGGGGCAAGATGTTATATGAGGTCCTCATTGTAATGTCTCGTCTAGCGTGATCCCTAGGAAAACCGTTTGATTAATAAATTCCAGTTTTTCTCCATTCAGTATGAAGTCACACTCGCTACTTCTTACATTAGGTCATTTAAATCTAATGCATTTGTTTCTTTTTCATTTAGTACCAAATTATTTACCGTCAACCAATCTTGGATCTGAGGAACAGAGTTAATCCATCGAATTGTATCCGTATTGAATCAATTATAATATAACATAACATCAGCAGACGCAGATCTCTAGGACACCAACATGTCGCCACGTGAATGAGAATGTGAATCAATTATTTGATTTCTTATATCTAATATTAATTTGTGTACCGGTTAATGGTGGAACATGTAGACCTATTCTTAAATATATGAACATCCTACGTCACTAACATCAGCATCGTTATCGGCAGCCTTGTTGCGCGCCCCGCGGGGCGGCACCCCCGCGGGGCGCCTCCCTCTCGCAGCATGCCCTATGTAGCGTGGTTCTGGCAGATGAATAACTGTGTCTTTGTATCCGTGCACTGTGTGACTGTGTGAGTGCGCAGCTGGTGCCGCACGGCAGCGTGTCGTCGTCGGCGGCGGCGTGCTCGCGCGCGGGCACGGACGCGCTGAAGGCGGGCGGGCGCGCGCTGGACGCCGCCGTCGCCGCCGCGCTCTGCCTCGCCGTGCTGGCGCCGCACCGCACTTCGCTGGACGCGTATGTTTGCTTGTTGCATTATTCTGTCATCCTCTTACCTAGCCGGAGGTCGCGTCCTGACTCGTCACGGTTGATTGATCGCGTCAGTATATCATATTCATATAAAAGAGCGTGACGATCGCGTACTCGCGCGACGATCGCGTACTCGCGCGACGATCGCGTACTCGCGCGACGATCGCGTACTCGTGCGACGATCGCTTTTGGGTAGGACGTGGCCTTTTCGGGGCGAACGTTTCCTGTAAACGTTTTGTCACAGTGAACATAACACGCAATCTCTCTGAAATGAATCTGTACTGCATCGGTTTAGGTACTTAGCTAAATGTAAACAAATCATAAAAAGGGTTGTTTATAGATGACACTTCCATTATTCAAAATACGTAACAATCAAATTAAATTTATTTACGATTTTACGATAGTTTTCTATTTTATTAATGTATGTTGTACGGTGTTACAGTACTGCGGCCACCACCGCTGCACCGTACCATTGTGAGCTGAATCCCAATCCCATAGAGCTAATATGGGCTCAAGTAAAGGGATTCATAGCAAAAAAAATAAAACTTTTAAAATGGCAGAGTTAAAAATGCTTTGGCCAGAGGCTTTAGCAAGTGTGACTGCGGAAAATTGGAAGAATTGTGAGGACCATGTCATTAAAGAGGAGCAAAAAATGTTTCAATTAGACAAAATAATAGTTGACACAACCGAACGCTTCATTATTTCATGTGACAGATAGTTCTACTTCATCGTCAGATTCAGAATAAGTTCTATTCGAATGTGATGATTAAATAGAACTATTTTCACAAAAGCATTCTCAAATTTGTCTCTCAAAACATAGCTGTTAAATATCATGTGAAACTTTAGACGTTTTCGCGTTTAAACAATGACATATGAATAGACTGTGGTAAGACTAAGGTATTTGTGCTTGTATCCCTGTGACAAATAAACGATTTTAAAATAAAATTAGTTTCATTAGAAGAACACGAGAAATATTTATTGTAATAAAAGGTTTAGCACCCTGAGTCACGTGGTCACGTTTAGTTAAGTACCTAATCCGATGCAGTATAGATACGATACACTCCCATGTTATATTTTGAAAACCTCTCGTCCTCGCTGCAGGAGCGGCGCGCTGTTGTACTGGGAGTACCGCAAGGCGCGCACGCAGCCCCCCGCGCTGTACGAGTGGGGGGGCGCGGGCGAGGCGGAGCGGCCGCCGCGCCTCGTGGCCGCGCTCGCCGCGCTGCACGCGCAGCTGGGCGCGCTGCCGTGGCAGCAGCTCATCACGCCCGCCATACAGCTGGCTAAGTGAGTACTCTGGTCCATTCTGGAAAGTTGATTAAATAAAACAATATCTGATTTGAGTAAATTTGTGTTGCAGAGACGGGTACGTGGTATCGGACGGGCTGTCGGCGGCGGCGGCGGCCGGCGGCGGCGCGTACGCAGCCGGCTCGCTGGCGGCCGCACCCGCGCTGTCCAGCTACCTCGCCAGCCTGCTCAACTACACCAGCGCCGGTGCGTTGTGCTTAACATTATGCTAGTTTATCAGTACCACTCAGATAATGAACTCTTCAGTATGTACTTTAAGCTGTCTCTTGTTAACAATTATTCGCCATTGACCTCTTACCAATTTGGCACCACTAAATTTCATTAACCGACATAGCCTACAGAGTAAGCAAACTGAAGTGGCAGTGAGCTGGCCATGGTTGTCGAAGTGGCAGTGGGCTGGCCACGATTGTCGAAGTGGCAGTGGGCTGGCCACGATTGTCGAAGTGGCAGTGGGCTGGCCATGATTGTCGAAGTGGCAGTGAGCTGGCCATGATTGTCGGAGGACCGATGGCCGGTGGAGCAGATGAGTCCTGGAGTGGAGACCACGTTTCAACAAGCGTAGCGTGGGACGCCCCCAGCTAGATGGACCGACGACCTTAAGAAGGTGGCTGGGACAGACTGGATGCGGAAGGCGGAGGACAGGGTGTTGTGGCGCAGCCTGGGAGAGGCCTGGTCCAGCAGTGGACTGCGATAGCTGGAGTTGATTTGATTCGAGTGCTGTGCAATCGAATTAACACAGCATAACGTTATTATTGTATGTGTTTATAGGATACCTAAATCTAGTAACTATGACACATTTTATTCGAAATTAAACATTCTTCTACCAAAAATATCTTACAAAGCGCACGAAAATGTCATATTATGTGGTGACTTTAACAATAACACTTTGAAAAGAGATAGAATTTCTCAGGAATTTACTAATTACTTATTAAGCTACAACTTGGAATTTATTACAAATTGATGAGCCTACCAGATTACAAAGCAACACATGCATAGATAATTTTGCGCACAATTTTCCGCGAAAATGCAATCACAAAGTAATGGATTTCAACATGTCTGATCACACAACCCACATTTTAAAGATTCCTGTAAAGAAAGCTTGTACAATAATAGTTGGAATGTTACAGCGCGTGACTACAGTCACAATAATAGTTGGAATGTTACAGCGCGTGACTACAGTCACAATAATAGTTGGAATGTTACAGCGCGTGACTACAGTCACAATAATAGTTGGAATGTTACAGCGCGTGACTACAGTCACAATAACTTGATTCACTTCAGAACATGCTTAGATTCTTTATCTTTTTGCGATCTTTATCAATCTGTTGATCCAAATGTGGCGTACGATAAGTTTATAGAATAATTCCAGCTGTTTTATAATTTATGTTTCCCCTTAATTAGTAAAAAGATTAGGTCAAAACGGAATCCGAATTAGTTGACACCCGGTATCAAACGTTGTAGCAAAAATAATCGACAACTTCTTTGGCATTTAAGAGCAAAACCTAATAGTAATAATCTGACAAAACTTAAAAATGACTCGCAGAGACTGAAGAAAATAATAAGATGGACACTAAAGGCAAAAAATAATCATAAAATAATGACATCAACTCATAAATCGAAGGATACATGGACAATTATAAATGAAAACAGATATTGTCCTCCACGTGCATATGTCACAGAAATACGTAGTAATGGTACTACATTAACAAACCCCAGTGGCATAGCGTCACTTCGTAGAGCAACCAGAATTACTTTCAAAAGCCTCAAAATCTGTTAGTTGTAAGACTCCAAATTTATGCAACAGTTCAATATTCTTGGCTCCGACTACACTTAATGAAGTATATCGGATATACAAGACCTAACAAATAAAGTTAGCGTAAGTTATGATGACATCACAACAAAAGTATTAAAATTCGTTTCCCAAATGATATCCGATCCCATTTGTCACATCATTCATTTTAGTATATTAATTTAAGTCTTTGCTCTGGAATCTATCCTGGTAAACTAAATCCCACTATAATTAAGCCTCTATTTAAAAAAGGTGATAAGACTGACATTAATAACTACCGACCAATTGCGCTTATACAGGTAATATCAAAAATATTTGAGAGAATTATTAATAAATGTATGTATTTCTTCTTCACCAAACACAACATCTTAGTAAAGGAACAAAAAGGCTTTAGGAAAAACAAATCCATAAACTTGGCTATCTATGACTTCCTTAATATTAAATGGCAGATATCGCTCAAAGAATTCCCACTTGCGCTATATGTATGGACACGACGAAAGTCTAGCATCTCGTCGATCGTAATATTTTGTGGAAAACTAAGTGCTTACTAATATAACGTTACGTTTTTCTATTTTTTAATAAATTTTTTGTTCTCTTTTTTCAAATAACTATGTTCTAGTGGTGATTGTTGAAATCAATATTGCGTTGTACTACAGCTGATTATTACAATTATGTTATGTATATAATTATGTCGGTAATCTTACAAAATAAATCTTTAAAATACCACAGAAAAGTTATTTTTGTCATTTCACTGAACCAATTTTGGGATTTGTTCAAATCACTGGATTTATTTAGTGGGATTTGTCAAATCACCAGATTTGCATAGGGAAATGATAAAATCGTGTTGTTATTTTAACATCCTCCGTGATTTGATCAAATCCCTTAGGGATTTGGCCAAACCCCTGTTTTTATCATATCCCTGCGACACGTATACGAGGACGCTTTGTTCGTAAAGAAAACAGTGATTTATTTAAAAAAGCCTCAGAACAAAGCTATCGATCCATAACACCAACATATCGACATGAATTATGCCTAAGAAGTTCAAAAACCGCCCTCATGCACAAGAGCATACTTTGCATGGCTCCAAAAATGTTTAATTAGCTACCAAATGACATAAAAGATTTAAACTTGACACAATTTAAACGTAAACTAAATAAATTTTTAATAGACAAATGCTACTACACCATTGACGAACTCCTGGTTGACAAAATTTCATGTGACTGACCATTTTATGTAATGTGTTTTAATGTAATATTCGTATTCATATATCTATTTTATTACATTACAGGATAATTTTAAAAGGAGTGCGGATATTTTAGGAGGTAATCAGGTGCATAAAACTGAACAACTTTCCCCAATGAACATAGGTCGAAATCAAATTCAAAAAATAAAATTCAACTTCTCATACAAAAGTAAGTCACGTGACCAGTCACTTTGTATGGAAATTCGATTTTCAATTCTAAGATTTCGACCTATGCTCCTTGGGGAAAGTTGTCCAGTTTTATGCACCTGATTACCTCCTGAAATATTCGCACTCCTTTTAAAATTATCCTGTATATTATATTTTGTTTTTTAATTTCTATATCTCTAATATTGTAGTTTAACAATGCATGCCTTATAGGCTACATTTCTGAGCTACTATAAAATGTTTTTAGACCATGTTGTATCACCAAAAATCGCATTAATAAAACACTTTGACTTTGATTTTCGTTGAACATTGCATACATACATACTAGGTAACCCGTATTTCTTTCAAATTCTTGAATTACGTCTTGGTTACGTCGGTACATCTAAAACTCTCCTTTTAGTATCCAAAATAGTAGGAACCTACCATAGAAATATTATATTACCGACTAATAAAATAATACAATTGCATGTTGCAGAGTTGTCGGCGTCGTGGAAGAGCGCGGAGCTGGTGCACCGCTCAGCGGCGCGCGCGCAGGTGGCCGGCGCCTGGCGCATGCTGACGGCCGGAGCCGGCGCGCCCGCCGCGCGAGCGCTCGCCGCTGCGCTTGCACCGCCACCCGACTCGCCCGACGACGCGCAACGCAGGTACGTGTAATGCCTTGATCACACGTACCGAGTACCTAGATGGGCGAGACAGTGCTCTTGGCCGAGTGCTCGGTACGTGTAAACAAACACATCACCGAGTGTTTGGCCGAGCTAAAGGGCGAGACAGTCACTCGGATCCTGTTCTATTTACTAGATCGAGTGCCCACCCCCGCGCTGCCCCGCACTGCCTCGCTTGCCCACTCGACACGTATAAACATGCACTCGGTGCTTACTCGCCACTCGGCATGCTCACGTTGCTCGTAGCATGCTAGCATTTACCGCGAGTTTTGTGAACTGACTGACGGACTCGGTGCCAAATTATAAAATACGGTATAACTACCTACTCGACCAATCAACTCTCTCGACCTACTCTTTATCATTTTGCTGTCTCGCCCATCTACTCGGTACGTATGATCAAGGCATAAGCCCAGGTCCGCACGGGTGTTTTTTTATCACACACTGGATTTTCAACTTTCGGTGTTAAGTCGAGCATTAGAAGAATCCAACAGAGCGCATCCCAGCGCAGCGCGTCAAAAAATACACTGTTGGATTATCAAGTCTCCGCGCTAAGCAGTGCGTTGAAAATCCAGTGGGCCATAAAAAATCACCGCGTTAAAAAATCGCCCGTGCGGACCTGGGCTTAAGCTGACCTGTGTCGTGCGTCCCTGCACGCGCACGCTCACCGGTCGCTGCCCACAGGGTGCTGGAGGCGCTGCAGGGCGAGGCGCGCGCCGGCGCGCTGGCGGCGGGCGGCGTGGCCACCGGGCTGGCGGCCGTCGACCGGCACGACACGTACGTCGCGCTCGTCACGTGAGTGTGTCCACTGACGTCACTTCCGGCTTGTAGGTGACAACGCTCCGCTGGCAGGTGTGACGTGTCCAATGCTTCAACCTTGACTGACCTACTCATTGTTTTAACATCTTTACTTCTTCGATCTAATATGTTGTCCATGTTTTAAATATGTAATTTTTTGGCAACCTTTAACAAGTGCCGGAAAATTATTATAATAATATTTTTTGTAACATGGAAATAGGTTAATATCACTGGGCTACCTAATGGAAATAGGTTAATATCACTGGGCTACCTAATGGAAATAGGTTAATATCACTGGGCTACCTAATGGAAATAGGTTAATATCACTGGGCTACCTAATGGAAATAGGTTAATATCACTGGGCTACCTAATGGAAATAGGTTAATATCACTGGGCTACCTAATGGAAATAGGTTAATATCACTGGGCTACCTAATGGAAATAGGTTAATATCACTGGGCTACCTAATGGAAATAGGTTAATATCACTGGGCTACCTAATGGAAATAGGTTAATATCACTGGGCTACCTAATGGAAATAGGTTAATATCACTGGGCTACCTAGGAACTTTCAGTAAACTTATGTCATGTTTAAGTGATCGGCGTCTAATCGTAAAGCTCCATTTGCAAGTTTCTAGAACGTTCAAAAGCAATAATCGCATGCCATAAAGCAGGTTCAATTTTATTGCCATTCGAGAATTGCATGCAAGTGTTTACACGCGTGCAATTTCCATAAAATGGCATACATTAATTGAATGCAAGTTTTTCCATTCAATAAAATTGCAAGCCAATAAAATTGCAAGGCCATTATTGCATGCAAGTTTTGCCTCGTCTAAACATAGAGTTGCACGGTCTTGCAATTGATTCAAGTATTACCCGTATTTGCGCTGCCAAATATATCATTCAATTTTATTGAATGTCTTGTTTCGTTCGCTCATGTTTGAATGATAGAAAGTGTTCGTGCCAGAATTGAATGCGATTTTATTGTACGTGCAATTAAATTGTAGCTGTTTACAGCTATACCAGTTTTGAACGGCAACTCACTTGTGCCCGTGTCCGCCCGAATTCCGCTCGCAGCGCGTCACATAGATCTACAAAACTCATAATATCGTCGCGATACGTATATCTATAAAATAAGTTTGCGAGACCCTCAGTGCATGCGCCTAGTATCAGCGCCCAATCGCTTTCCCGCCACTCTCTTTATATGGCTAGAAGCCTAAAATCTTCTATGAACTGCTCGAGGCATTGGTTGAAACCCGAGTAATAAAACAATTCTGGAGGCATTTCGCTCTTACTACACAATCCATACTCCATACTATATACTATAGGTACTTACTACACAATCCATACTCCATACTATATACTATAGGTACTTACTACACAATCCATACTCCATACTATATACTATAGGTACTTACTACACAATCCATACTCCATACTATATACTATAGGTACTTACTACACAATCCATACTCCATACTATATACTATAGGTACTTACTACACAATCCATACTCCATACTATATACTATAGGTACTTACTACACAATCCATACTCCATACTATATACTATAGGTACTTACTACACAATCCATACTCCATACTATATACTATAGGTACTTACTACACAATCCATACTATATACTATATACTATAGGTACTTACTACACAATCCATACTCCATACTATATACTATAGGTACTTACTACACAATCCATACTCCATACTATATACTATAGGTACTTACTACACAATCCATACTCCATACTATATACTATAGGTACTTACTATACTTAATATTATAAATTCGAAAGTAACTCTGTCTGTCTGTCTGTCTGTCTGTATGTTACCTTTTCACGCCTAAACTACTGCACGGATTTCGATGAAATTTGGCAAGTAGATAGATAGCATCCTGGGGAAGGACATAGGCTACGTTTTGTCTCAAAAATAACCCTACAGGGGTGATATAGGGGATGAAAGTTTGTATGGGAAACCTTGCATTTTTTTAAGTTAGGGATATGAAAATTCAAATTTATACTTTTTGTAGGAAATAAAGAATTATGTGGTTCAGCGTTTTTGAAAAATCATCCCCTAAGGGGGTAAAATAAGGGTTGATTTTAAAAATCACAAATATAATATTAAACATTTTGTGTACCTCTTTTTAAGAGATTTAAGGGATTGAAAATGTGGTTATAGTTCGTATCTTGGCTTCTTGAGGTAACATTTTAGTCTTTATTTTTAACCGACTTTAAAAAAAGGAGGAGGTTCTCAATTCGATTGTATGTATTTTTTTAACCGATTTGGAAAATTCTTTTTTTATATTGAAAGGACATACTTCTAGATTTGTCCCATTTTTATCAAAATCCAGTTCTGATGATATGTAGAATCCATGAGGAACTGAGGGAACTCTGCAAATATTATACGCATTTAAATAATATTAATTACGTATTTTCATCAACAAGTCAAGCATTTGCATTCAAAAATATCATTTGGTGAAGCGGAACTGATGCAGAAGACCACATATGTCCAAGGGAACTCCTCAATGATAGTTATTTCATGGGTGGCGATATCTCGATTAAGATAGTTAAGCGACTAAGACGAGTTGTGATGAAAATGGTAGCATTGAACTGATCTGATGATGAAGCCGGAAGGTAGGCACCGGAACTCCGTAATAAAATACTGGATCCTAGCCGTGTTTGGGCTTATTGGAATTTTCATGAGATGTACTCTGGCTTTAAATTATTTTAATCAAATCAAATCAAATCAAATCAAAATAATTTATTTCAGACCATTAGTCCATTTGGGTTAGTATACAAATAACTTACAAACTAATGTTAGTACTTAAATCTACCAGAAGTTTTTTTTTTTTTTTATATACATTACATGCACTCAGTAGCATGTAGGCCTATCCAATGTCCCAGCATGGGGCTGTCCCATCTGTCCGCAATAACCCTCAGAATGCTGTTGGGGCTGGCGCGAATCCGGCTCATGATGGATGCGCAGCGCTTACGCATGAGTGCAGGAAACCCATCTATTCCCGCCTCTGCAAACATGCCCGAAGCACTGCAGTAGCGCGGCAGCCCCATAGCACCCTGAATGCATTATTGTACTGAACGCGCAGAGCGTTGTATGTCCTCTGCGTGTAGCTAACCCACAGACTGCATGTATACATCGACTGGCAGTACGCTGTAAATAGCGTAGCCTTAACCGCAGTCGTGCATTTCGCAAATCTGCGAGCCAACATATTGCAGCGGACAGCCAACGCTCTGCGCTCACGCTCAATGTCCAGGTTGTCTTTTACGTCTTCGGAGACCCAGTGGCCCAGATACTTAAACTTTGGAGACCCAGTGGCCCAGATACTTAAACTTCGGAGACCCAGTGGCCCAGATACTTAAACTTCGGAGACCCAGTGGCCCAGATACTTAAACTTCGGAGACCCAGTGGCCCAGATACTTAAACTTCGGAGACCCAGTGGCTCAGATACTTAAACTTCGGAGACCCAGTGGCCCAGATACTTAAACTTCGGAGACCCAGTGGCCCAGATACTTAAACTTCGGAGACCCAGTGGCCCAGATACTTAAACTTAGTGACTTGTTTTAAAGGATTTCCACAAAGTTTCAAGTGTGGCACAATGGGGTAGATTTTAGTACCCGCCTTAAAAACTAGCACCTCACTTTTCTTAACATTGTATCTGAGCCCATGGGCCTCCGCCCAATTATGGTAATATGCTTCAAATTGCGCTACTTGAGTCGTATGTTATGTGTGGCCTTGATTGTCAGAAGACAGATTTGGTCACCGATCTGTCGTCGTGTGGTTGACTTAATAATTTGTTGGTGACGGCGTCCAAACCTAATGAAACTACGCCTTCCACACTTCTGACACGACTTAGCGCGACATATATTTGCCTTTTTGCAAAGTTTTTATTTGAAAGGGTATAGTCCTGAGGTGGTTGCATATAAATTTGGTCAAATTCTGTTGAGTGGTTTTTGAGTTACCTTCAATAATTATACGTTTTCGACTTCCAAAACTAAAGTTATTTTTCGCTTTGTAGTGTTTTTTTTTTGGAAGTCGGTTGTTTTTTTTATTTTTTTATAAACAAGATTTTGTTAAAATCGGTTCACTCGGTCAAAAGTTATTTCATATTTGTTATTGAGCGGCATTATAGTATTGCAAATTCTTTTTGCAAAGTCCTCCCGCCGCGTCTGTCGTTTATTTTCAGGCATCGACGGCCCATAGCATGTTATTATTACCAAAAAAAAAACTTACAAACTATGTTAGTAGTAGCACACAAAAAAAAAACACAGTATCCAATTAGAGGAAGATTTATCAAGCCACATGTCTGACATATAGCTTTATAAACCTATCCATTGTAGGCCCTTCTAACCTATCTGAAAAAACCTTCAGTACGCTGTTGCTGCTCCCCCTCACCCTGCGCATCATTGATGCCACTTTCTTGCGCATGATCGCGAAATAATCGTCCGTGTGTGCGTCAGCGAACATCCCTGACGCACTACAGTAACGCGGAAGCCTCAACAGCGCCCTGAAGGCATTGTTATATTGAATGCGCAGTGTGAGCCAGTGTGTTGTGAACTTTTTGGGCACGATTAGCCCACAGACTGCTGGTGTAAAATATTTGACAAAACGCCTTAAAAAGCGTTATTTTAACCGGTACTGAACAACCAGCAAACCTGCGAGCAAGCATGTTTCCCCTCACAGCCATCTCCCTGCGCTCTCTTTCCATATCCGCGTCATCTTTAAGATCCTCCGTAACAATATGGCCCAAATATTTAAATTGTGTTAGCCTCTGCAAAGGTTGACAGCCAACAGCAGATTCCAGAAGGTTGTCCCGACCCGAGGGGGTCACCTTGTTGACAGCCAACAGCAGATTCCAGAAGGTTGTCCTGACTCGAGGGGGTCACCTTGTTGACAGCCAACAGCAGATTCCAGAAGGTTGTCCCGACCCGAGGGGGTCACCTTGTTGACAGCCAACAGCATATTCCAGAAGGTTGTCCCGACCCGAGGGGGTCACCTTGTTGATAGCCAACGGCAGATTCCTGAAGGTTGTCCCGACCCGAGGGGGTCACCTTGTTGACAGCCAACGGCAGATTCCTGAAGGTTGTCCCGACCCGAGGGGGTCACCTTGTTGACAGCCAACAGCAGATTCCAGAAGGTTGTCCTGACTCGAGGGGGTCACCTTGTTGACAGCCAACAGCAGATTCCAGAAGGTTGTCCTGACTCGAGGGGGTCACCTTGTTGACAGCCAACAGCAGATTCCAGAAGGTTGTCCCGACCCGAGGGGGTCACCTTGTTGACAGCCAACAGCAGATTCCAGAAGGTTGTCCTGACTCGAGGGGGTCACCTTGTTGACAGCCAACAGCAGATTCCAGAAGGTTGTCCCGACCCGAGGGGGTCACCTTGTTGACAGCCAACAGCATATTCCAGAAGGTTGTCCCGACCCGAGGGGGTCACCTTGTTGATAGCCAACGGCAGATTCCTGAAGGTTGTCCCGACCCGAGGGGGTCACCTTGTTGACAGCCAACGGCAGATTCCTGAAGGTTGTCCCGACCCGAGGGGGTCACCTTGTTGATAGCCAACGGCAGATTCCTGAAGGTTGTCCCGACCCGAGGGGGTCACCTTGTTGACAGCCAACGGCAGATTCCTGAAGGTTGTCCCGACCCGAGGGGGTCACCTTGTTGACAGCCAACGGCAGATTCCTGAAGGTTGTCCCGACCCGAGGGGGTCACCTTGTTGATAGCCAACGGCAGATTCCTGAAGGTTGTCCCGACCCGAGGGGGTCACCTTGTTGACAGCCAACGGCAGATTCCTGAAGGTTGTCCCGACCCGAGGGGGTCACCTTGTTGACAGCCAACAGCATATTCCAGAAGGTTGTCCCGACCCGAGGGGGTCACCTTGTTGATAGCCAACAGCAGATTCCAGAAGGTTGTCCCGACCCGAGGGGGTCACCTTATTGACAGCCAACGGCAGATTCCTGAAGGTTGTCCCGACCCGAGGGGGTCACCTTGTTGACAGCCAACAGCATATTCCAGAAGGTTGTCCCGACCCGAGGGGGTCACCTTGTTGACAGCCAACAGCAGATTCCAGAAGGTTGTCCCGACCCGAGGGGGTCACCTTGTTGACAGCCAACAGCAGATTCCAGAAGGTTGTCCCGACCCGCGGGGGTCACCTTGTTGACAGCCAACAGCAGATTCCAGAAGGTTGTCCCGACCCGAGGGGGTCACCTTGTTGACAGCCAACAGCAGATTCCAGAAGGTTGTCCCGACCCGCGGGGGTCACCTTGTTGACAGCCAACAGCAGATTCCAGAAGGTTGTCCCGACCCGCGGGGGTCACCTTGTTGACAGCCAACAGCAGATTCCAGAAGGTTGTCCCGACCCGAGGGGGTCACCTTGTTGACAGCCAACAGCAGATTCCAGAAGGTTGTCCCGACCCGCGGGGGTCACCTTGTTGACAGCCAACAGCAGATTCCAGAAGGTTGTCCCGACCCGAGGGGGTCACCTTGTTGACAGCCAACAGCAGATTCCAGAAGGTTGTCCCGACCCGAGGGGGTCACCTTGTTGACAGCCAACAGCAGATTCCAGAAGGTTGTCCCGACCCGCGGGGGTCACCTTGTTGACAGCCAACAGCAGATTCCAGAAGGTTGTCCCGACCCGAGGGGGTCACCTTGTTGACAGCCAACAGCAGATTCCAGAAGGTTGTCCCGACCCGAGGGGGTCACCTTGTTGACAGCCAACAGCAGATTCCAGAAGGTTGTCCCGACCCGAGGGGGTCACCTTGTTGACAGCCAACAGCAGATTCCAGAAGGTTGTCCCGACCCGCGGGGGTCACCTTGTTGACAGCCAACAGCAGATTCCAGAAGGTTGTCCCGACCCGAGGGGGTCACCTTGTTGACAGCCAACAGCAGATTCCAGAAGGTTGTCCCGACCCGAGGGGGTCACCTTGTTGACAGCCAACAGCAGATTCCAGAAGGTTGTCCCGACCCGAGGGGGTCACCTTGTTGACAGCCAACAGCAGATTCCAGAAGGTTGTCCCGATATAGTAATTGTGAAGGGTGCCTGTACTTATTTAGGTTGATGCCCTATCTCGCCAAGTTCCAAGTTCCCCAAAACTTTTGTTATTAACTAAAAGTTGTATGACTCTGTCTTGACCCAAATCGTGAATGTATTTAATGTTATTAAATATGTTAGATGTTATTTGTGTTATCATATCGAGAAGCACTGATATTTTTTCTTTTTAAATTTACAATGAAAATGTGATTAATAGTGTACTTACAATATTCCTGAGCTTAAGAATTGCTTGCTGGATCCAACACACCCTAAAGTCTTCCCTTACACTACACTTTCCCTAGAACAACCTGGATATGTATCCAGGTTCCTGACTCACCCCCTAGATGCCTCCCTAACACTCCCTGTATGTATATCGAAAACATCTAAAAACACATTTTTAACTAGGTACTGATTTTATTTTACTAACCGACTTCAAAGAAGATGTTTCTGTATTTGACCCGTATGTATGTATGTTCGCGATTTTCTCAAAAACTAATGAACCAATTTTGATGTTTCTTTCATAATCGTCGTCTACATACTTTCAGGCAGATTTAAGTTTATAAAACATTAGGTAATTATTCTTATGTACGAAGTTATATGCGGCTCAAATATTTCTATGCGAATTTTGATGATTCTACTTTCTGTTGGTCTTGGTTTATAAACCGATTTGAAAAATTCATTTTATTACTTGAAAGGATATTATACTTCCAGATTGGTCCTATACAAATTTGGTCAAGTTCTGATGGGTGGTTTTTGATTTAGTTAATACGTATTTTTCCACTTAGTGCATATTGATGATGTTCTAATAATTTCCTGTCACTGTTACATTGCAAGTAGTGGTATACAACTTTGTTTGGGGTAAGTACCACAACTAAAAAGTGAAAAAAAACAACCGACTTCCAAAAAAAACACTACAAAGTGAAAAAAATAACGTTAATTTCGGAAGTCGGTGGCAAAAAACTAAAATACAGATCCAAAGACACTGACTTCCGAAATTAAAGTTATTTTTTTCACTTTGTAGTGTTTTTTTTTTTTTGGAAGTCGGTAGTTTTTTTTTTTGCAAAAAAGTTTTTTCTAAAACTTTTTGACACGTCAGTACGAGGTTTGGTAAAGTGTGAACTTTACAAATAATTTAATTTTCTATTTTGGGGACGGACGTTGGGAATGAATGTATGAAAAATAATTTTGGGGAACTTTGGAACTTGAGGAGACATTGCATCGGCCCTTATTTAAGTTATGGAAGAGCGGAGGCTCCTCACACAGGCTTCTCTGCTTAAAAGGAGGCTCCAATCACTAGTTGTTAAGGCTTGTAAAAATAATAAACCATTTTAAATTAATTAACATATTTTTTATTAACAATTATAAAAAGAAGTTAGAAGACCAGCCGGAGCCGAGAAATTGGATGTTTGATTTTGTTCATTTTGTTTTCCGCTGGATTAATATTTAAACGATATTTTTGTCGGTTTCCGACCTCCACGCGGGCGAAAGCATTTAGCTGTCACATTATAAGTTGACAGACTTCGGGACGCGTTTAGCTCCCCGTATTCTGTACACACGTTCTCCCAAGGAGAGATAAGCACGCTACGCTTTTCTAAAATCCGGGACATTGTGTTGTTCGCAGCATAGAAATATCTATGGTTTTGGCTACCTTCTTTTCGAAGATAAGTGCAAAGGGTAGGTACTTACCCAGTTCATGCAAACGCCTGAAAATCATACCAGGGGTGCTTATTTTATGAATGTGTGCATAAGTGTGTGCGTGGTTTTCAGCGGCATGTCGGCGCCGTTCGGGTCCGGGCCGGTGACGGCGGCGGGCTGGGCGCGCGACGAGCCCGCCGCGCCCCTCGACCTGGCGCCCGCCATCCTGCTCGACGACACTGTCTGCGGTAAGTGCCCGAAATCTACTTTGAACACAGGTCGACGGGACTCTCAATGTCAAGAAAAAACGACGGTATACTGTGCTGATTACTAACGTCTGTGCCATACGATAATAAACAAATGAGTCGTATCTCCTTCTGTCGTCAGGAACGCGCTACGTCCTGGGGGCGGAGTCCACGAGTGCGCTGGCGCAGGCGGCGGTGGCGCTGGTGACGGACGGCGCGCCGGGTGCCGTGGAGCGCGCGCGCGTGGCCGTGCGTGCCGCCGGCCGCCTGGCGCTGGAGGCCGCGCGCGCGCCGCCCGCACCCGCCGCGCTGCCCGCGCCGGCCGCGCCCCCGGCCGCGCCCGCCACGCCGCTGAACGCGTCGCTGCCCTACGCCGCCGTGAACTTGGTGCAGCAGCGCGCCGACGCGCTCGCCTCGCACGCCGACAGCCGCGGCGGCGGGCTCGCTTCGCGCTTCTGACCCACAGCACGCACTCGCACTTGCTCTGACACGCTACGGCTCCCCGAGTTCGACATAAATGGAACTCGATCAACTGCGCGCTCGAGTACTTAGCCCGCTAAAAATATAATTTGATAAAATGGGGGATTATACCTACATAGGACTTTTGGACCGCCAGTGTGCATGCGGTGCTCCTCACCGAACCATACCCTACTTGCTGGAGTGTCCAAAGTATCTGTCCACCTGCACTTTGTGGAACTATGGACCGCGACTGATGCCGCAGTTGATGCGCAGCTCACTGGCTCATGTAACATAGGTAGGTGTATAAGTAGATGCCACTGATATGATCGGAAAAGAAGAGTGAGTGTAACAAAGCGCCACACACTGGGCGACTTGGGTTGATTGTTCACGCGCCGACTTGAGGGGTATGTGCCAGTCTGTTTTCCCATTAAGACTGAGTGAATCCTGTTTGAAAATGTTACGAAAATATCAATCAACCAATAAGAGCGACGACTGATGTTATTTCGCATCAAAATTAGGAAATAATTTGTGAGAGACGCTGGTTCCAGCCGCCGCGCTGCCGCAGAGCACTCGCAGCACTACACGCAGCGCCATGACGCCACCCACACACGCACAGGCGCAACGTCGCGCGTCGTCAGTCTCTGCGCAGTAAACATGTTTTCAAACAGCATCATAAATTACAGCACACATATGCACAAATGGATAGAAGGCGCACGCACACAGCCAGCGGCGCACGAGCGCGGCAGTTGTTGTTGTGAGCAGAGCATGCGTCACGCGGGGCGGGGCGGTGGGTCGGGGGAGGGGTGTTAGCTTCGCTCGAGTACTTTGTTTGTTCGTCGTAACGAACATCACACGCCTAACTAATAGATTGCACTCACTTGCAACATTCCTTTCTGTTGCAATAAAACTTGTTATTTATACAAACTGTTGTTTCCCTTTTCCTAGCATCCCGCGCAGTTAACGTCACGCAGTGTTTGCGGATTTTATGCATATGTAATGTAGCACCAAGCAAGAGTTTTGTACAATACATATGTTATGGACCAAGTAATAAATACGGGCATTTTTCATAATGCCCGCGCATTATGAATAATGACAAGCTACTTAGGGCGAAACAAATACCTAATTATAATTTGAATTTCCTTAATTTATCACATTGCCTCGACATTAGAAATTAATATTGCCGTGTGGTCTTTGGGCAATCTGATAATACACAGGTACATTGCACGGCGTGCGGGGTGCGGGGTGCGGGGAGGAGAACAAACGCGTGACACGGATATACGAGCGAACGTCAATCGGCTCTCTTGTTATTGTTTAGTTTTGCATTGAAAGCGAACACAGATTGAAGCGGAAGGTTACACTTTCGTGATTCTGTTTCAATTTATAAAGACAGTCATTATTGTGTGATTAGCTAATTAGTCCCTTGGGTATCTAATTAGTTCTTTGGGTACCTAATTAGTTCGTTCGGTATCTAATTAGTTCGTTGAGTAATTAGTTCCTTGGGTACCTAATTAGAACGTTGGGTATCTAATTAGTTCGTTGGGTTTCTAATTAGATCGTTGGGTATCTAATTAGATCCTTGGGTATCTAATTAGTTCATTGGGTTTCTAATAGGTTTGTTGGGTGACTAATAGGGTTCATTGGGTATCTAATTAGTTCGTTGGGTACCTAATTAGTTCGTTGGGTACCTAATTAGTTCGTTGGGTATCTAATTAGTTCGTTCGGTATCTAATTAGGACGTTGGGTAATTAGTTCCTTGGGTATCTAATTAGTTCGTTGGGTATCTAATTAGTTCGTTGGGTTTCTAATTAGATCGTTGGGTATCTAATTAGATTGTTGGGTATCTAATTAGTTCGTTGGGTTTCTAATAGGTTTGTTGGGTATCTAATAGGGTTCATTGGGTACCTAATTAGTTCGTTGGGTACCTAATTAGTTCGTCGGGTAATTAGTTCGCCATGGATAAATCAAAATTAGTTGACATGAATCGTCGATTTGACGAAAGATTAACAGAATTGGTGTCAGTCAGAGGACAAAGTATTACTCAGTTTTTTAGTAACGAAACTTAAAATCTTCGAAATCAAAAGAGTCAAATAAAAAACCAAAATAACAGTAATAAAATCTGGTATTGAACTGTTCTGCCCACACCATACTATAGACGACTGGCGTTATAACAACTGCCGGTCGATTTGATTATTTCAATAGTTGTTATCACACTGCCCTCTCATATTGGGCATATTTCAAACTACCCGGGCATTTTTTATAATGTCCTAATAATCACTTGGTCCATAACTTATACAGTAAATAGAATGATATTATTCGTATAGCAGTACGCTGGCGAGTACAAGGCACACCTGTTATGATAATGATATTACGACTATGTAATGATATTACGACTATGCGTACCAAAGTGTTATTCTCATAAATACGAGTACATGCACAGTTAATTAAAGCGATACATAAGCCAGAGTTATCAATATTGCGTCCATTCATAGCGACTGAAGTGCTTCGGTCAGGATTAACATTATTATTGCGACATCAGTCACGCAAGTAATGCAGCTGGCTCAGTGCCCGCCCGAGTGTGCGCAAGCGTCCGTGTTGCAGGAGAGTAACGTAACAGAGCGGCTCCGTTACATCAGCCGAGTGATGCTGCGCCGCTGGTCTCGGCTCAGACGAGATCCGCGAGGTGCGGGACTGTGCCAGCAGGAGGATCACGCAGTGGAAACAATAGGCAGCAACATTCAGGATGCAAGCACTTGAGAACTCACATCCAGGAGTAGAGCAAGCAGCAGAGTTGGTCGATTAACTTTTGTTCCATAATTATGGCAGATTATGAATTTAATTGTTCACATTTTACAGCAATCCATCCACTATACCTACTAGATGTACCTACCTACCTGTATGTACCTACTAGATGTACCTACCTACCTGTATGTACCTACCTACCTGTATGTACCTACCTACCTGTATGTACCTACCTACCTGTATGTACCTACCTGTATGTACCTACCTACCTGTATGTACCTACCTGTATGTACCTACCTGTATGTACCTACCTACCTGTATGTACCTACCTACCTGTATGTACCTACTAGATATATTTGACGTTATAATGGACCCAAGCTGCCAACTGCCACACCTATGTTGTTATGAGAACGAATGGCCTGTGGTTGTCAATATTGCCATGTCCTAGACCTAAACATTCGAAGATATAATGTGACATCCACCAGCCCGCACCAGCCCGCGTGGTGGGTGCGGCCCTCTGCCTCTCGGAGAGGAGGCTTGTGTCCCGCTGTGGGAATATTCTAGGCTGATTATGCTGGACAAAGGCCTCCCTACTCTTGGACTGCCAAGGACAAATTTTAGTTTACAAGCATTATATTCTTATTTGCAAACAACGGGTACAAACTCTGCCAATAATGAAAGTCGGCGGGTCCTTGCGGCGTGTTTACGCCCTCGTTAATGTCACAGATCGCCACGTATGTGCATTCTGTAACAAAGTTCAAAGACCTTACGTCAATGACACTGAAACAAACACGTGTAATGAACAATGCGTCCAATTGTCGAAGGTGCACAGCGACTGACAGCGAGTGCCCCACGGATGGGCGCCTCTCTCAGGTCGCACGGGCTACACTTAGTTATAAATTATAATAGTCATGCGACATTTTCTGCGACTTGAAGAAGGCTTTCGATTGTTACATCATGATGCACTTCATCAGGAAATTGTACCACTACTAGCATGAGAGATAGGAACTATGGCACCTATAAGGGATAATCACAACATTGTATTGTACCACTACTAGCATGAGAGATAGGAACTATGGCACCTATAAGGGATAATCACAACATTGTATTGTACCACTACTAGCATGAGAGATAGGAACTATGGCACCTATAAGGGATAATCACAACATTGTATTGTACCACTACTAGCATGAGAGATAGGAACTATGGCACCTATAAGGGATAATCACAACATTGTATTGTACCACTACTAGCATGAGAGATAGGAACTATGGCACCTATAAGGGATAATCACAACATTGTATTGTACCACTACTAGCATGAGAGATAGGAACTATGGCACCTATAAGGGATAATCACAACATTGTATTGTACCACTACTAGCATGAGAGATAGGAACTATGGCACCTATAAGGGATAATCACAACATTGTATTGTACCACTACTAGCATGAGAGATAGGAACTATGGCACCTATAAGGGATAATCACAACATTGTATTGTACCACTACTAGCATGAGAGATAGGAACTATGGCACCTATAAGGGATAATCACAACATTGTATTGTACCACTACTAGCATGAGAGATAGGAACTATGGCACCTATAAGGGATAATCACAACATTGTATTGTACCACTACTAGCATGAGAGATAGGAACTATGGCACCTATAAGGGATAATCACAACATTGTATTGTACCACTACTAGCATGAGAGATAGGAACTATGGCACCTATAAGGGATAATCACAACATTGTATTGTACCACTACTAGCATGAGAGATAGGAACTATGGCACCTATAAGGGATAATCACAACATTGTATTGTACCACTACTAGCATGAGAGATAGGAACTATGGCACCTATAAGGGATAATCACAACATTGTATTGTACCACTACTAGCATGAGAGATAGGAACTATGGCACCTATAAGGGATAATCACAACATTGTATTGTACCACTACTAGCATGAGAGATAGGAACTATGGCACCTATAAGGGATAATCACAACATTGTATTGTACCACTACTAGCATGAGAGATAGGAACTATGGCACCTATAAGGGATAATCACAACATTGTATTGTACCACTACTAGCATGAGAGATAGGAACTATGGCACCTATAAGGGATAATCACAACATTGTATTGTACCACTACTAGCATGAGAGATAGGAACTATGGCACCTATAAGGGATAATCACAACATTGTATTGTACCACTACTAGCATGAGAGATAGGAACTATGGCACCTATAAGGGATAATCACAACATTGTATTGTACCACTACTAGCATGAGAGATAGGAACTATGGCACCTATAAGGGATAATCACAACATTGTATTGTACCACTACTAGCATGAGAGATAGGAACTATGGCACCTATAAGGGATAATCACAACATTGTATTGTACCACTACTAGCATGAGAGATAGGAACTATGGCACCTATAAGGGATAATCACAACATTGTATTGTACCACTACTAGCATGAGAGATAGGAACTATGGCACCTATAAGGGATAATCACAACATTGTATTGTACCACTACTAGCATGAGAGATAGGAACTATGGCACCTATAAGGGATAATCACAACATTGTATTGTACCACTACTAGCATGAGAGATAGGAACTATGGCACCTATAAGGGATAATCACAACATTGTATTGTACCACTACTAGCATGAGAGATAGGAACTATGGCACCTATAAGGGATAATCACAACATTGTATTGTACCACTACTAGCATGAGAGATAGGAACTATGGCACCTATAAGGGATAATCACAACATTGTATTGTACCACTACTAGCATGAGAGATAGGAACTATGGCACCTATAAGGGATAATCACAACATTGTATTGTACCACTACTAGCATGAGAGATAGGAACTATGGCACCTATAAGGGATAATCACAACATTGTATTGTACCACTACTAGCATGAGAGATAGGAACTATGGCACCTATAAGGGATAATCACAACATTGTATTGTACCACTACTAGCATGAGAGATAGGAACTATGGCACCTATAAGGGATAATCACAACATTGTATTGTACCACTACTAGCATGAGAGATAGGAACTATGGCACCTATAAGGGATAATCACAACATTGTATTGTACCACTACTAGCATGAGAGATAGGAACTATGGCACCTATAAGGGATAATCACAACATTGTATTGTACCACTACTAGCATGAGAGATAGGAACTATGGCACCTATAAGGGATAATCACAACATTGTATTGTACCACTACTAGCATGAGAGATAGGAACTATGGCACCTATAAGGGATAATCACAACATTGTATTGTACCACTACTAGCATGAGAGATAGGAACTATGGCACCTATAAGGGATAATCACAACATTGTATTGTACCACTACTAGCATGAGAGATAGGAACTATGGCACCTATAAGGGATAATCACAACATTGTATTGTACCACTACTAGCATGAGAGATAGGAACTATGGCACCTATAAGGGATAATCACAACATTGTATTGTACCACTACTAGCATGAGAGATAGGAACTATGGCACCTATAAGGGATAATCACAACATTGTATTGTACCACTACTAGCATGAGAGATAGGAACTATGGCACCTATAAGGGATAATCACAACATTGTATTGTACCACTACTAGCATGAGAGATAGGAACTATGGCACCTATAAGGGATAATCACAACATTGTATTGTACCACTACTAGCATGAGAGATAGGAACTATGGCACCTATAAGGGATAATCACAACATTGTATTGTACCACTACTAGCATGAGAGATAGGAACTATGGCACCTATAAGGGATAATCACAACATTGTATTGTACCACTACTAGCATGAGAGATAGGAACTATGGCACCTATAAGGGATAATCACAACATTGTATTGTACCACTACTAGCATGAGAGATAGGAACTATGGCACCTATAAGGGATAATCACAACATTGTATTGTACCACTACTAGCATGAGAGATAGGAACTATGGCACCTATAAGGGATAATCACAACATTGTATTGTACCACTACTAGCATGAGAGATAGGAACTATGGCACCTATAAGGGATAATCACAACATTGTATTGTACCACTACTAGCATGAGAGATAGGAACTATGGCACCTATAAGGGATAATCACAACATTGTATTGTACCACTACTAGCATGAGAGATAGGAACTATGGCACCTATAAGGGATAATCACAACATTGTATTGTACCACTACTAGCATGAGAGATAGGAACTATGGCACCTATAAGGGATAATCACAACATTGTATTGTACCACTACTAGCATGAGAGATAGGAACTATGGCACCTATAAGGGATAATCACAACATTGTATTGTTCGCGGCTGTCACTTCCCCCATTTTTTAAAATCAATGTCAGTCACTGTATAAAGTTGTCCATTAGTTTAATGTTAGTAATCTTCTGAACAAAAAAGACACTTAGCTCACCAAAAGGACATTGCTCTGCGCCCATACATTGTTCGCCCTGGAACCAAGAGCATAAGGAAATTATGTGTTGTATTGTCGATCATTAGTAAATTCCTATATGATGTTATTTTTAAAGCGGACTAGCTGCAGAATAAACAATATTTTAAAAAAAGTATTAGATTTTAAGGTTATAATATTACTATCTATTATAGAATATTCCTGACGAACGGATATCACTAAAATAATATAATATTGTAAATATACCGGATTTCTCATTAACCGTCATCTAACCAAAGATCGTTTTTTATAACCGTAGATGAAAAAGGAGGCATAAACATGAAGTTTGTTTTTCTGTTTACGTTATTTATTTAATTATGTATTCCCCTTGTAACTATCATTCATTACAGGTTGCATTATCTAATACGAAAGTACGGTCTCATAAAATTAATTTATTATTCAATTATTTACAATTTAAAATTATTAAGAACTTTAACCTTTTTACTATTACCTTTTTGTTAGCTAGTCTTACCACAGACGGACGCCATGTAGTTTTGTGTAGCAAGCGTTGCTGGTGCGCCCTTTAGCGGGATAAATTGTCAGTAAGGTTCCCTATTGACAGAGTGAGAGACTGACAAGTGATCATTTAGTGACGTCTCAAAAATAGGGGTGCCAAATTAAAAAACGATTTTTACTATGGCCATACATTACAAACAGTATTACATCAACTTATGTCATACGATAATATTAATACCATTACAAGTATGACAATGTCCTACTTATAATTACACCATATCTACTTCTCTACTTCCTATTTACTAACTATTTAAAATTGAGTGTGGCCTCATTCATTACGTACAGTAAGGTTTTTAAATCATACTTTTAGTAAATAAAAATAATAGAATGGTGATTGAATGTTTTTATTGTATCTAGTTTCTATTTGCACTATAATCGAAAGAAATTCAAAATGTGATTCAAATTAAAACATATGCAACAGTTCAGAAAAAATCCAAATCATCGATTACAATCGATTGGGCATCCCTAATCTTCTTCGACACGACACGACATGACGTTTGGCGAAGATGGCGGCGATTAAGGATAATATTCGCGTAAAATACTTTTTAACGTTCATTTCGGCATACAGCTAGTCCGTGATATAAAAGCAACAAAGAAGAATGCCCATTTTTCTACGGACCGCTGTGGCGCATCAAACATCCTTGTATGATAGCACAAACTGGATATTAAAGAGGGGTGATGTCGTAATTTCAAAGGAAATAAAAAATATCCTTTTTTTTTGTGGGGTTTTTGTTGTTCTTTGATTTTCTGTTCAGGTTTGAGGTTAGTTTTGTAACAAACCTTTCACCAAAAAAGCAGTCCTTTCAACAATATGATTTGAATTCACATAAGATAAGAGGCAGCCATATTGTTGATCTACAGTTAGCCAAGCAGGCTATATGAGATGGAATTCCTGTTAACTTTTCTCCTTACTTTACTAACTTTATACCAAATATCAAACGGGATTGTTATTCGTTTTGGAAGGACTACTTCAATATAATAACACAAGAAAAAGGAATCTGGTACAAAACGATCCAACCACATTCCTTGAACTCAGCATGGATAGATCACCAGCTGTTGAACATATGTATGTGATACTGTTATTGCACTGAGACTTCGTTCCAGACACATTCCATGTAATACATTCTTATACCTTATGGCAAAATCAACAACGACTAATTGTGATTTTTATTTTAATTCCGTTGATGATGTTTATCACATATTAATCGAGTGTGTCCGCAACGAGGAATTTAGAAATAGCTTAGATTGTAGGATTTGAAAGATAGGTTACTGGAATAGTGTTCTAGCTGTGCCACTTTCTGCTGCAGCTAGAGTAAGTACTTCACAAACAAGCTATGCTAAGGTTATGTTAAATAGAAATCAGTATGAATTTGGTAAGCCAACCAGGGCGGCATAATGGAATGTGTGACAAAGCCCTTTCCTTTTGATTAAAAAAAAAGACAAATAAAAATAGTTCCAACAAATGAATGAATGATCCCAAATAAATAATATATTAACTACATAGGTAAGTCATGCTAAATGTAGGTTTGTATAGGAAGAAAATAAAAATGCTTGAATATAGGAATGAAAGTTTTATTGGTCCTTATTATCATCACATTCATAAAATTCTAACCATTACATCCGTAGCCTCCCCGACTTGACGAAAAGGTAGAGGATGTGCCAAAGAAAGGGAACATTTCACACAGCGTGACATTTGTAACGAAATCGTTGATGATTTACTGCACGGAGAACAGGGATTGTAGTCGTAAAAACGTTCTACACAATCCACACCACCAGCACAGCAACAGTAGACACAATGGTCTTCAAAAGAGTTCTTTATCGTACAGGAATCCGAAGACTCAACTGGACAGCAATTCTACGCAATGATAAGTTATAGCACAACAAATTCAACAAATATCATGCATAAAACAACAAAAGTTCGTTGCCGAGTGCCGCCACCGCTAGGAGTATTAGTGTTCTGTGGCCGACACGATGGTTTGTTTGACAGTGACATTTTTGATACCTTTTCACTATGCTCGCCATAGTGTTACCAACAGTTAATCTAAATCACCCTGACCATAAGTGAGTTGTCCTACAGAAAGATTTTTAATTAGGCCCACTTGCGTGTTCATGGGTTGTCCAAGATAACTCTGAGTTAACAGCTATCTCAGGGTTAATTAAATAATTCATCTTGCGCCACCAAGAGTTAGAGGTAAACCTAGAGTTAAACTTTTAAATATTTACTTAACCAACCGATGTGGGAGAGTTAGGTCGCTCAACTCTGGGTCAGTGTAAGTAATGTCAAAATAAATTGACGTTATGAGGTACCAGAGGCGAGGTGAGAGGGGAGGTGAGGTGAGGTGGTAGGCTGATAACATAATTATGTTGTATTTTATATTGTTCGACGTTATAGTTAGTGGAAATTCGGTACTTTATCAGCAAGCAATATATTCATGAACTCATATAAAAATTAAAATACAAATTATAAAAAACTCATAAAATAATAAATAGGTACAAATTATAAAAAAAAACTTTAAACATATTTTCCTTATTTGTCGTTTTCATCAACCAATAAACTAAATCTCCATGGAAACCACATACAATACGATTAAAATTAAATGTTATGTTAAAAAATTCAAAGACAAGAAAGTATTACGTATCTTAATGTAGTGTAAAAGAGATGGGTATACAATTTCCGTTGATTGTTCGTTCATTTATTTTTGGTCGGATTACATATCAGATTGCAATTCTATTTTATGTTTCGTCGATCGAACTGCCATGTTCTCAACTCAAAAAATACTAATATCAGGTTACCTAACCCGGTGTTACTTTTTAGTGGCGCAACGCGTAATAAGAGTTCAAATGTTAATTACATAACTTCGAGTTTACAAACTCTATATTTATTCATTTGACCCGAATAAACGTGCAAGTGGGCCTTAGTTAAGTAATATTCTCCCGTTAAGACCGATTATGGGGAGGTTCTTAAAATTGGCAACACTAAAATACGCCATTTAAAAAAGGATGCAATTAAATGGAATAAATAACTAATTAAATACAAAATATTAACCCCACATACGATTTCGATCAAGTGAACTAAGAAAAGTTAAACAAATATTTTATAATTTATGAGTATATTTTTATGGCCATACTCGTTTATTATAAAGCGATTTTGATTTTGGTCAATGTCTTTTAATAAAATAGACAGTTAATTATCGTGTATGTCCAATGCTTTTATTGCACATGGCGATTCTTGACATTGTCCTTTCAACGCCAAATGCCAGGCAGCTTTGAACTATTGTTCAATTTAATGGAATAGAGCTAGAATCTGTTGATTCCACCGTGAAGTTTTTCTTGGAGTGACGGTAAATATGAAATGATGATAGCCACCGCTTTAGAAGATAGACGATTGTTTCTTACGTTCTCTTACCGAATAAGTGTGTTCATCTAACACAGATGACCATGCATTAGAACCGGGAATCGATAGAAAATCATTCAATCCTCTGACAGAACTACGAGTGCCCGGAGGAAATCAATCTGAGTAGGTAGGTCTGTGACGTGTGGCAGTGCGCTCGTGACCCTGTAGCTAGAGAGCACATGGTGCGCAGTAGGTAGGTCTGTGACGTGTGGCAGTGCGCTCGTGACCCTGTAGCTAGAGAGCACATGGTGCGCAGTAGGTAGGTCTGTGACGTGTGGCAGTGCGCTCGTGACCCTGTAGCTAGAGAGCACATGGTGCGCAGTAGGTAGGTCTGTGACGTGTGGCAGTGCGCTCGTGACCCTGTAGCTAGAGAGCACATGGTGCGCAGTAGGTAGGTCTGTGACGTGTGGCAGTGCGCTCGTGACCCTGTAGCTAGAGAGCACATGAGTGCGCAGCTAGAAATCGTTTTACCTTCATTTCCTGTTCATACTAACGGCAAGAGACGCAGGTATGTGATCGACTAGTGAGCATGACGCTTCTCAGAACTGCAACGTGACATGTTTACACTGAGGCGAGGTCTTTCGACTAGCCGCCACACGACACTCGGTACAGAAGTGCCACGCCTGATCTTCATCGAGGAAATAAGGCCTAATAAAATAATACATGTAAGTAGCGACCCGCCTCAGCTTCGCACGGTTTTATAAATTGATAAAACATCGAGATTTCTTAATTATATGATTGTCCCTTAGTTTAATATTAATTTTGGATGTGACACCTGATCACTAACCTTCCGGAATTAATTATCTAAATTGTGTTAAAAACCGCATCAAAATCCGTTGCGCAGTTTAGAAGAACAAAGGGTCACAGACAAAAATGAATAGCGACTTTTCTTTACAATAAACGTAAATTTTAATGCAAATTACAACTCGCTGTAACAGTGGCAAAGCGTTTTTTATCGACTTAAGGCTCCTGCAAACACGCGGAATTCGTGTTCCGAATGTAGGAATGACATTTTAGGTCAATTGTATTCTTGTACCTGGTGCGTGTGCGTGAGCCTTCTGTCTGTAGGACTTGCAGTGATGGCGTGATGGTTCCCTCCAGTGGTGACCGTGGCAGCTAATCATTACGAGCAGCTGATAAGTTCACTAGATAGCCGCACTTATTATTATATGCATGTACCTATGATAGATATTAACTTATTATGATAGATATTAGCTTATTATGATAGATATTAACTTATTATGATAGATATTAACTTATTATGATAGATATTAACTTATTATGAGTCAACCACATGCTCTCGGCCCATTCTGCGGATGGACCACCACGTACTTAGTAAGTCATGTCACCATTGTGCTACAATACAGAAATGGGAATTAATTGGTATAAATTATATCATTACTTGATGATATTTTTCTTCAACGATATTTAAATGAGAGCAATCTCGTTCATGACATAATAATTAAAATATTATAAGCCCCTAGGGGTTTTTCCGCAAAACCCCATTGAAAATCCCTATCAATAGGGATTTGCGAACTTTTTGTCCACAAATCCCCATTATGACCATTACGAGACGTCAAAGGGGATTTGTGGACAAAAAGTTGAGTTTTCCACAAATTCCCATTGACGACACCGCTGCTCCGTTAAAAGGTATTCTTTTTAACGGAGACGTCTTTTGGGAATTTGTGATAAGTTACTACTTACGCTACTTTTATTTTAGAAAAATAATTAGGGTTCCTCGCAAAAAAACAAAAAACCATGAAATTGTGAACAAAACCCGATTCAAACAGGGAAGTAGTAACATCCACGCGGGCGACGCGCGGGCAACAGCTACGTAGCAAATAAATAAAAACTGTAGAATTAAAGTAATCTAAAGGGCTTCGTCCACTCTCGGCTTCGTCCACTCTCGGCTTCGTCCTCTCTCGGCTTCGTCCACTCTCGGCTTCGTCCACTCTCGGCTTCGTCCACTCTCGGCTTCGTCCACTCTCGGCTTCGTCCACTCTCGGCTTCGTCCACTCTCGGCTTCGTCCACTCTCGGCTTCGTCCACTCTCGGCTTCGTCCACTCTCGGCTTCGCGTGGACACGTTGTTCGAAAAGAATCAAATTAATCAAAAATTATGTTTTGTTTTTAAACGCATTTATTCTATATTTTTGTATGAACTTGTGCCCACGAATATTGTATTTAGTAAGTACTGAAATTGTTTTATGCTTCGACATATTGACAGTACTCGATCTTCATAATTCATAGTGATGCAAATCAATTCTAATTGTTATTTCTGAAGTTCAACTAAGTCGAGAGTCTAGAGTTAACGGTCAGCTGTTATTTGTAATCTTTTACATTATTTCGAACATGTTTTATCCATGTATCTGGAAAACGAAAGTATTGAAAAGTATCGAAGTTGGTCAAAGAATTTCTATTATTATTTAAAAAAAAGTCTATGTCAGTGTCCGTCGTCCCTTGTCATTCACTTTGATTCTTGGTTTCGTGAATATTGTTTGCCTCGCTATACTGGATTACACTGCTCGGCACCAAAATAAGAGCAAAAATGTGTATACGTGAACTCGATACATATTGACACCGTAAATAAAATACGTAGGTAGTCATAATTCACCCAGCACGTCAAATTTTGATGCAGTGAGCATTTTTGGATTTCACTAAAATTCGTCATATTTCGATGCAGGCAACGGTATTCGTGAACGTTATTTATCTTTGTATTAGAAAGAGATGCAAGCTGTTGTTTACTACTAACTAACAAACATGCGCAAGCGCAGTTAAGGGTCCGTACCAGGGAATCATGTTGTGGCATTTTGATAAGTTTGTATAGAAAGCTTAAAGTAGTAGCCAGGAAAAAAAGCGTCTAGCGAAGAGTTTCACCAGTCAGTGAACAAATCGGATCGAAGATAAACCTTACAAATAATTGTAAAAGAAATATTGAATATCACTAAAAACGAGCAAAAAGCACTGCCACATTTTGATACCTTTGGCGTAACTAAGCGGTCATCTTTATTAATACTATACATAAATAAAGACAGCAAAGAACAGTGAACCCACTGATTTTTCTGTTTTCCATAACATTGCTTCTGTTTTGCATAAAAAAATCGCAAACAATCTGAATTTTCTCGCCCGAAATCTCCATACAATTTACTATCGACGCGTTTTACTTGATATATGGCCGAGAACGGAATTGCTGAGCTCAATCGACCGCACGACTTCAATGTGAGAGCACGTCGCTTTTTACCAAAAAAATACACGACAAATAGTGGACTGTCCGTACACAAGATCCCCGCACAGTGGTCGAGAGTCAGAAATAGAATAATTTTAGTACTTACCTTGTTTATAATCAAATTTTTTTTGTACATTTTTACTCTCGATTATTTGTGCACGTATTTTGTTTATTGCGTCACTTATTATTATTATTTCCTTTATTACGATAAATACATATAAATTATATTTTTAAATATTAGAATATAAAGATTATAAAAAAGCATTTAAAAATATAAAAAATAGTAGCCCACCGGTATCGGGAACAGGATCCAAGCTACCGGCGGTCAGAACTCCAGAGAGAGGAACCTCCTAACAATGCGAGCCGTGTCCAGAAATACCGCTTTCTGAATCAAGCCCTTAATCCAGCTGCCCAACGAGAGCCTCCTTAGGTGTTGGTCGAGGCTCTTGGCAATTAAGCCATTGGCTGATACAACTATCGGCACAATGATCGCCGAGTCCACATCCCACATGTCGACAACCTCGCGGGCCAAGTTAAGATACTTGATTTGTTTATCTTTCTCAGCTTTCACGAGGTTCCCGTCATGCGGGACAGTTACGTCAATAATCATTGCGCGCCGCTCTATTCGATCCACCACCACTATATCAGGCTTATTGGCAACAATAGTCCTGTCAGTGATGATGGATCGATCCCAGTACAATGTGATATGTCCATTTTCGAGAACTGGGTCGGGCACATACCTGTAGTACGGCACTTCCGAATCTACAAGACTGTATTTCAGAGCAAGTTGCTGATGGATAATCCTGGCTACAAGGTTGTGTCTATGCAAGTACTCTTCGTTAGCTAGACGAGAACACCCGGAGATGATGTGCCGGATTGTTTCTCCTGGACGGTGGCATGCCCGACAGATGTCAACCGTGCCGTCCTTCACAATAAATCTCCGGTAATTGTTCGTCATGATAACTTCGTCCATAATTGCACAGACAAAACCTTCGGTTTCCCCAAAGAGGTCACCAAAACGCAGCCAGGCTACGGACGCTAGGAAATCTACATCGGGTTCATGTAGGGCCCGGAAAAAGCGTCCGTGGAGCTCCTTACTCTGCCATACCTCCAGGCGATCGTTAGTGTCAAGCACTACAGGCGCCCGGCCGGCCGCTTGTCAGTTAACGGGCCGTGGGACCGCGGCTTTAGTTAGAAGTGGCGTATAGCGGGACGTTATCGCGGCGCGGCGCCCGAGCGCCCGGCCGGCCGCTTGTCAGTTAACGGGCCGTGGGACCGCGGCTTTAGTTAGAAGTGGCGTATAGCGGGACGTTATCGCGGCGCAGCGCCCGAGCGCCCGGCCGGCCGCTTATCAGTTAACGGGCCGTGGGACTGCGGCTTTAGTTAGAAGTGGCGTATAGCGGGACGTTATCGCGGCACGGCGCCCGAGCGCCCGGCTGGCCGCTTGTCAGTTAACGGGCCGTGGGACCGCGGCTTTAGTTAGAAGTGGCGTATAGCGGGACGTTATCGCGGCGCAGCGCCCGAGCGCCCGGCCGGCCGCTTGTCAGTTAACGGGCCGTGGGACCGCGGCTTTAGTTAGAAGTGGCGTATAGCGGGACGTTATCGCGGCGCGGCGCCTGAGCGCCCGGCCGGCCGCTTGTCAGTTAACGGGCCGTGGGACCGCGGCTTTAGTTAGAAGTGGCGTATAGCGGGACGTTATCGCGGCGCAGCGCCCGAGCGCCCGGCCGGCCGCTTACGCAAATATCTGCGATAACTTTGTAAATATTCAGTATTTATACGATTTCGTGCGTCATTTCAATTTAATCACATTTCGTGTAAGCAACTAGCCACTAAATCTCGACATATTTTAATGACGCTTTTTTGTGTTTTATTTTTTAGATGCAATAATTGGCAACAGTTGAAGATTCAATAGAATCTTTCCCCATTATCACGTTGGCCGAAATAATTTGATAAATAAAAGCTATTTTGAAATTATTTTAGCTACCTACTTTGTTTTATTATTTAATATTTTTATCGACATGGATGGCACATCACTGGCATGATATTATTATTCCACTGGTCACCTCACATTACTGGTGTAGCTTGTACAGTAATATAGTTGTACTATAGCTGGTACATATAGAAGTTCTACAATTAAGTAAAGGTTGATTACAACTAATACACACGCATGCGGTGTGGTACCTCGCTGGTACCCGTGACCCCGCTTTATCGGTCAATGTCACCTTGGATAACGCTCGCGGTGGCACGCGCTGCGGCGCTCTACGATCGTAAACATTGACGAATATAATATCTCACATCATTCGATAACGTTGTACCCAGTTACCCACTTAACAAAATAACACGCGATTTAATAATGTAGTGATTTATTATACAGATTGAATACAAAGTTCCTAAAATAAAGAAACTACCTAATTAACGTTGCTGGTAATTGTTTCGGCGTGTGTTTATTGCCGTCGTTTCAGCAGTTCTCCAAGCTGTCCGTCCGTTGTGTCTCCATCACGTCGTCACGTGTGCGGGCTCCGCGGCTCCAGCGGGCAGTCCTCCAAGCTGTCCGTCCGTTGTCTCCGTCACGTCGTCACGTGTGCGAGCTCCGCGGCTCCAGCGGGCAGTCCTCCAAGCTGTCCGTCCGTTGTCTCCGTCACGTCGTCACGTGTGCGAGCTCCGCGGCTCCAGCGGGCAGTCCTCCAAGCTGTCCGTCCGTTGTCTCCGTCACGTCGTCACGTGTGCGAGCTCCGCGGCCCTGGCGGGCAGTCCTCCAAGCTGTCCGTCCGTTGTCTCCGTCACGTCGTCACGTGTGCGAGCTCCGCGGCCCCGGCGGGCAGTCCTCCAAGCTGTCCGTCCGTTGTCTCCATCACGTCGTCACGTGTGCGGGCTCCGTGGCCCCGGCGGGCAGTCCTCCAAGCTGTCCGTCCGTTGTCTCCGTCACGTCGTCACGTGTGCGAGCTCCGCGGCTCCAGCGGGCAGTCCTCCAAGCTGTCCGTCCGTTGTCTCCGTCACGTCGTCACGTGTGCGAGCTCCGCGGCCCTGGCGGGCAGTCCTCCAAGCTGTCCGTCCGTTGTCTCCATCACGTCGTCACGTGTGCGGGCTCCGTGGCCCCGGCGGGCAGTCCTCCAAGCTGTCCGTCCGTTGTCTCCGTCACGTCGTCACGTGTGCGGGCTCCGCGGCCCCGGTGGGCAGTCCTCCAAGCTGTCCGTCCGTTGTCTCCGTCACGTCGTCACGTGTACGAGCTCACCACGGGCTGCAGTCACCACCGAACACCGACCCGCTCTTGCATGCTTGCATTATTCATCATCAGCTCTTTCACTTCGAATGCTATTTAAATGACAACACCACCTGAACAGCAAATTCCTTAATTCTATATCTGTATTCAAGCTATAGACAATCATTGGTAGATTATAACAATAAAACCGGCCAAGTGCGTGTCGGACCACGCACAGTGAAGGGTTCCGTAGTTGGGATGGAGAAAGAACAGATAGAATTATCCCAAGAACAAACTTACTTTGTTACTTATACAGGCTGAAATTTTAGTGGTTGTTTTCCCGCGGCAAAACGATTTGCCCTCAGTAGTACTATCGATTCATAGAGTTAAACTTAAAAAATAAAAATGTTTTTGTTTTCAAATAATTGAAAAATATGCATTAAACTCGAAAGCGTGAGAGACAATAGTAGTTCACTAAACACAACGGCGACCGCCCCCCACGCACCCCCGCCCCGCGCCGTCCGGCTCTCAGTTGTCCTGTGACCGTCGTACGTGCAATGCGTTATCGTGATTTGCAAGAATGGATCGACTTTACAGTTATTCCAGTTTGGAGTACGTCGCTATGGTGCAACTGTACGCTAGAGCTGATTATAACTCCCACGCTGCCCGGCGACTTTACGCGGAGCCGCAACACTTGGAGTCGCTCCGTCTACCACTATTGGTTCGAGGTCGCTTTCGAGTTTTGTTTTTAACAATTACGAGTAGGGATCAAAAAGTAGTGAGAATGAGATAGAATATATACTATTGATAACATAATAATTTATTTTTCTACATAGTCTCCGAGTACACACCGAGTCCAGCGCTTTTCCAAGGCTTCAATCCCTTTAAAAAAAAAAGTTTTGTCTTGGTCCTGCAAAAAGCTCTCCACGGCATCCATCACCTCATTATCGTCTTCGTACCTGTTTCCCCTTAAGAGGGTTGTCACATTTTGCACCTCTCTCGCTCACACGGGGCCAAATTTTTAATAATGTTAAATGAAAAGATGCATTTTTGAAAAATGTAATCAATGGGCGGTCTACAAAATAATAATAATTTAATAGGTAATTATTAAAAACACATTTTTATTGTGGCATTTATTTACATCATCTCAAAAACAGATTATAACACTTAATTACATAAGTTTATTAGATAACACAATAGAAATGTGTTTTTGATGACTACCTATTAAATTAATATTATTTTGTAGACCGCCCATTGATTACATTTTTCAAAAAAGCATTTTTTCATTTAACATTCTTAAAAAAATGGTTTTGTGTGAGCGAGAGAGGTGCAAAATGTGACAACGCTCTTAAGTATTCTTTCAATTTGGGGAACAAATAAAAATCGCTAGGCGCCAGATCTGGTGAATAAGGGGGGTGGTCAACCAATTCGAAGCCAGCTTGCTGAATGGCAGCCATCGCAACTGCCGACCTGTGCGCGGGTGCGTTGTCGTGATGAAACAGCACGCCCTTTCGAAGTTCCCTCTCCCTTTCTCTTTGATGGCATTCCTCAAATTGGAAATTAAAGCTGCATAAATTGGCCTGTAATAGTGGTTCCACGCTCCAGGTAATCAATCATCAATATCCCTTCTGAGTCCCAAAATATTGAGGCCATAACCTTGCCAGCCGATGCCACGGCACGAAACTTCTTCGGGGTCGGTGATGATGGCCGTTCCCATTGCGAAGATTGCTGTTTTGTCTCGGGATCAAAATGATGGACCCATGTTTCGTCCATTGTTACGAAACAAGACAAAAAGTTTTCAGAATCTTCTTGAAACTTGTCCAACAATATCTTCGAAATGTCAAGTCGATTTTGTTTCTGACTGTCGGTTAACATTCTCGGCACCCATCTTGCGGAGACTTTTCTCATATTCAAAGATTGTTTCAATATGGATTGAATACTTCCATATGAAATGCCCGTTTCTTGAATTAAGTATCGGATGGTAACTCTTCGATCGCTCAATACAATTTTCTCGACTTTCACAACATTTTCTTGGGTGATTGACGTCGATGGACGGCCGCAACGATGTTCGTCTTCCGTGCTCGTTCTACTCGAAATTGAGAAGCCCACCTTGCGACAGTGGAATACGGCGGAGCAGACTCTCCTAATGTTGCCTCCAAATTGCAATGAATCTCTTGCATCGTTAACTTTTTTAAACAGAGGTATTTAATAACGGCTCGCACTTCGTTTTTCTCCATTTTCGAGAATACGTTCCAACACGAAGTAAACAAATGACTACATTCAGAAAAAAACAAAAGAGAATCGAAGGCTTTTTTCTTTATTAATATTACAAATATTATGTATCTAAGCTATGCCTGCCAGTATTTATTTTTTTTCTTACCAAGGAGTATGTCGTTCTCACTACTTTTTGATCCCTCCTCGTATAAATCTGCCATTTTTTAAATATTTTATTTTTATTTTTTTATAAATGGATTGTACTATCAAGACAAAATCATTTCGCTGCGGGAAAACAACCATTAAAATTTCAGCGTGTATTTGAGACTCCCACAGTAAGCCCTTTCCTTTGATATGTCACACGGTACGTATACAAGGTGTAACATAATTAACGCACAACCTCTTGTACTGTACTGGTCATTGTACTCATCGTTATGAACAACTTTTACCAACCAAACCGGAAATCGCAAAAAAAAATATCAGCTGCTCCCCACATTTATGTTCGCATAAGGCCTCTTGTACACACACGGTTTTTCGCCGTGAAAATCTACGGTTAATTCGCCGTGTGTAGGCACGATCGTCAGTGTTGTATGGATCACTATGGAAGCTTGTAGACGTGCACGGCGCACACGGCGGCGGCGCCGTGCCGTGGCGCCGCCGTGCACGTCTTAACACATTATCAACTTTTCTTTCAAAGTTGTCTTGCCAAATATTTTCCAAACACTCTATTACAAAATTTGAAATAGTTTGGCCATTAACCACTTCGAGCATTTTACAGGCATTTAAATAAGGTCGACTAGAAAAGTTTTCATTTAATGGCTTTATTAAGAAATGCACAATATAACGACCTAAAAAGTCAGTTGTCTCATCTAACGATATCCAAAGTTTCTCATCTTTAACGTTTTCATAGATGGAGGCAATTTTATTTTTATAAAATTTGTCCAAATACACCTTTCGTAATAGCGACTCGTCAGGCACTTTTTTGTTATTGCAATTACAACAACAAACACCACACATGTATTTTTTAAAAAAATCTTTGAAGACATTATTTTTTATTTGCGACCAGGGGATGTTACAAAGAATTAAAAACTGAATAAGGTCAAAATAAAATTCTTCTTGAGACTGTTTGTATGTTCCTCGATGTTGAGCACCTTCAATATGTCGCTTAACATTAGATTTTTTTACTAATCTTTCACACTTGGTGCAGTAAATAGTACAGCTGGCAGCGTCAAAAATCAGCTCAGGATAGTCACGTATCCACTTCTGAACTGTTTCAGGCTTGACAGAACTTGACGCCATGTTGAAGTACTTCACCTAAATCAAAATATCGTTAAATTAGAAATGCTGAGTAGAGTCACATCGACACTTAGTGTTCGAAAAACAAAACTATTAAAATATATATATTCCCAGCGCAAGTATGAAAATGCAAAGTCAATCAAAAGTTTTTAATTTACGCTAAGAGAGGGTACGGTTAGTCGCACACAAGCAGTACAGTTCAATGATAGTTCATATGTGCACGAACTGCAAACATGTTAGTCTATGACTCCTGCACTTTACCGTATAGCTAATTAATACATTCTATTAATAAGTTTCTAAGTTAATTTTGACACGTGCGTCACATACTTTCAAGTCAAGAAAATACTGGATTGGAATACATTAGTATTAATAAAGTTTACCTAACAAGAAAAGGTTTTGCGTTTTGTGCGAATAACACTGTACTTTACTTTTTGTATTTAAAATGTTTTTTATTGGTTCGACTTAGGACAAGCTTTTCGCTAAGCCCAAACAATTAATTTTTCTAATATGTCAAGGTAGAATAAGATTAATACATTAGTTTTATTAAATATTTTACTTAAAAATAAAACTTACCAAATCAGTATTCAATAAAATAACTCCAATCGTCCAATCCAATAAGGTCAAATCAGAGTCCGTAAATGCTAGCCAAAGTCGTAAAAGCAAGAAGGTTCCAGAATCCAGTAAATAAGCCAGGGTCAGAAGATATTCACCACACAACAAAACACAACAGGAAGCAAACAAGCGCACTCTAAGAACCGAAGTAATCGAGTGAGACAACTAGTTACTGTTGGTAAAGAATTGAATTCTAGTGGCGCAGAAAGAGACAAAAACAGGTGCGTCACTCTAGCGACAGAAACACCCCGCTATTGTTTTCTTTTATTTCCATAATGCGGCGACATTACGCGTCTCAACAAAGCGGCAACGTTGCGCGCTTGGCTAAAGTTTTATAGCGTGCTGTTGACGTAAAATTTACAACGTCGCTCATGCGCTTATGGGCTTACATAAACCATTTTTATACATATTGACAAAAATAATGAAATTCAATTAAATCCCGTAGTATCAGTCGGAATCCCGTGGAATATCCATATTAACATCAATGTTTGCGGTCAATGAACCTAAACAGCTCTACCTATTCCGATCACTGGTCATGAGAAACACAATGGAGAGACTTTTAAAAGGTCACAAAAAATACCTAAGGCAACATAATATATGTATATTATTATGTGCCTTCTCCCATGCCCACGCCACAGAGATATGTGCAGGAAACTCAACATATATGTGCCTTCTCCCATGCCCACGCCACAGAGATATGTGCAGGAAACTCAACATATATGTGCCTTCTCCCATGCCCACGCCACAGAGATATGTGCAGGAAACTCAACATATATGTGCCTTCTCCCATGCCCACGCCACAGAGATATGTGCAGGAAACTCAACATATATGTGCCTTCTCCCATGCCCACGCCACAGAGATATGTGCAGGAAACTCAACATATATGTGCCTTCTCCCATGCCCACGCCACACAGATATGTGCAGGAAACTCAACATATATGTGCCTTCTCCCATGCCCACGCCACACAGATATGTGCAGGAAACTCAACATATATGTGCCTTTCTCCCATGCCCACGCCACACAGATATGTGCAGGAAACTCAACATATATGTGCCTTCTCCCATGCCCACGCCACACAGATATGTGCAGGAAACTCAACACATATGTGCCTTCTCCCATGCCCACGCCACACAGATATGTGCAGGAAACTCAACATATATGTGCCTTCTCCCATGCCCACGCCACACAGATATGTGCAGGAAACTCAACACATATGTGCCTTCTCCCATGCCCACGCCACACAGATATGTGCAGGAAACTCAACATATATGTTCCTTCTCCCATGCCACGCCTCACAGATATGTGCAGGAAACTCAACATATATGTGCCTTCTCCCATGCCACGCCTCACAGATATGTGCAGGAAACTCAACACATATTGCCTTCTCCCATGCCACGCAACACAGATATGTGCAGGAAACTCAACATATATGTGCCTTCTCCCATGCCCACGCCACAGAGATATGTGCAGGAAACTCAACACATTATGTGCCTTCTCCCATGCCACGCCACACAGATATGTGCAGGAAACTCAACACATATTGCCTTCTCCCATGCCACGCCACACAGATATGTGCAGGAAACTCAACATATATGTGCCTTCTCCCATGCTCACGCCACACAGATATGTGTCTTCACCACCCTTGGTTGACTGGTAGAGAATGCCTAAGGCATTAAGTCCGCCTTTGTACTTTTTTAAGTGTGAAAAGTTTAAATAAATAAATATGTGCAGGAAACTCAACATATTATGTGCCTTCTCCCATGCCACGCCACACAGATATGTGCAGGAAACTCAACACATATTGCCTTATCCCATGCCACGCCTCACAGATATGTGCAGGAAACTCAACACATTATGTGCCTTCTCCCATGCCACGCCTCACAGATATGTGCAGGAAACTCAACACATATTGCCTTCTCCCATGCCACGCCACACAGATATGTGCAGGAAACTCAACACATTATATGCCTTCTCCCATGCCACGCCACACAGATATGTGCAGGAAACTCAACACATATTGCCTTCTCCCATGCCACGCCTCACAGATATGTGCAGGAAACTCAACACATATGTGCCTTCTCCCATGCCACGCCACACAGATATGTGCAGGAAACTCAACACATATGTGCCTTCTCCCATGCCACGCCACACAGATATGTGCAGGAAACTCAACACATATGTGCCTTCTCCCATGCCACGCCACACAGATATGTGCAGGAAACTCAACACATATGTGCCTTCTCCCATGCCACGCCACACAGATATGTGCAGGAAACTCAACACATATGTGCCTTCTCCCATGCCCACGCCACACAGATATGTGCAGGAAACTCAACACATATGTGCCTTCTCCCATGCCACGCCACACAGATATGTGCAAGAAACTCAACACATATGTGCCTTCTCCCATGCCCACGCCACACAGATATGTGCAGGAAACTCAACACATATGTGCCTTCTCCCATGCCACGCCACACAGATATGTGCAGGAAACTCAACACAACTCAACGTAGGTAGGTATACCTATACCTACCTACTGAACTGATTTCAACAAATGATAATATAATGAATGCTCCCACACGTCGTTTGGTGTTGCCCCAGAGAGCCCTAGGATGGGCATGTGACGTCGTCGACAAGAACTCTACAGACACGACCATAAATGTTAAACCAGCAAACAATTCGGTTTCACAAGAGGTCGCCTGACTACTGGCGCTGGTGCCTAGTGTAGGTAGGTACCTAGTTTAGGCTGTCGCTGGCGAGGTAATATACAATGTATAAGATACACAATTACACACATAGCCTTCCTTGCTACCGCAGTCCGGTAAAAATAACCATACTTTCAAAATCGAATCTTATAAAGTCGCAATCGAAATGCTATTGAACGATTATTACGGGAAATAATCGTAATCGCTAAGTGATAATAGTTTGGTTAGTGTAGTGAGGATTCTAAAACAGTGTTTGTCAAGGCGAGGTCTCAAATAATCTAATAACTAGAAATATGCGCGCCAATCGTTCCAATATCTAGTCACAAGTGTATTGTTATGTTTCCAGCGAGATAATGTATTGTGAAAAATAAAACGTATTAATTATAATAGTCACATGGTGTGGCGCCGCGAAAGGCAACGTCTCAAGGTCGCAAACTTAAAACCCATTATAACTCTTTAGTCTTTACTTGAGAATCATTGTTATGCTAAGTTTGGCAGCCAAGAGCGCCGACACGTAGCAAGGTAACACCTGCCTGTTGCTTACTACTGCCTGTACTGTACTGCCACTACCTGTGTACTCCAACAAACATCTATACAAATAAATAAAATTAAAGTGTCTGTTTGTAATTTCAAAATAACAGCTTTTTACTAAATGCATATGAAAGAATATACCTACAGTGCAAATAACAAAAAAACTACTTTTAAAATGTTTGTCTGTCTGTTTGTTTGTTAGAAGGCTAATTGGAAACGAAGTAATAAGGGAATGCAACAAAGGAGTTTTATTAAAATGTGGCTGTTATTTTTGCATAATTATTGTGTACCTTACAACTTCCACGCGAACGAAGTCGCGGGACACAGTCAGTATTAAAATATAATAAACCTAGAGCCGGGTGATCTGTAACTCCGGACCTCCTCCCTCAGACTACTTTCTCTATTTAAGATTGTGCGTTCTATTAACCAGCGCCTGTGATATGATGTTGAGGTAAATAAAGATTTATGTTTATGTATAATTTAAAAAAAATTAAATCGACTTCAGAAAGAAATTAACTCAAAATGATGAAATAACTTTAATTTCGGAAGTCGGTGTCTTGGGATCTGTATTTTAGTTCTTTGCCACCGACTTCCTAAAGGGAAATGCACATTGGAGGCCCTCAGTGGACATTAGACTAGAGACAAATACTTAATGCAATAATTTTGCCATAAAATGTATGTATTTACTTTCTTCCAAATGAGCGCCACTACAATCTACAACAATTAGTTGAAAAAAGTAAATCAATTGAGAAAACAAGAAGATTTTTGATTTTGACGCTGCCAAAATATTACCAGCATCAAAATCATATTTTAAGTATTATCATTAATCAATCGATTTATAAACAAACTAGCTTTTGCCCGCGGCTTCGCCCGCGTGGATGTCAGAAAATATCCCACGGGAACGTATCGGGATTAAAAGTGCCATAATTATGTTCCGTAATACTCTATTGGTTTACGCGGCGGACGCCAGAAAGCTACCTACCAGTCGGCATGTTTTTTTCCGGCATCTTCAACAATCATCGTATCAAGTCATATTTCAGACAATTTATACAATACCTTAATGAATTATACATCTAATCCTTCCTCATGAATCACTCCGTCCATTTGGTGAAAACCGGATGAAAATCCATTCGATAGTTTTTGAGTTTATCGCGTAAGACAGACAGACGCGGCGGGAGGACTTTGTTTAGTTAAAATTATGCCGCTCAATAATAAATAAGAAATATTATAATAGGTATGCGCGGTCGCTGCATGCTGGTGGTCAGGATACCCGTTGAAGCCGTGGGTGCTGGCTGGCTGTGTGACTCGCCAGCTCGAGAGCTTGAGGAAGTGATGATGATGACGTCACACTGTAGTAGTTGCACGAAGGCTGCGCTGACGTTCATGTTCGGGGTCACCAGTATAGAGGCATGAGGAACAGGGTGTAAAGTTCACTCATCCTCTATGAAAAGGGAGGATCCTCCGACCAGACGGGTGTTGTGTCTGGTGGGCTACTGCCCGACAGTTGATGTCGGGATGTTGTATATATGCTAGTCGCGTGGTAAACTCTGATTGCGCGATGCAGGATTTTTGCGTGACGTCAGTGTGACGCGTTCTATTGTGGCGATGTAGATATGCCGCCACAGATTGATTCCCTGGGACGGTGGCATGCCGGACAGATGTCAACCGTGCCATCCTTCACAATATATTTCCGGTAGTTGTTCGTCATCATAACTTCGTCCATAATCGCAAAGACAAAACCTTCGGTTTCCCCAAAGAATTATTATTATTGTTAATATAATCTGGAAACTGTTTTAAAGAACACCTCAACAAACTATACATAGTTTGACCGCGCCATTCTTACCAATCGAACAATCCATTTCAAAAGATCAGACATTACAGTTAGAAACAAGTTAAACAAAACTGGGTATTTATTATATATTGCTATACCAAATACACATAACTTGCAGACAACAATAGCAGAGGAACTGAGCAAATACACTGAATTAAAAGATGAAGTAGTCCAACATGGCATCTGCAAAAGGTTACAATAGTATCAAATCAAATCAAATTATTTATTTTTGCTGAAAACACTGTTATAATGGTGTTATTAAATGTAGATGTTTCAAGTGATTCGACCGTAAGGCATACAAAATGTATACAATCATGAATTATCACATCAAGATCAAGATTGTCGTTGAAATATATAATTAGATAAAAAAATATTTTAAGGAATGTCATTCTTAAAGTTAATACAGATTAATTATTTATTTAATAATAATAACTAAATTATTTCAATTTCATTCTCAGATTTATTTAAATATAATAAAAATAAATATAATATATATTATATTAGATTAATTATTTAAAGATACATGCATAATTTATTGTTCTATTGCTTGCTATCACTGTAAGGTCCTGAGTTTGGAAAAATTATCGTTTAAGTAGTCATTTAAGTTATAGTAACATTTATTAACTAGAAGACTCTTTAGATTTTTCTTAAATAAGGCGGTATTCATTGCCCTTATTTGTTCAGGTAGTTTATTGAAAATTACAAGAGCCATGCGAAACACACTTTTGTGCATTAAAGTGATATAGGTTCGACGCACACAGAGGCGAAGTGCGTCACGTTGTTGCCTATTACTGACTGCTGAGGCCAATGTAAACAAGTTTTGATTAACCTTAACAAACGTTGCAACCTCATATATATTTATATATAGGCTTGGAAGAATTAGAATTTTGTACTTCTGGAAAAACGGTTTACAGGTTTCAATTATTTGAAGCCCAAACATAGCCCTTATGCGTTACTTTTGCGCTTTAAAAATGCATTCAATGTCAGTCGAATTCCCCCAAAAAATGACACCATACCTCGGGACTGGAGCAACTAAACTAAGATATACAGTTAACAAGGTATTGATACTTGAGATCTGTTTTAATTCATGTAGCGCATATACTGATTTAGGTATTAATTCTTTTACATAGTCTTTCAATATAAGATTTCCATTTTAATTTGTTTGTAAGACCAAGAAATTGTGTTGTTTGCACTTCAGATACAGGTTCACCCTTATAGTTAATCTGAGGCATAATTGCATTCACACGTTGATTAAAGTGGATTATTTTAGTTTTTCCTATGTTTGCCCTCAGATTATTAATGTCTAGCCATTTAATGATTGCATTTAGGGTACTGCTTATACCATACTCATAAAATGTTCTGTCATTACACTTAATTGCAACGGTACTGTCACCAGCAAAGAGTGTCACTGGGTTTGAATTCGCATTTGGAAGGTCATTAATGTATATTAAGAAGAGTAATGGCCCCAATACACTTCCTTGCGGGACACCATATTGTATTTTACGTCCCTTTGATAAGTATGTATCCTCCATCTTAGTTCTAATAGTAAATCTGTTAATTTGTGTATACTGAGTGCGGTTTTTGAGGTAGGTTTCAATTAATTTTAAAATGTTGCCTCTTATGCCATATGTCTCAAGCTTATGTAATAAGATGTCATGTACCACATAATCAAAAGCTTGTGTCATATCCATAACTATGGCGCAGGTCGGTATTCGCCTGTCGACATTGGTCGTTATAATTTCCAAAAAATCATATATAGCAATATTGATACTTTTGTTCTGTCTAAATCCTTTTTGTTCTTTAGCTAAAATGTTATGGGTTTCAAAATATTTAACAAATTCATTATATAATATATAATAAAATTTTTTTTTTGAAAAATATATAATACATATTTTTCAAAAAAAAAATTACTATATTATACATATGATATTAGGGCAATAGGTCTATAATTATTCATATTTTCTTTACTCTCTTTTTTATGTATTGGTTTAATAATTGCAACTTTCAATTGTTCAGGGTATACACCAGTTTCGATAGACAGATTTAGAATGTAACTGAGGGGTTGCGAGATAGATTCTGTTACTAGCATGACTTTGGTGCAGATACCGTCATCACCTACACTATTGATGTTTTTTAAACCTTTTATGATTGCTTGCGATTTTATTTATTGCGATTTTATGATTGCTTTATATCGTCTGGTAGACATGGCTTCATAAAGATTGAGTTAAGTCTAGATGTTAGGTATTGCTTATGCTGATCTTTGTGCATAGTATTAATGGCTGTTATCTTATCTACAAAATAATCTTAAATGCATTCAGTACCAATGCAGTACCAATAGTATTGTCTACAACAGGAGTAAATACTGAAACAACTTCACCAGTCCCTTAATTTCCTTAATTTACCTCCAAATACCATCCACCAAATGCCATCTGCTGCAAAAGGCAGCGATACTAAATACATGCAGACTCGTGAGAAAGCTTCTGCAATGTGAATTAGAAAACCCACATCAAAACACAAATACGCTACCATCTTCTGAGCAATCTTCTGCGCGTGACCGCACTTAATCCAACTGATAATCACTTGGCTTAGGCCCGTGTTATTATATTATAGCTCTTCCCGGCTAGCCGAGAATATAAAATAAACTTCAAAATAAAAATAATAACCCCACCGCCGTATCTCTACGTTGACGCCGTGGTGGGGCTTGCGCCCTCCTGAACTCTAGGTCTGTGCCGGTAGAGTTTACTTTGCCTTTGTTTAGTTTAAGTGCTGGTATGGATCTTAACCATCTTCCGGGCCCTAGGATTGCCCTGATAGCCGTGGAATACCCCTCCACTCCTTAAGCACCTCAGGATATGTTGCCCCCTTGTCACTACGTCACTAAGTGCTAGCGACAGTTTCCGGGGGCCCATTATTGAGTGTGCAAGTCGACCCCTGCCATTTTTCCGTGTAAAATAAAACATTTATGAGGCAGGGGCCATAGTCCTTTCATAGTTCTAGATAACCAGACCAATTTAGCCATATTTCAAACATCTTTGTTTTCATATCCTGCAATAGTCCTACACCAACCGGGGGTTGTCCTTGGGTGCACCTACATAGTGCGTACAGGTATAATCGTCGGTTGGTGCCTCATATCAGTAAAAGCCTCTAACGAGTCTCTGCAAGTTGGCTTCAGCCTCTCGTATGCCTTCCAAAGGTCCGGCACATCAGGGTCCCGAGATATTTCAGAGACATAATAATAATAATTTTATATTTTTTGAAGGTGAAAAAGTTGTAGGCATAATAGACTGTAAATTTGTTGACCCTTTTCTATTTTGATAAGTACCTGGTATTTGTGACAGGCCTACACTATCCTCCCATACCTATTAACACTGTAATTTGAAAACATTGTAAAAGCCAATTTTTTTTTAATTTGAGATAGGTTTGCTCTTGACTCTAGTCTAGGTCAGAGATGACATAGACAAAGTCGATGATGGAGCGAGCTTACCCAGAAGAAGCCTGTTAACTCTCACTTTGAAGAGATCGGGGTTGTATGCGTTCGGAAACACAGACGCAGGTAAAGAGTTCCACTCCTTTGCTGTGCGCATCACAAAAGACATTTGGAAACGCTTAGTGCGAATTGGTGGAATAGCAACTAGGTAGGGATGGTAACCTGCAGTGCGTCTAGATGTCCGATGGTAAAAGAGGGCGGCGGAATGAGGTCGTGGAGTTCTCGAGCACACTCACCGAAGTACAATCTGTAGAAGACCGACAAGCAGGCAACCTTGCGGCGATGAGCCAAGCTGTGAAACTTGGCATCCACCAGTCTTACGTCGCCAATGAGCCTCTTAGCTCTGCGTTCCACCGAATCAAGCGCGGCAAGTTGGTATTTAGCTGAGCCATCCCAAAGGTGGCTGCAATACTCCATGCAGGATCGGACTTGCGCTTTGTAGAGAGTTAAAAGCTGTCCAGGCGTAAAGTATCGCTTCACCCTATTTAGGATGCCCAGTTTCTTGGCCGCAGTTTGGGCTTTGTACTCGATGGTGGCTCCGAAGTTGAGACATGATGTCAACTCCATGCCTAGGAGCTCGAGCCGATCAGTTACAGGAACAGATGCACCCCGAAAAGTAGGAGTTTGATCGAAATGAACCTTTTGAACTGTGAAAAGACACGCCTGTGTTTTGGTGGCGTTAAAAGAGACCAGATTGTCATCACCCCACTGGGAGACAAGACTTAAGGTCAAATCTGTCCACTCTACCATGGCCTCTCTTAAGGAACGAACTTTGGCCCCACTGGTTTTTGCGCTGGACAAGTATCTCTCTGAAACTGTACTGTCATTTGCGTACCCAACAATACCAGACTGAAGTAGGTTATTGATGGGCAGCAGGAAAAGAGTTGCAGAGAGAACAGACCCCTGAGGAACTCCGGCATCAATAGCCATAAGGTCGGAAGAGCAGCCGTCAACGACTACTCTGATCGACCGTTCACTAAGGAAGTCTGATATCCAGCTACAAAAATCAGCTGGGATGCCATAAGCAGGAAGCTTGCTGAGTAGACCAGCGTGCCAGACCCTGTCAAAGGCCTTCGAGATATCAAGCGATATAGCAAGTGCTTCGCCGTGTTTCTCGATGGCCTCGCCCCAGCAGTGCATGACATTTACAAGAAGATCGCCAGTTGACCGGCCCCGGCAAAAGCCATATTGACGGTCACTGAGGAGATCATTGTTTTCAAGGTAGGTCAGCAACTTACTGTTCAGAACCCTTTCCATAACCTTGCACAGAATGGAGGTAATGGCGATCGGACGGTAATGGGCAGGGTCTGCACGGTCGCCCTTTTTGGGCACTGGTTGCACATTTGCAAGCATCCAAGATTTTGGTACCGTCCTTTTTTTAAGAGAGAGGCGGAACAAACGTGTCAACACAGGAGACAGTTCAGGCGCACACTGCCTCAACACTCTCGCTGGAATGCCGTCAGGCCCGCTGGCCTTGTTCACGTCTAGACTGCACAATACTCTTCGGAACTCTTTAATGTGAACTGCGATCTCCGGCATCGAGGAGTCACAATGAGGTACAGTAGGTGGTTGCTTGGAGCGAGCATCCAGACGTCCAGTAGAAATGGCCATATCGAGATCTGCCTGGCCATTTCACGAAACGCCGCCATTTCATGACTTGGCCGGTTATATCATCGAAAATCGTGCGGATCGACGAAAGCAACCTATTTATCGACATTCCCAGCTGACCACTGGGCATGTCGCAAAGTAGTTGCATTTCACGCTGCTAGTGGCATCCTGACCAAATGAGTTAGGTTAAAACTGTAACCAACCGCGCGCGAGCCGAGCGAGCGAAGCGAGGAGTGCCGCGGCAGCGGGCGGCGAGCGCTACATCCAAGTTGGTCGCAGTTACTTGTCTATTTAGTATTTTTAGGACAATCAAATAAAAATTATTCGAGTAGGAATACGTGTAGATGCACAACCAAAACAAAGCGACATTAACGCCTCTACCGGTGGATAATCTAACCATTGTACGATATGATCACTAATGTTTGGCCACATCATGAAGCAGTCGTGCGTTTAACTATTCATATCGTCAAACGTTGAGTATTCAATGATCTGGCCAGACCATATTATGATGTGACCAGCGGTCAATGTTCTATTTCATGAAATACAACCAGTTCATGAAATAGTCGAACATTTCATGAAATGATCAATTCTAAGATCTAGCTACGACATATACATCTTCTTATCATATCTTACTAACAGGGTTTTTTTTTGGGTGGGAAATCATCAAATGACTTCTCCCGCTCTGGGCGAAGCGGGACGGCGTGTCAGACTTTTACTGACTAAAACCCACCCGTGTTCCTTCTGTTGCCTGTGCCGGGGCCACGGTAACTCTTTCGAACATCCCGCAACCCGGCTGGTACTAACAGGGTGGCCCGTGAAACGAGGTCCAAAGGAAAATTTTATAAGCCTGTCTATAATATCTAAATTCAATATTAAAGCTAAAAAGGCACAGATCTTCTGCTCTTAGAAGCGTCTTATTACGCATGGTGTGCCCCAGGGAAGTGTATTGGGCCCTCCCCTGCTTTTTATTTTATATTAATGACCTACCAAATGCATTTAAGGAACCCATAATATTATTCGCTGATGACAGTACTGTAACTATAGCATCCAAACATTTATCTGACTATAATTTTGACGCAAATAATTCATTAAACTCTATAATTACCTGGCTTAGCAACAATAATTTGAAAATTAATTTTAATAAAACTAACATAATGCATTTCAGACAACGGTAAAAATTACATAATTTATCAAAATTCAATTTATCTTACAATGACAACATTATACAAGAATCAGATACAGCCCGATTTCTGGGATTAATCATTGATCCGCAATTAAATTGGAAAAAACAGATTAATGCACTTAGTAAAAAAATCAGCAGCTCGTCGTTTGCCCTCTATAAACTTGCTCCTACTGTCAATACAAACAGCTTATTAACGGCATATTACGGACTTCTTGAATCATTATTGAGATTTGGGATAATTTTCTGGGGCAATTCAACGAACAAAGACAGTGTTCAAAGCACAAAAGCGTTGTGTACGGGCTATGTTTGGGTTGCAAACTAGTCCATAGTTTCAGACCAATGTTCATAAAGCACAGAATTTTAACACTTCCGTCACTCTACATATTGGAAATAGCTGTATTTGTAAAAAGTAATCCTCAATGGTTTCCTCTTTTGTCAAATAATTCAGATAGATAAAGACGTTAGAAGTGTAGAGTTTGGGTGCAGTCACACTTGCACTCGGCCAAAACAGCACTTCTAAGAAAAAGCGTTGTATGCATGGCCCCATTAATATTCAATAAAATTCCTAATGACATTAAACAATTGAATTTTAATTTATTTAAGAAAATGCTCAAAAAGTTGCTTACTGATAAGTGCTACTATATTATTATCGATTTTTTAAATAATAAATTTTGAATTTTATTGTTATTTAATTGTATTTTATATTGACTTAATTTGTCTATAATTAGTATTGACTACATTTTGTACTGACTCTGATTGTATATTGAATTATTGACTATAGTTTGCACTGACTCTAATTTTATATATGAAACTGTCAATGTTTATAATTTGGAATTTATTTATAACATATAATCATTTTGTACGCCGAGTGAGGCAAAACATGTTGGTCCAGTAAAATTGTCAGGTTGGCACTAAAGTAATGAGACACTTGGTTTACGTTTTATATTTTTTATTGATATTTCTCGGGACCCTAGGGTCCCGGACCTTTGGAAGGCATATGAGGGGCCGAAGCCAACTCGCAGAGGCCCGTTAGACGCTTTCAATGGAAATGAGGCACCAACCGACGATTATCCCTGTGCGTACTATGCAAGTGCACCCAAGAACAACCCCCGGTTGGTGTAGGACTATTGTAGGATATGGAGACAAAAGAAAATATTGGGCTATGGGTTTGGATGGCTAAAGTGGACTGGTTATCTAAAACTATGGAAGGACTATGGCCCCTGCCTGACCAATGTTTGATAAATACAATACACGGATAAAATGGCAGGGGGTGACTTGCACACTCAACAATGGGCCCTCGGAAACGGACGCTAGCACATAGTGTCGTAGCGACAAGGGGGCAACATGTCCTGAGGTGCTTAAGAGGAGTGGAGAGGTATTCCACGGCTATCAGGACAATCCCGGAAGTACGGTCAAGATCGCTACCAGCATCTTACTGGACTACTTCCTTCCTCCGAGCACGTTTGCTCTTGCGAATCTCTACTCAAGCCAGCCAATAAAGGCAAGAATGAGGTGGGAGGTCAGTTCTCGTCAGTGTTCACTCCTGCCGGCCAATAAAGGCAAGCCAGAGATGAGAAACATGACTTCTCCCGGGAGATAGGGTACGGGGGGTCGCTACTGCCCAGCAGCTCGCCACATGCTGCCCTGCGGGTTTCTGTATCTCTCTTGGTCTGGCTCCTCACCCTAGACCTGTTCCGGCAAAGTAACCTCTACCGGCACAGACCTAGAGTTCGGAGCGTGCAAGCCCCATCACGACGTCAACGTAGAGATACGGCGATGGGGATATTTTTTATTATTATTACAATACAAAAAGCTTAGTCAACGATGTAATCACCATTAGCATTTAAGACTTCTTGCCAACGATCTGGCAAAGTTTGGATGCCTTTCGCCCAGAACTCTGATGGCTGATCCTCGAAAAAGTTGTTCAACTCCGCCTCTACATCCGAGAAATCATTAAATTGTTTACCCCGCAAATGTTGTTTCAGGGCTCTAAACAAATGATAGTCTGATGGGGCGAGATCTGTGGAATAAAGTGGGTGAGGTATCGTTTCCCAGCCCAAGTTCTCCAACTGTTGACGAACGGCAGATGCGACGTGAGGTCGAGCGTTATCGTGTAGTAAAACTACATTGACTCATCTTCGTCGTTTTTTCTTGATAGCAGCAGATAGTTTGGTGAGCTGGGTTGAATATTTGTCAGCGTTTATAGTTTCATTGTGTAATAGTTCATAAAACAGCATGCCTTGCGCGTCCCAAAAACAGCAAAGCAGAACTTTTAAGCGGTTCCACATCACAAGTACCTAGAATGTTCTACAGCATTCTAGAATATTATCGAAAACAATTTACTTGAAAAAGGAAATGTATAGAGTTTTGTAGTGTCTCATTACTTTTGTGCCAACCTGATATGTTTCCATCTATATGTGCATATTCATATATCATGTTACACATGTTTGAACAAGTAAATGTATCTATCTATCTAAAAGGCTACCCAAACCCCCCCATGTATGTACATAATTACGTACAGCGACTATTTATAGTTTAGGAGCTAGGCGGTTTTTAATATTTTTTGGGAATTTCTCACTTGACTTCAGTCTTTTTTATGTTTCTTTTTGAAAATATTTTTTTATTACAAATCCTTAAATTATGGTCTTCGATCGATAAAACATAATATTATATATCTTAAAATCACCCAAAACTTAGCTCAAAGGGATAATTTTTGTTCGACAAAATTCGTTCTAGATTTTTAGTCTTTAAGAAACAAAAGGAAGGGTGTCATCAATGACCCTAAAGTAGTTTATAAAACTTCGGAATCTAAGCCTTATGACGTAATACTAATAATAAGTACTTTTAGGAACATTATTTGTTTCATGCTTAGTAGTACTGTGTTTCCGCTTGGAGTATTCCATTTATGCTCTTCCTAACAACCAATTAAGCTGAAATTTGGCATAGCGGAAGCCGGTTGTAATTTTTTGTAGAAAAGTTTTGATGATACCGCTAACACCGCCCTCCGTCACGCACAACACGAGCCTAAAATTTAAAGCTCGTGTGTTTGAGAGCTTACCTCAAGAAACGACTTATTAAATAATGGTGTATATCTAACAATCTGAGCATTTGTTAATACAATGTAGTAGATGCCCTGCGCGTTAGGAAGATGGAGGCCGCAGGACATGCCGGAGATCTCCGGCAATTCCGGTGCAAACGCATTCTCTTCAAAGTGACAGTTAACAGGCTTCTTCTGGGTAAGCTCGCTCCATCGTCGACTTTGTCTCTGTCATCTCTGCCCTAGACTAGAGTCAAGAGCAAACCTATCTCAAATAAAAAGAAAAAAAAAGAAAAAGAAAACGTGTTAGTTTCCCACAAAACCGTTGCGGCTCAAGACGTCTCGTGATAGGATTCGTCTCGTCTCGTGAAGAGCTACCTCGACGCCGACGGTCGCTTGTCCCCATTCTTAAACTAAACTCACTGACTAAAATCCCACGGTGTTCTTCAACTACCTATATATATGTAAATATATGTCCAGGGCGCTGGACGGCTTGCGCAGTTTGTCACGCTCTCCCGGAAAGGTATTATTGGTCCGCATGACTTACATTATTATACGGATTATTGTGGACTCCGTCACCATTCCTCTAGAGAAGCGCGCGCGGAAGACGGCGCTAGCGGCTCGGGCCTGTATCTGTTCAGGCGTCAGACTCCTCAAGTCTGCCTCCCGCGGGTAGCAGAAATCCTCCCGATCTGTTTGACCTACAGCCAATCTATTCAGTAAAAATCTTACCGTGTAATCTTAAGTGAAGTGATCTCGCAGTGAGCAGTCAATAATGTCAATCCCTAGCGTCAGGTGACATGAAGTGATCTCGCAGTGAGCATTCAATAATGTCAATCCCTAGCATCAGGTGACATGAAGTGATCTCGCAATGAGCAGTCAATAATGTCAATCCCTAGCGTCAGGTGACATGAAGTGATCTCGCAGTGAGCATTCAATAATGTCAATCCCTAGCGTCAGGTGACATGAAGTGATCTCGCAGTGAGCAGTCAATAATGTCAATCCCTAGCGTCAGGTGACATGAAGTGATCTCGCAGTGAGCAGTCAATAATGTCAATCCCTAGCGTCAGGTGACATGAAGTGATCTCGCAGTGAGCAGTCAATAATGTCAATCCCTAGCGTCAGGTGACATGAAGTGATCTCGCAGTGAGCAGTCAATAATGTCAATCCCTAGCGTCAGGTGACATGAAGTGATCTCGCAGTGAGCAGTCAATAATGTCAATCCCTAGCGTCAGGTGACATGAAGTGATCTCGCAGTGAGCAGTCAATAATGTCAATCCCTAGCGTCAGGTGACATGAAGTGATCTCGCAGTGAGCAGTCAATAATGTCAATCCCTAGCGTCAGGTGACATGAAGTGATCTCGCAGTGAGCAGTCAATAATGTCAATCCCTAGCGTCAGGTGACATGACAGCTCACTCACTTCAGCTAAGTTTTCTGCAAAACAGACTACACGCGAATGCTCCCGGTGAGTACTATTCTGTCTAGGGTACGAACTTTAATTCTTGTTGTGACCGCTAGGGGCGCTGTACAATATTTCATAGATATCATTTACGGAGACGCTAGCGTGTTTTGGCTGTGTAAACTCATGGTAGAGCTACAGGCAACACGCTCACCTTGTCAGTATATGGCAGTTGTTAGCCGCTGATGCCCGAGCAAGGGGCGCTCGCAGCCTCGCACTGCTCACCGGCGCGGGCGCACAGCGGCAAGCTGTAGCAACATCGGGGCAGTGCCGTCGCTTACTATTCATCAACTAACCAAGCAGTACACAAATTAACTAATTATATTACTACCAATTAGGATAATGGTATGCGCACAATTGGGATCTTTCTAGACCTCGCCAAAGCCTTCGGCACTATTAATATTGTACTTTACTTTTTCACAAGCTTGAAACAGTTGGGATAAGAAGAGCACAACTTCTTCTATTTTCTGATTATCTCAGCGATCGTCATCAAAGTGTAAAAATAGGTCAGAATATAAGTTCTGAACTTAAAAATAGTTGTTTTGGAATTCCACAAAGCAGCATTTTGGGCCCCACGTTATTTTTAATCTATATAAATGAACTGTGCAGCCTGTCGCTTCAGAATGGTATCACTTATGCGGATGACACCGCTTTATAGTTCTCAGATAAATCAAACGTTGAGATCATTGAACATGCTCAGAATGGTTTTAACATTTGTCTAATTGGCTCCATAATAATCTCCTAACACAAAATGCAGACAAAACGAAATACATTTTATTTACAATGAGAAAAATACTAACATACCGCTTAGATACTAATATAAACATTTACGCACATAATTGTAGCACGTACGCTGACGCTGCATGTTCTTGCCCACTTTAGCTAAAGCTGACCAATTGTAGCACGTACGCTGACGCTGCATGTTCTTGCCCACTTTAGCTAAAGCTGACCAATTGTAGCACGTACGCTGACGCTGCATGTTCTTGCCCACTTTAGCTGAAGCTGACCATTTGAAACATCTAGGCGTCACTATTGATTCCAAGCTAAACTTCCGTAAACATATCGATTTACTATGTACTCGAGTGCGCTAATTAATATATGTTTTTTAAGAATTTACGGAACATGTCCGACTATAAATTAATTAAATAGGTTTATTTAGCTTTGTGTCAATCCATTCTTACCTATTGCATAACTTCTTGGGGTGGTGCTGCAAAAACAATCTGACTCCCTTTAGAGCGCGCTCAATGAGCAATTCGCACCAGCTCTACATAGCTTGTAATGTACTAACAATACAACAATTACTCATTCTAAGCATGTACTACCCCAGCACACTGCACTTACTCGTTCTAAGCATGTACTACCCCAGCACACTGCACTTACTCGTTCTAAGTATAGTACTACCCCAGCACACTGCACTTACTCGTTCTAAGCATGTACTACCCCAGCACACTGCACTTACTCATTCTAAGCATGTACTACCCCAGCACACTGCACTTACTCGTTCTAAGTATAGTACTACCCCAGCACACTGCACTTACTCGTTCTAAGTATAGTACTACCCCAGCACACTGCACTTACTCGTTCTAAGCATGTACTACCCCAGCACACTGCACTTACTCGTTCTAAGCATGTACTACCCCAGCACACTGCACTTACTCGTTCTAAGTAAAGTACTACCCCAGCACACTGCACTTACTCGTTCTAAGTATAGTACTACCCCAGCAGACTGCACTTACTCGTTCTAAGTATAGTACTACCCCAGCACACTGCACTTACTCGTTCTAAGTATAGTACTACCCCAGCACACTGCACTTACTCATTCTAAGCATGTACTACCCCAGCACACTGCACTTACTCGTTCTAAGTATAGTACTACCCCAGCACACTGCACTTACTCGTTCTAAGCATGTACTACCCCAGCACACTGCACTTACTCATTCTAAGCATGTACTACCCCAGCACACTGCACTTACTCATTCTAAGCATGTACTACCCCAGCACACTGCACTTACTCATTCTAAGCATGTACTACCCCAGCACACTGCACTTACTTATTCTAAGCATGTACTACCCCAGCACACTGCACTTACTCATTCTAAGCATGTACTACCCCAGCACACTGCACTTACTCATTCTAAGCATGTACTACCCCAGCACACTGCACTTACTCGTTCTAAGTATAGTACTACCCCAGCACACTGCACTTACTCGTTCTAAGTATAGTACTACCCCAGCACACTGCACTTACTCGTTCTAAGCATGTACTACCCCAGCACACTGCACTTACTCATTCTAAGCATGTACTACCCCAGCACACTGCACTTACTCGTTCTATGTATAGTACTACCCCAGCACACTGCACTTACTCGTTCTAAGTATAGTACTACCCCAGCACACTGCACTTACTCGTTCTAAGCATGTACTACCCCAGCACACTGCACTTACTCATTCTAAGCATGTACTACCCCAGCACACTGCACTTACTCGTTCTAAGTATAGTACTACCCCAGCACACTGCACTTACTCGTTCTAAGTATAGTACTACCCCAGCACACTGCACTTACTCGTTCTAAGTATAGTACTACCCCAGCACACTGCACTTACTCGTTCTAAGTATAGTACTACCCCAGCACACTGCACTTACTCGTTCTAAGTATAGTACTACCCCAGCACACTGCACTTACTCGTTCTAAGTATAGTACTACCCCAGCACACTGCACTTACTCATTCTAAGCATGTACTACCCCAGCACACTGCACTTACTCGTTCTAAGTATAGTACTACCCCAGCACACTGCACTTACTCGTTCTAAGTATAGTACTACCCCAGCACACTGCACTTACTCGTTCTAAGTATAGTACTACCCCAGCACACTGCACTTACTCGTTCTAAGTATAGTACTACCCCAGCACACTGCACTTACTCGTTCTAAGTATAGTACTACCCCAGCACACTGCACTTACTCGTTCTAAGTATAGTACTACCCCAGCACACTGCACTTACTCGTTCTAAGTATAGTAATACCCCAGCACACTGCACTTACTCGTTCTAAGCATGTACTACCCCAGCACACTGCACTTACTCATTCTAAGCATGTACTACCCCAGCACACTGCACTTACTCGTTCTAAGTATAGTACTACCCCAGCACACTGCACTTACTCGTTCTAAGTATAGTACTACCCCAGCACACTGCACTAACTCGTTCTAAGCATGTACTACCCCAGCACACTGCACTTACTCATTCTAAGCATGTACTACCCCAGCACACTGCACTTACTCGTTCTAAGTATAGTACTACCCCAGCACACTGCACTTACTCATTCTAAGCATGTACTACCCCAGCACACTGCACTTACTCGTTCTATGTATAGTACTACCCCAGCACACTGCACTTACTCGTTCTAAGTATAGTACTACCCCAGCACACTGCACTTACTCGTTCTAAGCATGTACTACCCCAGCACACTGCACTTACTCATTCTAAGCATGTACTACCCCAGCACACTGCACTTACTCGTTCTAAGTATAGTACTACCCCAGCACACTGCACTTACTCGTTCTAAGTATAGTACTACCCCAGCACACTGCACTTACTCGTTCTAAGTATAGTACTACCCCAGCACACTGCACTTACTCGTTCTAAGTATAGTACTACCCCAGCACACTGCACTTACTCGTTCTAAGTATAGTACTACCCCAGCACACTGCACTTACTCGTTCTAAGTATAGTACTACCCCAGCACACTGCACTTACTCGTTCTAAGTATAGTACTACCCCAGCACGCTGCACTTACTCGTTCTAAGCATGTACTACCCCAGGACACTGCACTTACTCGTTCTAAGTATAGTACTACCCCAGCACACTGCACTTACTCGTTCTAAGTATAGTACTACCCCAGCACACTGCACTTACTCGTTCTAAGTATAGTACTACCCCAGCACACTGCACTTACTCGTTCTAAGTATAGTACTACCCCAGCACACTGCACTTACTCGTTCTAAGTATAGTACTACCCCAGCACACTGCACTTACTCGTTCTAAGTATAGTACTACCCCAGCACACTGCACTTACTCGTTCTAAGTATAGTACTACCCCAGCACACTGCACTTACTCGTTCTAAGTATAGTACTACCCCAGCACACTGCACTTACTCGTTCTAAGTATAGTAATACCCCAGCACACTGCACTTACTCGTTCTAAGCATGTACTACCCCAGCACACTGCACTTACTCATTCTAAGCATGTACTACCCCAGCACACTGCACTTACTCGTTCTAAGTATAGTACTACCCCAGCACACTGCACTTACTCGTTCTAAGTATAGTACTACCCCAGCACACTGCACTTACTCGTTCTAAGCATGTACTACCCCAGCACACTGCACTTACTCATTCTAAGCATGTACTACCCCAGCACACTGCACTTACTCGTTCTAAGTATAGTACTACCCCAGCACACTGCACTTACTCGTTCTAAGTATAGTACTACCCCAGCACACTGCACTAACTCGTTCTAAGCATGTACTACCCCAGCACACTGCACTTACTCATTCTAAGCATGTACTACCCCAGCACACTGCACTTACTCGTTCTAAGTATAGTACTACCCCAGCACACTGCACTTACTCGTTCTAAGTATAGTACTACCCCAGCACACTGCACTTACTCGTTCTAAGTATAGTACTACCCCAGCACACTGCAATTACTCGTTCTAAGTATAGTACTACCCCAGCACACTGCACTTACTCGTTCTAAGTATAGTACTACCCCAGCACACTGCACTTACTCGTTCTAAGTATAGTACTACCCCAGCACACTGCACTTACTCGTTCTAAGCATGTACTACCCCAGCACACTGCACTTACTCGTTCTAAGTATAGTACTACCCCAGCACACTGCACTTACTCATTCTAAGCATGTACTACCCCAGCACACCGCACTTACTCATTCTAAGCATGTACTACCCCAGCACACTGCACTTCGTGTTGACCCCGTAGCGTCCAGCAAGAGAACGAAGGATTTGGTTTGCATAAAGCCTCAAACTAAACATGCGTTTGCTAATCGATTTTATGTATTTTTAGAACCTTTTTTTCATTTTTCGGCTCAACAAGGTACCAAGCCTCTACAGTGTAAGATATAAACATGTAGTACATACAATGTTATCAGAATATTTAGCGATACTCAATTACACAAACAACACAATAACTTCTATAGTGTAAGATATAAACATGTAGTACAATGTTATCAGAATATTTAGCGATACTCAATTACACAAACAACACAATAACTTCTATAGTGTAAGATATAAACATGTAGTACAATGTTATCAGAATATTTAGCGATACTCAATTACACAAACAACACAATAACTTCTATAGTGTAAGATATAAACATGTAGTACAATGTTATCAGAATATTTAGCGATACTCAATTACACAAACAACACAATAACTTCTATAGTGTAAGATATAAACATGTAGTACAATGTTATCAGAATATTTAGCGATACTCAATTACACAAACAACACAATAACTTCTATAGTGTAAGATATAAACATGTAGTACAATGTTATCAGAATATTTAGCGATACTCAATTACACAAACAACACAATAACTTCTATAGTGTAAGATATAAACATGTAGTACAATGTTATCAGAATATTTAGCGATACTCAATTACACAAACAACACAGTAACTTCTAGAAACGTTGCCATGATGATAGTATATTCGCTCGTAAGCCTCTATTTTTGTATAGATAGGCTACTTTTAGGTATTAATGTAACAATATGCTTTTTCTCATAGTTGATAATAGATTATTTTTAGATCATTTTTATTTAAACATTTTAATGCCCCAATGTAATTGGAATGTCAGGTGATGGCACAGGTTTGAATAAACTTGGTTCGGGTCGCTACCTAACATTCTAATCCCGAACCGTCATTACTTGCACCTGCAATAACAATCTTTTAGCTTTAGTTTATTATTAGGCACTATATTTGTATAAGAAATGTACTATAATTGGCTAAATGTACACTTTTTGTTAACGCTTTTATTAAAATAAATAAATTATTATTAAAATTATAATATTATTATAATTGCGAGTGTTTTATTTGTCAATTGTGTCCAGATAGTACGTATTAGTTTCCTGCGGCTCGTCGGGAGCTCGCTGGCGTCTATCTATACGAGTGATAGTACTCCAACAGCTTGCACGTTATTGTTGCACAAAGTGTAAGACTTACAAGAGTGCTTCGTTTGAACGCTTGCCAAGCCCGCAGGACAGCGTGGCACTGTCCCAGATGGGACCAGTCCTACGCAATCTATACATACATACATACATATCCATACGAATAAATAATTGTCTGTATGTCATGTCAAAATGAACAGCTTTTTACTAAATATATATGACAGTATACGATACTTACAACGAGCCATTTTTTAAATTTTTATCTGTCTGTCTGTCTGTTTGTTCCGGCAAATCTCTGAAACGGCTGCACCGATTTTGACGAGACTTTCACTGGCCGATAGCTGATGTTATAAGGAGTCATTTAGTGTTCTTTTATTATAGAAAAAGAATTACTGTTCCACGCAAAAATTAAAACCCATAAAATTCTAAACGGCTGGGCCGATTTGAACGGGACTTTCATTGACAGATAGCTGATGTTATATGGAGTAACTTAGGGTACTTTTATTTTAGAAAAATAAGTAGGATTCCGCGCAAAAAAAATTAAAACCCATGAAATTATGAACAAAATCCGATTGAAATAGGAAAGTATTGACATCCACGCGGGCGACGCCGCGGGCAACAGCTAGTGTGTAATACAAGTGTAATAACCCTGAGCTGATGACGTCACCCACAGACTCAACCTCGTGTCAGTGTTTACTAACTGCTACTGCGCGTCCAGTTTGTTAACTTCCACAGAGTAGCTGCTCACTGCATACGTTACACACTACACATTAAATTACACGGCCGCGGCCGTCAAACCAGATATTTCTAGACCTAAGCTCATTCAAGAATGTCATACTAACAGGTGACATAAATATAAACATAAACTCTGATAACTGCGATGCAGGGACCCAAGAGTATCTTAATATCTGTTCATTTCATGGTTTTCTACCTGCGCACACCTTGCCCACACATGATAGCGGTTCCTGCCTCGATCATATGATCATTAAATCCAGTTTATCGTATGTTACGTTAGTTACTAACTCAACCATTACTGACCATCACGCTGTTCTACTAACCTTAAACTTAATGCTGCCTAAGCTGAATCGTCCCAAGACCAAAACACAATTAAATACAAACAAACTCGAATATGATTTATGCAAACTTGACTTGAGCCCAGTTTACAATACTGCTGACGCAAATTTTGCTTTATCGTACTTAATAAAACATGTGCAATTAACAATATTACGTAACACTACTGTTATAACAACAAACAAGAAACTTAATAATATTAAACCTTGGATCACTCCTGGCCTTATTCGGTGTATAAGACACAGAGACAAACTTCATCAATCATCTAGGAGAGACCCTGGTAATAGTATCATTAAAACTACTTATAAAAGATACAGGAATTTTTGTAACAATCTCTTAAAGAATTTGAAAAGGAATTACGATAAAAATGAATTAAATAGAGCAGGAAACAATAGCAAGCAACTTTGGAAACATATAAAAAACGTCACATATATGTCAAAACAGCGTGAATCAAATTCGAGTTTATTGTTAACTAATAGTTCACCTCTTTCATCAGCCAACCAGGTCAATAACTTTTTTGTGAATGTTGGGAAAACTCTTGCCGAACAGATTCCTCAGCATTACAGTGATCAACCACCTTCCCAAACATTGAATAATAGGCACACACTACAATCTTTCGGTTTGCTGGACACTGACGAAGACGAAATAACACGAATAATTAGTGGACTAAAAGATGACTGTGCTGTCGGATGGGATAATATTAGCAGTAAGATCCTTAAACAATTCAAGCACATTTTGGTACCTCCCTTAACCCATATTTTTCGCATCTGTTTATCTGAAGGCATTTTTCCTAAATGCCTAAAAAAAGCAGTTATAATCCCTGTATTTAAATCCGGTAACAGACACTTAGTTAATAATTATAGGCCTATATCGTTACTCTCATCAATCTCTAAAATTCTTGAGAAAATTGTAAACAGCAGGCTAGTTAATTATTTAGAAAAAAATAATTTACTATCATATAGGCAATTTGGTTTTAGAGCCAAATTATCCACAGCCGATGCGGTGCACCACCTGACTGATTATGTCTCAGAGGAACTTGGCAAAGGAAACCAGACGCTGGGGGTCTTCCTTGATCTAGCGAAAGCTTTTGACACAGTGTCTGTTTCTGCGCTCCTAAACAAATTAGAGACTATGGGAATAAGGGGAACCCCGCTGAAACTCTTTGCTGACTACCTAGGCGACAGACATCAATGTGTTAAAATAGACAATATCACGAGCGATGTGCAAAAAATACTGGTTTTGGTGTTCCCCAGGGCAGAATTTTGGCCCCAACCCTTTTCCTCGTTTATATTAATGATTTGTGCAATTTGAACATACTACATGGCAAAATTGTTTCATATGCTGACGACACGGCCTTAATATTTACCGCTAAAACCAGTAAAGAATTGTACGAATACGCTCAATTAGGTTTCAATACTGTGACTAACTGGCTTCAAAGTAATTTACTAACGTTAAATGCTGACAAGACAAAATATATTCAATTCTCCATGCGCAAGCCTCAAATTAATATTACTCATCCTCATCTTTTTGCTCATAAATGTGCACTCCACATAATCAGTACATGTGACTGTCCTTTTATCCTTCAAACAAGCAACATTAAATATCTCGAAGTAATAATAGACGAGACTCTCTCTTTTAGACCACACATTGAGAGTCTGATTAAAAGAGTGCGCAAATTAATCTATGTCTTTAAAAAACTGCGAACTATTGCGGATCCAAAAGTAATCACACAAGTTTATTTGGCCCTAGGGCAATCCGTAATCCAGTACTGTATCACTTCATGGGGTGGAGCACCCAAAACTCACTTACTCCCTCTTGAAAGAGCTCAGAGAGCCATATTAAAAGTAGCCAATTTCCATCCCTTTCTCTATCCCACAAATCTCCTATACAAATCCTGCAACGTACTGACAGTTCGCCAGCTTTTCATTATGCAACTGGTATTAAAACAACACACCATGCTTACTTACAACACGGAAAATACTAATAAGAGACGGAATGATATTTCCTGCGAGTCTAATTCCTTTTCAAAATATGTTTTTATAAATAGATTTTTTACATTTTTAGGTCCATTTCTATACAATAGACTAAATAAGAAACTAAGTATCTATAAGTTAAATTATTATAGCTGTAAAAAGACAATTGTGCAATATTTATTAAGCATCTCGTACGTAGAGACAGAAGACCTCCTTTTTGTATGTAAATAAAATGTGATGTGTCCTCTAATTTTAAGCTTTTATTATAGGTAATTGATAAATTGTTATTTTATTATTGATGTGTACATAAGCACTATCTAGCCTGAAACACAGGTTTCAACCTAGTTCAGGCAAATCAGCAACTGTGTTCTGTAAAAATTGTTTGTAAAATATTTTAATGTAAATGTGCCCTGTTTTCTAAATAAACGATATATTATTATTATTATATTATAAACCGGTGCGAGCCGCGAGGCAAGTAGTCGGGCACACCACAAGCATGCACGGCTATTCATTTATTTATAAAAGAGAGAGTAATTTATGTTAAAATGACATGATACAGCATCGTGCCAATGTGTGCGTTTCTATAATTATGTGACACTTGCGTGTGGTATATATATATATATTTTATATGTAGCAGTTTATCTGCGATACGCGATCTGCTGCTTCGGTAACACTTTCACTGCTGAAGGCCGCGGTGACATGACGTGCCTCTTACACGTACTTATTTATTTACAATTCGTACTCAGAGTGCACGCGTGTGCAGTGTGTGCACTGTGTGCAGTGAGTGCACACTCACACACACTCACGTGTCGTCTGTAGGTCCTACTTGCAGTACGTTAGAGCTCGTTTAGCTGAAGTGCCGCGCCCACTACCGCATTTACCGTAGTGTACGTAACTACGTATACTAATGTAAGTAGTGGGGCGCCTCACTTCAGCTTAGACGAGCTCTACTGACTGACAAGCGGCGCAGCTGCGGGCGCTGTGGCCCGCAGGACCCGCACCTCCCGCAGGACCCGCACCTCCATGTTAACATGACGAGAACATTTCAGCTTAGACGAGCTCTACTGACTGACAAGCGGCGCAGCTGCGGGCGCTGTGGCCCGCAGGACCCGCACCTCCCGCAGGACCCGCACCTCCATGTTAACATGACGAGAACAACAAGTAGGTATGTACATAGCTGCTCCGCTTTCATACGCTCCGAACAAAACGTTTCAACATAATATTTGACAATGTTCCAATATATTTGGTCTTGAAAAACTTTAATTGTTTTGTTTACAGCAAACGTTCTCGATACTTGAAATGTTCAATTGTAGTATTTTAATGATACCATTGCGTGAACCAATACCAATAAACGAATAATATCTACATTTTTTCTCCAATACTAACTACAGATGAGGATCAGACTAACAGACACGTGAGGTTCGTGTATAACGTGAAGAAATGTGAGTACATGGTCTTTGGGGTCGCCGGTAAGTGTGCAGATTATTCACCTAACCTTACCCTAAATGGCTTGAGCATAAGAAGAGTAAAACAATTTAAATATCTGGGACATATGCTTACCGACGACCTGAAAGACAATGTGGATATTGAGAGGGAGCGCAGGGCTTTGGCGGTCCGCGGTAATATGTTGGCTCGTAGATTCGCCCGCTGCACGGACCAGGTAAAAATAACGCTTTTCAAAGCGTATTGTCAGGGTCTGTACACGGGTGGTCTGTGGATCAATTACACCAAAAGGACGCTAGATGTCCTGCGGGTCCAGTACAACAATGTGTTTAGAATGCTCTTGAGACTACCCCGGTTCTGTAGTGCGTCACAGATGTTTACGCAGTTTACGTTACGTACTGATGGCTTCCACGCAATTGTGCGGAAGAAAATAGCGTCTGTGGCAGCTAGGACCCGGGCCGGGGGCAACAGCATTCTAAAAACAGTGACTGAGAATGTGTTTTCCCCTTTTATGAGGCATTTTGTGGAGAAGATGACCGGTTGAGAAACTGGTTTCGTCTTCTTTACAAAGTAACTCATACCCAAATTGTTTACCTATATTAATTTATGTATGTACTAACACTAGGTTTAAGGTACTTTACTAACACTACGGATCTCTGTTATCTGAGTATTTGAAAATAAATAAATAAATTTACCCCGGCTCCTCCTCGCTCCTCGCCGCAGCCAGCACTGCGACAGTACTAAGTACAGATGAGGGCAGCGTGGCCACCTAAACACGAATACTAACTACAGATGAGGGCAGCGTGGCCACCTAAACACGAATACTTACTACAGATGAGGGCAGCGTGGCCACCTAAGCACGAATACTTACTACAGATGAGGGCAGCGTGGCCACCTAAACACGAATACTTACTACAAATGAGGGCAGCGTGGCCACCTAAACACGAATACTTACTACAGATGAGGGCAGCGTGGCCACCTAAACACGAATACTTACTACAGATGAGGGCAGCGTGGCCACCTAAACACGAATACTTACTACAGATGAGGGCAGCGTGGCCACCTAAACACGAATACTTACTACAGATGAGGGCAGCGTGGCCACCTAAACACGAATACTTACTACAAATGAGGGCAGCGTGGCCACCTAAACACGAATACTTACTACAGATGAGGGCAGCGTGGCCACCTAAACACGAATACTAACTGCAGATGAGGGTAGTGTTGCCCAAATTCAGTCTTGGTCTTGCAGTCTTGGTCTTGTTCTTGCGTTTTTGCAAGACCAAGACCAAGAACAAGACCGCGTATTTTTAGCAAGACCAAGACCAAGACTGACCGTGCAAGACTTGAGCAAGAACAAGACATAGCCTGCAAGACTCTTGCGTCTTGCAGCTAGGACTTAGCGCTATTTCACTGAGTAGTTAGGTGTAACAGTTCGGTGTATAGGTAGGTACGCTTAGGAATTCTATGAGACGCAAAAAACTGTATCAAAGAATATGAAAAACTGGACCTATGCGCATTACGACTAATACCATAAACATAGCGAATAAAAAAATATCTATTAAAATCAAACTGAGTGCATGCATAGTTATGTTTTAACCATCGGCACTTTGATAATGCGGCATCAAAGGTTTTGTACTTACTTCTCAAAGAAATTTGCCGCTTTTCGGAAGTACATGGTCATGATACACGCGCCGGCGGCTTCTTTTGAAATCTAAAACAATCGTTGCCGCCACGCCGAAATCATAACATTTGTGACACTATTTGATTGCCGCCATAGGGCGTAGGTATACTCATGCAAAATAATTTCGAATTTTTTTAAGAGTACCTACAGGTGTTCCAAAGAATAAATAAGTTTCAGAGTGCTTAGAATGAAAATGAATACATTATACTGATCACGCAAGTAGTATTATGATTAGGATAAAATGGTAAGGATAGGTAGTAGATGTCATATTAATTCATTCTAGTAAGTATATATTATAATATTGATTACTTATATGGTTTTAAACTAATTACTTAGGTACTATTATTGTACATTTAGTCATTATATTTCTTAAGTTTTTACAAGAAAAAATAGCAAAAAAGTGTTCAAATATCACCCGTTTAATAAATATTGTAGCCACTTTTAAATATACTTGAAACGTGTAAAAAAATTCTACAAAACTAATAAAATAATATAAAAAGCGTAGGTACTTACCTACTAATAAAATAAAAAGCCTGCGATAAGAGTTTTGTATTACTTACCAGCCCGAATATCTCTGAGAGAGATGATGAGAGTAAGTATTTACTAGCTGTGCCCGCGACTTCGTCCACGAGGAATAGTAACTTTGGAGGTATAGTGACGTTCAGGACTTATTTATTTATTTTAAAACTTCTTAAGCTTATAAATCATAAATGTTTATTAAGAAACAGTTACTTCCATGGAAAACGACATATAGGTCAGTTGATTTTTCGAATTTCTTATCAAATCTTCAGTTATTTATTAATCTGCTTGATCTTTACTATGGCTATGTTAATTCAAGCTCACAATGTTCCAATTCTAATACGTTTTTCTAAGATTTAAAGTAAACTTTAATAAATAGTAATAGACTAATAGGTAATTGCAAGACTTGCAAGACTCTTGCTGCAAGACCAAGACCAAGACCAAGACTGGGAGCGCAAGACCAAGACCAAGACCAAGACCAGGTGTATTGGCGCAAGACCAAGACCAAGACTGGCTAAGTCTCGTCTTGTTCTTGCATTTGGGCAACACTAGATGAGGGCAGCGTGGCCACCTAAACACGAATACTAACTACAGATGAGGGCAGCGTGGCCACCTAAACACGAATACTAACTACAGATGAGGGCAGCGTGGCCACCTAAACACGAATACTAACTACAGATGAGGGCAGCGTGGCCACCTAAACACGAATACTAACTACAGATGAGGGCAGCGTGGCCACCTAAATACGAATACTAACTCTGCACAATAGCATAAAAATAGATAAGCAATAGAAACAAACGGAAAGTCGCTGGGTTATAAAAATAGTGTATCAAGAGTTGCCAAATCGTTGTCAGAAGCGAAAAGTTCATTTGAACCGTGCATCGCAATATGAAACCGTTTTCAAGTCTCTTTCATTTCATAAATTTTTAAGCTCGCTCCATCGTCGACTTTGTCATCTCTGACCTAGACTAGAGTCAAGAGCAAACCTATCTTAAATAAAAAAAAATTAAAAAAATACATAACAGCTATGTTCTATCACCGTAAGTGACCAACCGACACATTTGAGCAAATCTGCGAGTGTACGCCACCATTCATAGCGCTCATGGTGCCACCGTGCCAGCCGTGTGGTACCCGGACGGCGCCGCCAGGGGACTCGCACCTACATCGGCCCGCGGACCTGTCCGTGAAGGAAGCAGTTCCTTCGATAGTCTTATGAAATCAATTAAATGTAAAACAGATTATTATTAAAAGTTGAATTCTATCTATTTATGCATGCACTAAATTAATTAACAAACTATTAAAAAAAATATAATAACCTAACCTTACTTAAACTATTAACAAACTAAAACTAACTAACTATACAAATAAATATACAAAACAAAGGGAAACTTAGGCGTCGTAACTAAGTACTCGTCCGCATCGCTGTCATCCGGAAACGTGCGCAGGAGACTGGCAGCATTGCCACGTTGAATGGCAACGCTAATTCTTTGGCCAAAGAACGAGCCGGCCCTCTGGTCACGTGAAGTGTCGACCAGTCGGCGAGAAATTTCCTTAAAAAGGAGACATGCAGTCGGGCCCCATGACCCGAGCGTTTCGACCCCAAACGGCTCAAAACTGTAGTTACCGATAAGGTTACAGTATTTGTGCCGCTTAAGGGTCTCAGCAGCCGCAGCAGCGGCGCCAGCACAGCACGCCGTGCTTGGAACATGAGATGGCGCAAGGGTGTCGACACAGGTTGCGTCCCACACCAGAGGTCTACCCACCTTCCAAGGCAACAACGTCATGCCGTCTGGTCTCTTCCCATCGTCACGTACCAAGCCGTTTGGTTCTAATATCGCTGGTACGCCGGCGGTTCTTGTCTCGACGAATAATATCGTTAATGCTGGCGTGTCGTGCTATGCGGCCTGCACTCCTGCAGCAGGACAGGCCATGGTGTCCGAGGTTGTCGACAGCTTCACCGCAGTGACACCGATGCGGAGCAACACAAGGTGCGCCTAAGCGGAGACCCGTAGCGAGCCGAAACGAAGAGTCATCCATCATAGTGCCTATGGTGGATGACAGAAGCGCTTGAAGCCACAAGCCTGACTCCCATTCTCCCACAGCCAGCAGACGGACACGCTCAGCAGTATTAAATGACGTATTTACTAGGGTATTTCGTATAATACTGCAGAGCGGCACGTCCCACTGTTTCTGGGAGGCTGGGTTGTCGGGTAAATCCGTATTGGGACAAGCCATCTTCCAGGCGTTCAACGCATCGATCAAACACGGTACCTCAAAATCGACCAGTGAGGAAGATAAAATTTTCCTGGTTAATTTGTCGGTACCGTGGACCGAAGAGAGGAAGGCCGGTAAACTTATACTTGAAATTTTGCGGACGCCGAGACCACCCAGGCGAATGGGAAGTGTAGCTTGCTGCCACGCTCGGTCGTCCAGGGCCACATTTAGAATAGAAGTTAGTGTGTTTCTAATAATTTGGTCTACTTTTTCTAAAAGTTGTGGATGCTTCCATAGATGGGAGGAGCGAAGGCTATACGTAAATTTTGGTCCAAAGCAGCAGTATCGAATTAGTGTGAAGGCCGAATGGATGTTAATTTTGTTAGTCTTTCCGAGACGTCATGAAAATTTTGAATTTTTTCCTCAACAAACGTTGGAAAGGATTCGTCAAAAATTGGGGACCCCAGGAGGTGAAGAGAGTTTCTTTCCGTAATTTTGATATTTGGTGCTATTGTATTAAATTTTGCTATGGTAGTCTGTCTGTCACTGGTTTGGGGAAGATAAATTTCACATTTTGAAAGGTTAAGGTCTAGGCCGATGGAACTAAATTTTTCTTTTATAAAAGCTAAATCTTTTAAGACTGTGTCTACATCACCTCCTAGGGTTCCGTCATCCAAATACCATACGTTGAATTCAGAATTTAGTTGTCGAATAATTGGATTTATTGCCAAACTAAAAACGACTGGCCCAAGAGGGTCACCCTGTTGACATCCAACGGCTGATTTCAAAAGGTTGTATTAAAATAAAATAAAATAAAATTATACCGATGATTTAATTTGTCAAAACCTGCTCAGATGAACAAGTTGACAGAAGTTAAAGACAAGCCAATACCAGATAATATAATGGAACTTGGACTTTCGCCACTCCATGAGCGCATTGATGTGATGCAGTGCCTCTTGCATATCGCCTACAGATTGGACGTCAAGAAAACCGAGGTGCTGACCAAGATGTGAAGAAGCGAAGGCAGAAGGCGATTTAAAAGCGTTTAAGGAGGAACTTAGTCTGCTTATGGATGTGGTTAAACAAGTGCTTGCAGCAACTCTCCACTCAATCGCACAAGACAGCTGCTTTTAGGGAAAGTTTTAGATACGCCGCATCCGAATGCTGGAACAATATTCCCCCGCCGAAAAGGAATCTTAAACGTACCTTCAGAGTTCGACTGCGGCAGTTTCTTATCGCCTCGCAGAAAACACTGAGCGTGACTGCTTCGAACACGTCCATTATATGTATAACTGGCTGTCGTGTTCTTCCCGACTCAAGTTCAGCGTAACTCGTGGTCACAAACCTGTGAACAAGGGGCTACTTAGTAATTGAATAGTTTGTGGAACTTTTTGCTGGATAATGGTTATAATACACATGTTTATTAAGTACATTATTATCTATTTATTGTAAACATGTTTTAGTCTAGCCAAGTCGTTTATTATATTTGTACTTACGCCACTATATTTATAATAAAATTATTCATTTATACGTTATACATTCAATACTCAATACTCAATCATTTATTGCATTCCACAATGTATATGCTTAGGTGGCATTCTTTATAAATAATCAAGTAATAATCTGACAGGCCTGTTGGTCTAGTGGTTAGTGGCCCTGACTGCAAAAGCCGGAGGTCGTGGGTTCGATTCCCACCCAGGACAAACTTTGTGTGATGAGCATATTGTTTGTTCTGTGTCTGGGTGTAATTTATCTATAATATGTATGTATTTATAAATTATATAAGTATGTATATCAGTAGTCTGGTTACCATAACACAAGCTCTGCTTAACTTGGGATCAGATGGCCGTGTGTGAGTTGTCCCAAGATATTTATTTATTTAATAATAAAAGCGCAATCAACATATCAACGGACAAGAACGTTCCCCAATGCAAAACTTTAGTGGAATTAAGTTGCGGATACCCGCAAGTGTATACTTACACAATTTCACTCCGCGCATAACACTTTGTCACAACACCAATTGTATTTAACTCGTTTGCTCGACGTCCATATGTTACTGCAGGGATTCAGCAGAATTGATATTCTGCAGAATCCCAGCTCAACATGTTGAGCTGACTCCCATTTATTTCAAAGATATATGAGACTAGCGCTAAACACCTTCTAACTTTTAACTCATTGCATCCTACCATACCTAATATGAATAAGGTAGGATACTTATTTGGGTAGAATGGGTATACTCCGTAAAATTTCTTATATAAATATCGAATGAATTTATTCTGCACTCTCTCCAACATGATACTAAATTTAGTTTCATGTGGAGACCAGATGACTGCGTTAAACTCTAATTGACTCCTCACTAAAGAGTTATACAATGCAATAATCGCCTTGATATTTGTAAAGCTCCTAGCTACCCGCAGCACGAATCCTAAATTTCTGTAGGCTTTCTTACAGATTTTGGTTACGTAATCCCGAAATTCGAGTTTTGAGGAGAAGTTAACACCTAAATCTCTGACTTCTGACACTTTCGCTATTGGTACCCCGTTGATTTGGTACTGGTACGTAACTGAAGAGTGCGCCCGGCTGAAAGTCATAGTCATGCACTTCGAGATGTTAAATTGCAAATTATTATGTTCGCTTCAGCTCACCACCCTATCTATATCTTGTTGTAACTTTTGGCAATCTACTCTATTGAATTATTTTCTTGTTTCGTCCTTTTAGACCCCTTTTTACGCAGTCGGGTTATAGTTTTTTTAACTTTATTTTTAAGCATATTTGTATTAAGTATATGCATAAAGCGCATCCAACCAATAACATTACTACTTATAAAATCAAATTAAAATGTCTATGAAAGTCGAATTTCAGCCCACTGCGACGCGCCGCCGATGTGTCCAGTCACCAGTCAGTGCTCGTCCTGTACAGTCCTGTGCACGGAGCATTTATATTATATTATAATCGCAAGTAATGTTTTTGACAACCTATTCTAAAAACGGAATATTAATAATTTGACAACTCAGGTGCTTATTAATAATGACCGATTTAGGGAATTTGTGTATCTCGGTGAAGGAAGTGGGTGTATCGTTAGCAGAAGGTGGCGAAGAACGCGCATGTTCTAACATATACGGCGCACGAAGTAAATCGCCGCAAATACATAACACACCACGTAGCAGGAAATTCTATCAGACAGATAATATTATAATATGAGGACTTGCGGCACTGAAACATGGCAACTCGCAATGGGCATAACACATCATCGGGGCATAGTGACAAGGCTCAAACTCACCCAAAGGGCAATGGAGAAGGGTACGCTCGGAGTTTCACTGCGCGTTCGATCAGAAATGAGGAGACTCGAAGCAGAACCGTGCAATGGACGTAGCCCGAAATAAAGATTGTCGACCTGATGTGGCAGTTGGCGAGGCAACTCACTCGCAGAACGTTTGGCCGATGGAACCGACTAGTTATTTATTTATTTGTTTGTTTGCCAGAAACATGGTAAGTTACAAAGGTGTTACATAAAATGCATGGAGCTACATGTCTCACCGTTTTAACGGTATGCAAAAGTAATATACATGAAATTACAATTAACACTATTTATATTACATTCTTTTAGACATTAGTTACATTACATTAATTTTTAAATCATAAATTATTTAAATTATTATATTATTTTGATATATTGCACACTCTTCTATTTTCACCATATTATAAAATTAAACAATAAATTCGACATAATACATACAATACCATTAACTTAAATAATTACTTATGCTTATATTTGGATGCCAGATTAAGAGAATAGAATTGACAGGGACATTTTACAAAAAACTCGTGAATTGAAAAAAAAACATTCCTGCAACAACCAATCCCGTAATGCCGAACAAAACTTTTTGAAGGGTAGTTGGGTAATTGACTTCGGCAAAGCATTGTAGATTAAGGGAGCCATGATACAGCTCTTTCGGAAGAATTGCAACTTAAGAACAGTCTCTCAAAATCCAAATGTGCAGCTTTCCTCTTATTAATATTATCCCTTCGTTCAAATAACTCAGGATTGGATCTTAGGAACTTGGCAATTTCAAAGATATAAATATGCAGGGTACAGTCAAAAGGTTATGTGATTTAAATATTGGCCTACACGAATCAGACCACTCCATGTTAAAAATTGCGCGAATACACTTTTTTTGACATAGACATGATACACCATTATGGAGGTTTCTCTAGACGTTACATTTTTTACTTTTCTTAGCGCAAATACAAATTGGTTCAATTTCTTGGCGAGTATCTCAATATGATTTTTCCTTGTTAAGTGCTCATCAAGTGTTACCCCTAGAAACCGCGTGTTATGAACCTGCTTTACGCTGGTGTTATTATACGCGACATGAAGATGGACAGGTTTACTTTTCGATGTTTTAAAGTGAATTACGCTCGTTTTATTATTATTTTGTTATGGAGTGGTAATGATATTATTATGATTACATGGCTACATACATATTTTAGTCAGAAATCGTGTCCCGCAAGAAACCAAATGCCAACTATTGCACAGCGCTAACTTGCTGCAACCAAACCTATTGTTTTAATACATAAATGTGTATAATTTGGCACTACATTAATAATTCATGACCAGTGGCATCCCTCACGTGGCCGGACCTCCAATTCATGACCAGTGGCATCCCTCGCGTGGCCGGACCTCTAATTATTACTATTTTTGATTCGTACGCTGCCTAAGTAACAAGTATTATGGGAACAGCTGTGAAATATTTATGCGGTTCTTTTTTTATGTAGTTTAAAAGCTTGATTTTTGACGATTACTACGAGCGAGTACTAACTGCACTCATTGTTGCAGGGCCTACAGGGTGCAGTAACTGCACTCACCGTCGCAGGGCCTACAGGGTGCAGTAACTGCACTCACCGTCGCAGGGCCTACAGGGTGCAGTAACTGCACTCACCGTCGCAGGGCCTACAGGGTGCAGTAACTGCACTCACCGTCGCAGGGCCTACAGGGTGCAGTAACTGCACTCACCGTCGCAGGGCCTACAGGGTGCAGTAACTGCACTCACCGTCGCAGGGCCTACAGGGTGCAGTAACTGCACTCACCGTCGCAGGGCCTACAGGGTGCAGTAACTGCACTCACCGTCGCAGGGCCTACAGGGTGCAGTAACTGCACTCACCGTCGCAGGGCCTACAGGGTGCAGTAACTGCACTCACCGTCGCAGGGCCTACAGGGTGCAGTAACTGCACTCACCGTCGCAGGGCCTACAGGGTGCAGTAACTGCACTCACCGTCGCAGGGCCTACAGGGTGCAGTAACTGCACTCACCGTCGCAGGGCCTACAGGGTGCAGTAACTGCTCTACACCATTTACTCTTACTTATTTAGCACGAAGAGGTGTCTATGGCTCGGGAAAGCAGGTTCCAGAATCCGTTGTTTTATTGTTGTGAGGTATGGTGGCATACTTGTCGAGCGGTATGTCAATTGTCACACATTCCAGCCTCGCCGGGCACAGAACAGATGCGCGTGCGCGGTTTCTAGTGAAGCAAACGGGTGATTAGGTTGCCGATGGGCGGCCGGTTCGGGTCCAGTAGGATTGCTGTTCTGGCATCTGAACTCTCAGCTAATCTGCTGAAGTAATGAACTTTATGGTGGATTACATGTTCAATCACCAAGTTGTGTTTACTACGTTTTGTCGTATTACGCGCTGAACGCACAAGCGTATGCAACTATGCACACGCGCGCAGTGCATGAACTATTAATCAACGCGAATGACGCAGAGCACTTGATGATATATCACGCGTTGTTTATCAGCGTGTCTCCTCATCCACACTTCTGCGATGCGATGGTATTCGCACACAGCCGGAAGGTCGAAAGAAAGAAGGAAGAAGATGATGGTAGGGTTCCCCGCTAGTTATGATAAGGTTAGAAGGAAGAAGATGATGGTAGGGTTCCCCGCTAGTTATGATAAGGTTAGAAGGAAGAAGATGATGGTAGGGTTCCCCGCTAGTTATGATAAGGTTACTCAATCTGGACGCCGCAACATATCGAAGGATCTGATCTTTTCTCCATAATGATGTCGTTTTATCAAATTTAATGAAAGGCGAAGTATACGATACTTAGGTATGGACGCCAGCACATCAAGCTACTACAATCTGTCAAATTTCTTTAATAGATTTCGACTTTATTGCTAAAGTATTAGGTTCAAGGTTGATTGGGAAAATTTGACAGTTTCGGGTTGCTTGATGTGCTGGCGTCTGTACATTCTTACCAAAATGTGAGTAGGTACAGGTAGTACGCAGAAGTGGTAAAAAGATATTATGGCTGCTTTCGTTAATGTAATTGAATACAGCTGATCAAGATGAGGGTCCCCACTCCTCAGGCCGGCCAGACTCAGTCGGAATTATGAATGGATTTGCTGCTTTGCTTTTGGAATTTAGAAACGGAATTTCAAACTCAAACTCAAAGCATTTATTTCAATTAAACCAATTACAGGCACTTTTGAATTGTCAAAGAGTCGGTAAGTTAGTCAGAAAATTGAAGCTAGTCGCCCATTCCAAAACGTAGATCTCTATGGAGAAGAATGGGCAAGAAACTCCATGGACACTCTTTTAAATCAAAATTGTTACAAAATCCTGGGTACATTGTTATTGTTCTTGTTACTTCTATATGTGAGAACAATGTAAAAAATAAATAATTAAAACAATTTAAAATATAAGATTAAAAATAAGCCCTGGCAGCTAAGAGATGACCAGTCTCCACTGACGGCGCCCGTTCACGAACATGACGCGTGGATCAGCACCATCCAGCTCAACCATTTTGTAGGGAACCGAATGATCCAACACACGCGCCACCATCAGCGAGACATTTAAGTGAGCATGACATACTCTCAACTGCCATACTCTTTCAAGTCAACATACCTACATCATAACATAAAACCGCTCCATGGTACTCACATTTACAAAATTGAAAAGATGCTTCTAATTTATACAAAACTATAGTTTGCAATGATTGTATTAAAAGATTAGTAAACACTAAATCTATAGTCTATATATAGTCAATAAGTCTATAGTAATAACATAATGTCAGAAAAAAAGGGGACGCATTTCTTCCAAACAAAAAAAAAAAAAATTTAACAAAGCCCAAGTGGCTGTGGAGCAGGACCAGCATTTAGCCAAGCATTTTTATCTATGATATAATCATTCAACCTATAATATGCTAGTCTACATAGTGTACGTTTAATGCATGTTTTAAATTGCTTCTCATTTAGTTGAAGAATATCGAGAGGTATTTTATTATAACATTTTACACAGTACCCCATAAAAGAAGTGTGTCTACCCCATAAAAGAATTCCGTTCTGAAATATCGATTCGTAATTTCCAAAGGCTCGCTGCCTTTGGAAATATCGATTCGATTAATTTCCAAAGGCTCGCTGCCTTTGGAAATATCGATTCGATTAATTTCCAAAGGCTCGCTGCCTTTGGAAATTCATACAAAATCAAGTAACACACACGTACTTACGGTATTTCTCCGTTCGCAATTTTCGAACAGAAAACTACTGATGAGTTTTTATACAAGGTGTAACATAAATAACCCACAACCTCTTAAGGGGTCATTGTACTCATCATTATGAACAACTTTTACTATGGGAAAAACATGAAATCGCAAAAAAAAATCGCTGTTCAGTACATTTATGCTCGCACAACTCGTCAAAATGTAGGGAACAACAGATTTTTTTTCGCAATTTCAGGTTTGGTCCCATAGTAAAAGTTGTTCATAATGATGAGTACTTACAATGACCCCTTAAGAGGTTGTGCGTTATTTATGTTACACCTTGTATATCAATGGATGTGTCTGATAGTTCCTTGATTTTGTATGGATTTGCTGCCTTCGGAAATTCCGAATCGATATTTCGAAACGGAATTCCGACTGTATGTGGCCGGCCTAACGAGTTTGTTTACGAGCTGAGTGCGGAGCGGGGCGCGCGCGCACGCTCGCTGGTACGGTGCGGCGGCGGCGCGCGCGCCAGTCAGCCCTCGGCGGCACTGCCACGCGCACACTAGCCGCTCCGTCGTCTGCCTGCCGCTCGCGCGCACCGTGTAATCTTTAGTGCCCACCGCGCAACTTTAAGTGCGGATGCAGTGCTCGTGTTGTCCTCACTACCCCACTTTACACAGACTGCCTAACATTTACCGTTTATTACAGGTAACTATTAACATGTCAGAAGCAGAACAGTGTATGAAAATGTTTTTCTCAATTAATTAAATCTTTCCAAATATTCGTGACGCAATGTGTTTAAAAACCATACGTAAATTGTCAGTACTTACGGTCATTGTTTTGTCATTGGACTTGGACGTCGGATGTAGATGCGCAGTGTGTCGTGTCAGCCGCCGCGCGACGACGCCGACGCGACGGCGCCCGCGCCGTTGTTTCTTCTGTTAGGCGCCCATTACATGGTAGGTTTTGCTGTCAGTTTTACCACAATCAAGGATGGTACTGACCGTCTATTACAGTGACTGATGGTCGCATGATAGTGATTGATGAAAATCTGAATATTTTTATTTTTGCATCACGCAACCATCAATCATAACTTGAGTGAACGTGTAATGGCATTTCGTCAATCATCCGTCAGTCAGCTCAGTCAGCGCCAGTGAACGCGCGGATAGCGATGGAGTGGGACACGGATGACGCTGAAGAGATGCTTGCGCACTCGCGCACCCAAACACCATCCCTCCCGCCCGCGTAATGTGCAAGAGAAAGATTTTATTTTGACATTTGAGACGCTCGCTCCCTTAGTTGCGGGATACCACGATTCGTGAATACAAAACAAACATAAAAAGCGTTTGATTTTTGTAATTTGTCTATAGTTAGCTAGTTGTATAGTTTTTAAATATCATCAATGAGTAGCTATAGCTACTCCTATTTTATTTTATTACATTATAATATTGTATTGTTGTCCTGTCACTCCTGTTATGGCAATTAGAATATTTTCAACATGAACTACGTAAGTACTATCATTTCGATCCATGAAATGCCTCGTAACAAAAAGCAAGCTAGTTTCGAGCAGGTACTACTTAGTACCATACAATTAGCACGTGTGTATATGAAAAGTGTATGCTTATGAATAAGTACCTACGCCGTTAATACAGGCTTCTATCTAATGAATATCCATTTATAAAAATTATAATCATGAGTGAACACGTGTATTCTCTGTAAAATCTTGGGTATGACTGACGATTAGAGATGGGTTAGGAGTGAGGCGTTATCATCATCTGAGGCGTATTTATCGTAATAGATAGAAATAACAGATATTTAAAAATAACAAATAGCAATTGTTCCTACTAATACAACTTATCTGTTACTTAAATTAACAGACCCTCAAAGACTGTTACCGCGGCTGTTACTGTTACTTCATTATAACAGTCCATATATCCCTACCCCACACAGACTGTTACCTGTTACCACGGCTGGTAGGCTGTTACATTGTTACTTCCATACACACTCACTCACACAAAGGAAGAAATAAAGCAAGGTTATCAATTTCTCTCTTCCTCATTGAAGAATGATCCTTGCTAAAAAGAGAAAGACCTATTATTTTATTTACTTCGTGATATGTTTACTTCTCATTCTTACTAAAGCAGTTAAACTACGCTAAAAAGAGAAGCTCTTAGTATTTATTATCCCTAAAATACAGTTGGTGTTCTTACAAGAACAAACATTTTAGAGAAAGTGATTCCTAAGTTAGGTCGTGTTACATGTTACCTGTTACTGAGCAGTGACCATTACAAAAAAAAAAACTTAAAATTTTATTCTATTTTCTTTATGGCAAGGAGACGTTTCGATTTTGTATAACTGACTCTGACATATATGGAATTCCGATTCGTTATTCCGTTTCGAAAGCAGCAAATCCATTCATAAATCTAGTAAAGTCTAGTAGTAATTTAGCGGAGATTTTTATTTATTTATTTGCCAGAAACATGGTAAATTACAGGTGTTACATAAAATGCATGGAGCTGCATGTCTCACCGTTTTAACGGTATGCAAAAGTATGTATACATGAAATTACAATTAACACTATTTATATTACATTCTTTTAGACATTAGTTACATTACATTAATTTTTAAATCATAAATTATTTTAATTATTATATTATTTTGATATATTGCACACTCTTCTATTTTCACCATATTATAAAATTAAACAATAAATTCGACATAATACATACAATACCATTAACTTAAATAATTACTTATGCTTATATTTGGATGCCAGATCAAGAGAATAGAATTGACAGGGACATTTTACAAAAAACTCGTGAATTGAATAAAAACATTCCTGCAACAACCAATCCCGTAATGCCGAACAAAACTTTTTGAAGGGTAGTTGGGTAATTGACTTCGGCAAAGCATTGTAGATTAAGGGAGCCATGATACAGCTCTTTCGGAAGAATTGCAACTTAAGAACAGTCTCTCAAAATCCAAATGTGCAGCTTTCCTCTTATTAATATTATCCCTTCGTTCAAATAACTCAGGATTGGATCTTAGGAACTTGGCAATTTCAAAGATATAAATATGCAGGGTACAGTCAAAAGGTTATGTGATTTAAATATTGGCATACACGAATCAGACCACTCCATGTTAAAAATTGCGCGAATACACTTTTTTTGAGCAATGAAAATTCGATCTATTTCTGAGGAGTTTCCCCACACAACTATGCCGTAGCGACTGACCGAGCAGACATAGACATGATACACCATTATGGAGGTTTCTCTAGACGTTACATTTTTTACTTTTCTTAGCGCAAATACAAATTGGTTGAATTTCTTGGCGAGTATCTCAATATGATTTTTCCATGTTAAGTGCTCATCAAGTGTTACCCCTAGAAACCGCGTGTTATGAACCTGCTTTACGCTGGTGTTATTATACGCGACATGAAGATGGACAGGTTTACTTTTCGATGTTTTAAAGTGAAGTACGCTCGTTTTAGCAAGGTTTATGCCCCCAGTGAGTCGGGGTGGCGCTGCGTTATGTTCCAGTGCGTCGGATGTGGTACAGCGCCGGGTTGAGGCTGACTGCTGGCGTCGACCAGGAGAGGTTTGAAGGGCTCTGCTTGTTGACCGGCCGAGAGTGCAGTGTGCTGTGCCAAGGTTGCTGATGAGGCTGAGGGTGATGACCAGGTATGCGCAGTCGCTGCATGCTGGTGGTCAGGATACCCGTTGAAGCCGTGGGTGCTGGCTGGCTGTGTGACTTGCCGCTCGAGAGCTCAAGGAAGTGATGATGATGACGTCACGCTGTGGTAGTTGCACGAAGGCTGCGCTGACGTTCATGTTCGGGGTCACCAGTATAGAGGCATGAGGAACGGGGTGTAAAGTTCACTCATCCTCCATAGAAAAGGGAGGATCCTCCGACCAGACGGGTGTTGTGTCTGGTGGGCTACTGCCCGACGGTTGATGTCGGGATGTTGTATATATGCTAGTCGCGCGGTAAACTCTGATTGCGCGATGCAGGATTTTGCGTGACGTCAGTGTGACGCGTTCCATTGTAGCGATGTAGATATAAAAATAAAAATAAAAATATTTTATTTCAGACAATAAAGTCCATATGCAAGGCAAGGTTGTTAGTAACAAGAATTTTGCTTATATCTAATGTTAGTAATTAAAAATTAACACAAACTAGACACACCGTCTACCCCTGCTCAGTAGGCTCATCGGTCCCGCAACACATGGAGTTCAGTGAACCTACTGAGCAGAACAGTATCAGTTCTCTCGCCAATCATCCTGAGGACGCTATTTGGGCTCCCCCGTACTCGGCGCACCACCGACGCAACTTTTTTACGCATAATTGCGTAGAAGTCATCTACGCTGGCGTCAGCAAACATGCCGGATGCACTACAATATCGAGGAAGCCGAAACAGAGCCCTGAACACATTATTGTACTGGACTCGCAAGGCATTGTAGGCTCTCTGTGTAAAGTTTGCCCACAGGCCGCTCGTGTAAAATGTCTGGCAGAATGCCTTGAACATTGTTGATATGCCGCCACATAGTAAGTAGGTGATTACATGGCGGTGTCGGAGGCATCTGTCACCAAAGCCAGTTTAGCTCCACAATCAGGGTGTGCTAGCATTGCTGCTTGGCAGAGACCTCTTTTGCTGGCTATAAACGCTTCGTCCTCTTCTGCTGTGAAGCTTACTGGGTGGGAGCCTTTCACCGATCCTTCTAGTAGCTTGTTCAGCGGTGCGTGATGTTGAGCCGCCTCAGGGATGAACCGCCTATAAAAATTCATCATCCCTAAAAACCTTCTCAACTCTTTGACAGTCTTCGGCGTTGGAAAGCTGTTGATTGCCTCGACCTTTTCTGGCAATGGTTTTGTGCCGCTTGTGGTGATTAAGTAGCCTAAAAAAGTTACCTGTGAGGCTCCAAATACACATTTCGATGTGTTTATCACCATCCCATAATCTCTCAATCTGGAGAACAGCTGTCGCAGGTGGTCTTCATGTTCCGCCTGGTCTTTAGAGTAGATCAAGAAGTCGTCTAAATATCCGAAGCAGAAATCCAGACCTCGTAGCATTTCGTCAACAAAACGCTGGAAAGTTTGCCCTGCGTTGCGAAGTCCGAACGTCATGTATGGGAATTCATATAGTCCGAACGGTGTGGTGATGGCTGTCTTCGGTATGTCTTCTGGGTTAACGCTTATCTGGTTATATGCCTTGATTAGATCTATTGTCGAGAATACTTGACATCCAGAAAGGTTGTGGGCGAAGTCATGGATGTGGCGTATAGGGTATCTATCGGGTATCGTACGAGCGTTGAGCATCCTATAATCACCGCATGGTCGCCACCCACTATCCTTTTTAGGTGCTAAGTGTAAGGGTGATGCCCAAGGTGAGTCGGAGGGTCTGGCTGTGCCATTTGCTAGCATAGATTCAAACTCCTCCTTAGCGATTTTTAATTTGTCTGGAGCCAGTCGCCGCGGTGTACCCGATACGGGTGGACCAGGTGTTGTACGTATGTAGTGTAAGGTGTTGTGTGTAGGTGCACGGTGTATACCCGACGGCCGGGTTATGTCAGGAAACTCCCGGAGTATGTCGTGATATGTAGTGTCACCAATTCTTACCTTCACCGATGAAACAACATCAGAAGGACGAGCAGGCAAAGCAGGGGTCGCGAGCGTAGTGTTAGCGTCGATTAGGCGCTGCATTCTAACGTCCACTATCAAGTTATAGTGTGACAAAAAATCGACACCTATAATTGGTTTTGTTACATCCGCCACTATAAATCGCCAGGCGAAGTCGCGGCGCAAGCCTATACTTAATTTTAAATACGCATACCCGTAAGTATTAATCGCACTACCGTTAGCCGCGCATAGTTCATAGTTTGTTTTGTTACGGCGCTGTTTCATGACCGTCCTGGGGAAGACGCAGACGTCACTACCGGTGTCGACGAGGAACTGCATCTTCGTACTGTAGTCTGTCACGAATAAGCGACCAGTGCTACGACAGTCGCTGGTCGCCATTATCGACTGCCCGTGGCTTTTCCCGCGTGGTCGCAGGGTTTTATGCACCTGGTTGCCTTGTCACCAAACTTAAAATGGTACCAGCAGGTTGGCCATTTCCTGTAATTGGAACTCGATCTTCTGGACCCCGATCTTCCCCGACTAGTACTTCTGCCGGACCTATGTTTCGACCGGGACAGTCTGTCAACCTGCGAGGTCAGAGCTTGCACTTGTCTAGTGAGTTCGGCGATTTGACCACTCATCTGTTCCACGCTGCTTCCTGGTGTTGCCGTCGGTGCAGATGTCGCTGCTACTTGCGGGCTGGCTGGCACTACATCTTGTATGCGGTCCGCCAGCTCAGCCACTTCTTCCAGGCTCGCCTTAGCCTGCGAGGCGATGATGCTTTGCGTACTGCTCGGTAGTCTGCTCGTCCAGATCGTACGTAAAAACTCTTCCGGCACGCTCGGTCCCGCCAGGTGGCGCAGGTGTCGCAAGAACTGCGAGGGCTTGCGGTCGCCAAGCTCCTCGTGTGTTAAGAGCTGCTGTACCTTTTTTTCCCTCGACGCGGACAACCTCTTCACAAGTTCCGTCTTCAGCCTCTCGTACTTATTTGAAGCTGCAGGAGCCGTGATTATATCCTCGACTTTCGATGCGTATATTGGGTCCAGGCTCCCAATTGCGTGGTGAAATTTCGTGGCGTCAGCAGTGATGTTCGCCAGCGCGAACTGGCTCTCCAGCTGCGCAAACCACAACGCCGGTTTTTCGGGGTAAAATGGCGGTACCCGCACACCGACACGAAATACATCATAGCCAAGCGCATCATGACTTGCTAATTTTCCATCGCTTTGTTGCTGATCCATGGTGTTCTTCCGGGGTCACCAGTGAAGTAGGTATGGACAGGAGATGAATAAAAGCCGTGGGTTCACTTGCCTTGTTACTTTTAAGTCCACACACGTACAATGTTCGAAGAACAGAAGGAGAAACTCAACACAATAAGAAGTTCAGATAGAAAGTCACGAAAGCACAAGTAGAAGGATGAAGTAAGCAGAGTTCATAAGCTTAGGTTAACAATCGCGCGAGGAGCATACGGTACTTAGCGAGAAACAACCGTCTCGTTAGAGGGCATCTAGAGGACTACCGATTGGTGAAGTGCGAGGAAGCGGGAGGGGTCCCGCTCGCTGCGCGGACGCCGCCGCTCGTCGCAACCGATCAGTGACTCACGCGCTTGCTTGTTACATTTAGGGAAATCAGTTTGTCCGTTGGTTTACATATCATATAAGTGCTAATAATTGATTTATATAAAACAAAGTATTTATTTAAGATACTTACTTAAAATACTAACACGGTTTTTATATATACCTACATTTATATTTGTATATAATATATTTATATGTAAGTACATATTTACTTTTTACATGTAGTACATTTACAAGTGACGCTACATCTAAAATAACTATCTTATTATCTTATCTTAATTGCACAGATATAACATACATTCCTTTTATATTTATATAAATAATGTCTATGCGATATTATTATGTTTTAATGTAACATGATTTCTGGACGAATGCAATATGCAAGTAAGACGACGCCATGTTCAATAGAATAAGATAATAATTTGAAAAACTATTATTATTTTGTACCGAAGTAATCAGGTGAATATTCAGGAAAGAATATCTTTCCTAAATTCATGGCATTTTTTTCTCTTTTTACAATACCATACACTTTATGGCTGAAAATGAAACATCTCCTTTGCTAAGCAACAAAAAAAAAATAGTGATCGCATCCGAATCTCTTTATTATCTACCGTTTGACGGAATTAATCGCAAAATGATAAACCATTATATATGTTATTGAATTTAATTGAGATTAATTTGCCTGCTTTGTTTTTTTTTTCTATATCATTTTCTCTATAGAAATTTATGATGCTACCAAAAAAATACAGTGATCGTGTCGGGAGGCCTTTATTGTCTTTGGTTTGACGTTTGACGGCATTGGTCGCAAAGGGTTACATGCATGTACGACTTTTTATTAATAAGAATAGAGATGACATTCAGTTGAAAGTAATTTGGCAGATTTGTTTCTTGATATTTTTAAAATTTTGAATTTTTGAAATTTGATTGATCTTACTTAAAGTGAGATCAATCAAATTTCAGTACTTTTTTAGTCATCCGGTTAGACTGGAGTCTAACCGAATGACTAAAAAAAATGTATAACACATGATACCATAATTTCACATTACCCCGTCAACATTACCTAAGAAATACTTCAAATACGATTTTCAACTTTAACTGAAAAGAAATAAAGAAGATATTCAATTGGGATTTAAATACGTATTTATCGCCGGAACAAAAATAACAGGCAGTTATTTTATAACAGATATTTGGATCTGTTATTTTTGTGTAACAGTAACAGCGATAACAGATATCGTGTTTAACCTGTTACAACCCATCCCTAAGATGGATATCTATTCTAATAACTAGCCAAATAGCGGTTATTCAACAAAAAGCCACGGCTAGGATATCCGTCAACACGATAACTGGCTATTGGCTACTGGCTAGCTAGAATAACCAATAAGTTTATCGCACAGCGAGTAGCCGCCACAGTAACCGACGGCGACGTTTTGCAGCCGTCTGGGTAGCCGGCTAGCCGACAGCTGTGTGCGCCTGCGCTGTGCGCGCTCACTGCGAGTGTATTGAGTATTGCGAGACGTGAATGCGAACTTCATTCGCATCGCACATCTCTTTCTCACAATACTCACTATATAGGTTAGAGAAAGGGAGCGCATTATACTTAGTAATTTCGTTTAGTATACATAGGTGCGAGATTACGAAATACGATAGTTAGATAAGTAGTTAGTTAGTTGCCGTCAGATAACACTGTATAATATGAATGTAAACATAACAAATAAATATTTGATGATTATCTTATGTATTTAATATTATTTGATTTTCGCCTTTTTATTTTAATGACTGAAATAAACGTTATTGTAGATTTTTTTTTTTATTAATAATACGTACGATTTACGAGGAAAAGTTTTTTTTTTCAAAAAAGTATAAAAGTAAATAAAAAACGAAATCATGACATTAACTTATTATTTGTAGCGAGTAGGCAAGTCAACTCGCACACTAGAACGCAGCACCGAAATCACGCCACCTTTTTAAGCCCCGCCTCCGAGATAAGGATTTCAACGGTGTGTGCGTAGCGAGGCGCACACGCAGACGACCGCCGCCGGCAATCCTTTGGACGAACTGACCCTCGAGCTGCGCGAACCATAATTGTGGATCATCTGCGTTGAAAACTGGGGTCCTAACCCCCACTCGGTATGTCATGAAGGAATCCTTGTCTTCTTCCGTCTTGTCCATCGTAATTGATGCTACCAGGCTTCAGGTTTCCCAGCTTCAATCCGGAACGAATGTCGGTGGTCACCAGTGACACCACAGCTGCTGGAAGCCTTCAATGCCTGCAAACTGAGCCTTTCAGAGGCCACGCTCTTAGTGCATCCAGATTCGCACGCAGAGCTTAACATCTTGACGGATGCTTCTGATACAGCTATCGGAGCTGTACTACAGCAACGGAGCAAAGCGGAATGGCAGCCACTGGCATTCTTTTCGAGGAAGCTCAGCCCTTCGCAGAAGAAGTACAGCCCGTACGATAGAGAGCTGTTGGCGATATACGAGGCAATCAGGTACTTTCGTTTCATGGTCGAGGCACGCGTATTCCACGTCACAACAGACCACAAGCCGCTTACATATGCGTTTGCAAATCCACGCTCAAACTGCCCTCCCCGTCAATTTAGGTACCTGGATTATATAGGCCAATTTACGACGGATATCAGGTATATAGCCGGTAAGGACAATGTGGTCGCGGACACACTTTCGCGCATTAATGAGCTCCACCTGCCCTTAGATTACCAGTCCCTGGCCAAGGAACAGCAAACCGACCCCGAACTACAGAACTTGCTGAGAGAGGGATCATCTTTGAAGTTGAGGAAGGTGAAACTACCCACATCAAATGTCGAGATCTACTGCGACGTAACGGGTACTCCACGCCCATTCATTACGAAATCGTTCCGGAAGCTGGTATTCACTTCCCTTCATAACCTCAGCCATCCAGGGCGTAAAGCAAGTGTTCGGTTAGTCACCGAAAGGTTTGTTTGGCCTGGAGTTAGACAGGACTGCAGCCACATGGCAAAAGAATGCGAAGCGTGCCAGAAGAGTAAGGTGACACGACACACCTCAACCCCATTTCAAGCATTCAAACCACAATCGGCACGTTTCCAACACATCCACATCGATTTAATTGGCCCCTTACCACTGTCCGCAAATTTCAGGTACTGCCTCACGATTGTCGACCGCGCAACACGTTGGCCTGAGGCGTTCCCACTGCAGGACATTACCGCAGAGACCTGCGCCGCTGCCCTCACCGTTGGGTGGATTGCTCGGTTCGGCTGTCCCCAACATATCACCACGGACCGTGGGAGACAGTTCGAGTGCCGCACTTTCAAGAGCCTAGCCGCCCTAATAGGCGCAACGCACCATTTAACCACTTCTTACCACCCCGCAGCTAACGGCCTCGTCGAGAGACTACACCGCCAGTTGAAGGCCGCGATCATGTGTCACGCGAACTCAAGCTGGACAGAGGCACTTCCATGGGTGCTGCTAGGCATCCGCAGTGCATGGAAGGAAGACCTAGGCGCAACAACCGCTGAACTCGTCTACGGCGAGCCACTCCGCTTACCTGGACAGTTCCTCACAGAAGCCTCAAAAGACGCTGTGGACATGGGTGACCTGGTCGACAGGTTGCGCGCACACATGACCAAACAAACGCCACAGCCAATGTCATGGCATACGAGCTCAAGCCGTCCCTTCTACATACCGAAAGACTTGAGCACGGCAACCCACGTCTTCCTCCGCGAAGGACCACCACGAAGATCTCTGCAGGCCCCATATACAGGTCCACACAAAGTCCTAGCTCGCGACCAGAAGACAGTGGACATCGAAGTGCATGGAAAGAAACAGAAGGTCACGATGGACCGAGTCAAACCAGCATTCATGACAAGAGAAGACCCAGATCCAGGCCAAAGTCAAAGCCAAACCCAAACTCCGGATCCAGCGCAATCTAACAACACACTCAGAAAGACAAGAAGTGGCAGGACAGTAAGATTCCCGGACTACTATCGTCCGTAGCTAGGCTACGACTCACCAGGGGAGTGGTGTAGCGAGTAGGCAAGTCAACTCGCACACTAGAACGCAGCACCGAAATCACGCCACCTTTTTAAGCCCCGCCTCCGAGATAAGGATTTCAACGGTGTGTGCGTAGCGAGGCGCACACGCAGACGACCGCCGCCGGCAATCCTTTGTCTAGGATGTCGATGCACACACGGAGGCGGTTCACAGCGGTGACGTAGTTTGTTGACTATAAATATCTGTATCCCGATGGGACTGTTGTTCATTTCTTTCTGCTTGCTCACCTGCTTCTACGCTTGATCCCTTGCCGAAATATAAGTACTCGTCAGTCAGCTTATTCGCATTTTATTTACATGCATCAACAACCAAGCAAGTACCTGCCTATCTGCCTACCTACTCGCTAGTGCTTGCACAGTAAGTGGGCCAGTATAGCGTTAGTCCACCACACGCGCCTGGACCCACTTCAATTATCATCCTTGTTGCTCCGGCGAGGATCGAACTCGGATCGCAGAGTAGTTGGACGTTATTGAAGTCCTACCTAGCTAGTCGCTAGTGAACCAATTATCAATAGCCCAATAGCCATATAGCTGGCTAGCTAGCTGGCTATTCAACCACAAATAGCCGGCTAGCTAAGCTATTGAAATTTCGGCTAGTTCCCCATCTCTACTGACGATCAGTCAGAATGAGCGTCTAATGTCGATTGACTTCCATCACTCACCACCATTCTTTCATCAATCGTGACTTGGAATTGATTGACGCAAAAACTACCGTATAATGGGCGCCTTACAGCGTGACATCGTAAGGGAGGGATGGGATTCCCCGAAATGTTTACGGTTATACAGGGTGTTCGGCGCATGGTTGAGCATTATAGTCATACAGGTTGTTCGGCGCATGGTTGAGCATTATAGTCATACAGGATGTTCGGCGCATGGTTGAGCATTATAGTCATACAGGGTGTTCGGCGCATGGTTGAGCATTATAGTCATACAGGGTGTTCGGCGCATGGTTGAGCATTATAGTCATACAGGGTGTTCGGCGCATGGTTGAGCATTATAGTCATACAGGGTGTTCGGCGCATGGTTGAGCATTATAGTCATACAGGGTGTTCGGCGCATGGTTGAGCATTATAGTCATACAGGGTGTTCGGCGCATGGTTGAGCATTATAGTCATACAGGGTGTTCGGCGCATGGTTGAGCATTATAGTCATACAGGGTGTTCGGCGCATGGTTGAGCATTATAGTCATACAGGGTGTTCGGCGCATGGTTGAGCATTATAGTCATACAGGGTGTTCGGCGCATGGTTGAGCATTATAGTCATACAGGGTGTTCGGCGCATGGTTGAGCATTATAGTCATACAGGGTGTTCGGCGCATGGTTGAGCATTATAGTCATACAGGGTGTTCGGCGCATGGTTGAGCATTATAGTTTCAGCTGTACAAACGTACTTTTATTATTGGAATTGTATTACTTGTTTACTAGATAATAATATTCCAATTGGAAATGGCACGCAAATTTTTTGCAAAATGCGCGGGCGCAGGGGGTGGACGGTTTGTTTGGTTTAATTTATTTTGCTACTCAGAACATACCAAGTAAGGACATATGGGCATCAAAACATAGCTTATACAGTCTAGTTTAATTATAAAATAGGTTTTATTGACACAAACTACAAAGTGTTTCGTAAAAACTAAGGTATAGCAAATATTTTACTCAGATTCAACCCATATTCTCAAGTTTAAACTTATTTTTTAAGTACTTAGGACTAGTTGCTGTAGTTCACGTTTCAGATAAGTTGATTCTGTGAAGTTTCAACTATACACACGCATTGTTACTATTGTAATCTTGTTAGTAGTTGACTAGATAATAACATTTCAATTGAAAAATGGCGCGCAAAATTTTTTGCAAACTGCGCGGGCGCAGGGGGACGGACGTTTGACAGGATAATTTGCTGTCACCCGGACGCTTCAGTGGTTAGGAGTAGAATTTCCAAAAATCCTTTTTATTGGATGCCTGCGTCAAACAAGGAACTTAATGTCCAAATTTCGAACTTCTACTCATGCTGTTTGGGCTGGGCGGTGATCTGTCAGTTGGGACATTTGCCTTTTTATTACCCGACTGCGCAACAGCAAGGACAGCATTGATATACAGGGTGGATTGTTGAGATGGGGCAGGAAGGGCAGTGCCTTAACTGTTGTCGCTACAGGGAAACGGTCTGAGGAGACTGACCTTATTTTATTGAGAAATTGTGATCCCCATTCACAGATACGAAGGGTTAATAGGGTCGTTACGCCGGTTTTTCGACCACTTCCGGTAAGCGATCGCTTGTCTGACTAGGTTTTTTTAATTAAAGATAACCTTTCTTTAGGAAATAAAAATAAAGAGTATGCCTGAAGTTACAAAACCAGATTTGCACCAGTACACCCCACGATGTTACTCATGCCAGAACTCAATAACATAATTTCTGTGTTGATGGTACGTTGGCAGGCGGAGAGCCCCCGCTGCCCGCGAGCAGCTCACCGCACGCCCCCGCGGCCACTGCCCGCACCGCACGCCCCAGCGGCCCCCGCCCGCACCACATGCCGCGGCACAGGTAAGACCAGCTCGTCATCCTGTACACTCCCGCATTATCATCGCTCCCAAAAGGCACAATTTATAAATTGCTCATCACGCAGAGGGCCGTGAATCAATAGGTAGGTAGTCTTTATTGAGCAAGCTCTATGGTTCCTTATAATCTTTGCACGTCGAGTCGTCGACGATCAGTGGCTGCATGCGCCAAGTCGGGGTGTCGACACACACGTGTCGGGGTGTCGGGGTGTTGACACACACGGGTCAGGGTGTCGGGGTGTCGACACACACGGGTCGGGGTGTCGGGGTGTCGACACTGCTCGCCAGGGTTAATAAGCGCTAATTGAAGTGGAACTCTCTGCCTGCGTCTGTTTCCGAATGCATACAACCCCGATCTCTTCAAAGTGAGAGTTAACAGGCTTCTTCTGGGTAAGCTCGCTCCATCGTCGACTTTGTCTCTGTCATCTCTGACCTAGACTAGAGTCAAGAGCAAACATCTCAAATAAAAAAAATAAAAAAATTGTATTTACAGGTGGTGGCATGCAGTCGTGTGCGGCGTGCTGGTCGCGTGTGCACTGGCGCTACAGGAGGCGGGCGCCGTGGTCGGTGCTGGAGCCGAGGAGGAGGTCGCGCAGACCGTCGGCGTGCTACCGGTGACGCTGGGCGGGCCGGTCGCGGCTGCCGCGCTGGGCGCGCTGGCCGTGGAGGCACTGGCGGCGCGCGGCGTGCGCGCGGCGGTCGTGCCCGCGCCCGGCTCGTGTGCCGCCGCGCCCGCCTTCGCTAACTGCAGCAATGACGTGCTGCGCGCGCTCGTGCTGAACAAAGCGCACGTGGCGCTGGTGCCCGTGCCGGCCGCGCGCCCGCTGCACGCGCTGCGCATGCGTGACTTCGGCCTCACGGAGTTGGGGGACGTGGCGCCGGCCACGCGTCTGTCCTGCCACGCTCACCCCCTGTCCCCCTACCCCGCTTCCTCCTCCCCGCGCTCTCTGCTCGACTTCGCTGACGAGGCGGTGGCGGCGCAGTACCGCGTGCCGTACGACGAAATCATCTCCGCTCTGCGGGCAACAGACGATGCGGATCCCTTCGGGTACGTGAGGGCCTTACATCCGCGAGCCGAGACAATACGAACGCTACTGCACGTTAGTAAGGAACATAACGTTGTGATGTTTACAGGTCCATCTGTTTTGTGTCAAACTGCTCGAGCTTTAATTTCACCCCCGAATGGTGCTCGATGACGAACTCAACATGCTCGACGTTGCTGACCGACGACGAGAGTGAGGCGCGCATCCTCGCCGACGTAGTCCGCGGCAACAAGCTGTACACGAGCATCGTCGCACTGGGCGCGCACTTGCTGGCGGCGGCTGAGCGGCTGGCGCGCGCCCCCCCCGGCCCCCGTCCGCGCCCCCCGCGCTCCCTGCTGCTGTGCTCGCGCACGGCGGACCGGGCTGTGCTCACGCGCTTGTGGCTCACGGCGCTCGCACCGCCGCCCTGCGACACTACTGCAGCAGTTTGTGCTTTTGATCCCTATCGCCTTTCAAAAGTTGTGAACGAACGCGAATTGCACTCGCCCGGCGTAATTAGCATTCTAGGTCGACTTGAGCTTACGGAAACTGAGTTACGAGATCTCATTCGTGAATATCGCATATCCGGGCCGGAGGCGGCCGCCACCGAGACGCTCGCGCGCCATCCCGGGTGGACGGGAGCGCCGCGCGAGGCGCGCACCGCCGTCATGGTCCCCGCCGGCACGCAGCGGGACGCCTTCGACGCGAGCGCCCTGCGCGCCGCCGCCGTGCTGGCCGAGGAGGACTCCGCACAAAGTGACACCATTAGCTTCAAAGTGGAACTGCTGGACGACCAGTGCAAGTCCACTCTGGCATTCAAGTACTTGACGGACGCGCTAGGCGCCGAGTTCGGTGCGCTGTCGGGCGTGGCGGGCCCGGCGTGCGGCGCCGCCTTCGCGGACGTGGCACGCCAGAGCCCCACCCTGGCTATGCCGGTGCTGGGCTACACGCCGCAGGCCCCGCCGCCCGCGCCTGCCGCCGCCTTCGCCGTGCTGGCAGCGGGCGACGCGCGCCTGTACACGGACGCATTGGCCGCGTTCGCCGCGCACATGCGCTGGCAGCGCGTGGCCGTGCTCAGCGAGCTGGCCACGCGCGCGGCACTGGACGTGGCCGAGCTGGGCGCCGACGTGATCGTGCACGTCGAGCTGCCAGCCGATAGCGAGGAAGTCGCCCTTGACAAAGTGTTGCAGGTTCGAGACTCTTACTTCTACTACTTATATCTGTTTAATAACCTCTATTAATTAGATCTAGATCTGTTTTGAAAATAATTATGAATATAACTTCACGCCTGTTTCCCCGAAAGGTTGGGAAGAGATTTACCGATAGCACATTTCATCAGATATGTTTAAGTCCCATGAACTACTACGGGGCGAGCTGATTCCCAACAGCCGGGTATAAATCCAGGCTGCTTTTTGAATAGTTAGAACATTTCTAGTTTAGGTAGTAAAAACAAGTGGTTGGTCGATAAGTTGTTAACATTATTGGTAAACATTTCTGATGTGAATAATTGGACTATTTGATGAAGCATCGCAGTACATATAAGTTGTTAACATTATTGGTAAACATTTCTGATGTGAATAATTGGACTATTTGATGAAGCATCGCAGTACATATAAGTTGTTAACATTATTGGTAAACATTTCTGATGTGAATAATTGGACTATTTGATGAAGCATCGCAGTACATATAAGTGAATTAATTAATACGAATTTAAAAAATAAAAAAGCCGGCAAAGAGTAAGTCGGGCTCGCTGGGAGTTTGGTCTGCCATAATTACTGTATTGCGCGTAATTAATAAAAACGCGCTAGCTCCTAAACTATGTATATGTATATCTTATAAATGACAGAGTCGATAAAAATAAAACTGCTCTTTATGATTCAGCTAACTTAAGAATTTACGTTAAGCCGTTGGTCCCGGCTGTCATTCGTAGATCTTTGGCAGTCGTTACGGGTCGTCAGAAGTCCGAAAGTTTGACAACCAGTCTTATCAAGGGGTATCGTTTTACCCAGTTACTGGGTTTTAGAAGTCAGATAGGCAGTCGCTCCATGTTAAATACTGCTATTCAGTTGCATACGGTTAGACTGGAAGCTGACCCAACATAGTTTGGAAAAGTCTTGGTAGATTATGACGATTCAGCTAACTACCGTAATATAATAAAGATAAATACTATATAGGTCAAGAGACCTTTGTAAGTAGGAAACTATTTTTAACCAACTTCGAAAAAGAAGGAGATTCTATGTTAGACTGTATTAAATCTTGAGATTGAGAATATTCAGTTGATTCCCGTGGCGCATTTTTATTATTTTTTTTACAAATTATAGTTTAGTATGATTTTTAGCCGAATTATAAACACATTTATCAAATAGGGGTCAGTTTTGAACGACGCATTACAAAGATATTTGAAAACATATTTTTTGGGCCAGGGGAATCAAAATACGATGACAAGGGAATCAAAATTAAAACAAAGGTAAGTAATAAAACATACCATTTATTTAATAATCAGTCTCTTGTTCTCAGTTATTGGCACTTTTACACCTAATTATCAATCACTTTATTCCTAAGTAATAATGATAAAATGTACATACTAAATAATAAAAATTGAAAACAAAACTTTTCTTTTTAAACGAACGAGCGCGAAGTTCAGGATCACTCTTGATTCGCAATAATCTACGGCGCTCAGCAAGTCGTTTTTTTTTCTAATCTCTCTTGTCTCGTTTGTTTGGAGGCATTGTAAGAATCTAAAACAGAAACGTACAATATTTTGAAATTAGATACCTAATGTAATAGTTGCAATACTGCTAATCTTTATACAAAATGTTCTTATTAACAGGAAACCTGCGGGCACGGCACACGTAGGTCCTTTTTGGTAATCTCTGCGTGCAATAGGTACCTATAAATCGCATAAAGATGCGATACAAACGGATTATAACTTATTTGAATAAATACTTAGATAACCAGGCAAAACAAAACACTCAACACTGTCTGAGCAGATCGTGCAATTTGGAATGAACAAATAAATGTACTACACGAACTAGAAAACATTGATTACCGGCAAAAACGCCAAGGGAATCAACACCAAGGTAATCAACAAAAGTTTGTTTTTTATCGATTACGTAAAAAGTTAAAAGTTCTAAGCAATAATAATAAGATTAGTAAATCAATAATGACAAGATTAGTAATAATAATAAAAAAGATTAGTAAAGATATATCCGAGAAAAAACTTATACAATTTTGTATGCAGTCAGGGTAATCAATGACCTAGTGAAACAAAACCAGGGGAATCAAATATTTACCTTCGTAATTTTGTCCACGGGCAAAGTGAGACGCGACCTTCCACCACGGCGTTTTAAGCGCGACTAGAGCTCGCACGAGAACGAATAACTGCGCTTCGCGACCGCTACACTAGCGATCTATGTCTAGTTATGTAGCGCGCCATAGGAATCACTGTTTAGCTCTGGGCAAAACTTTAAATCTATTTATATATAAAACTATGCGGTAAAATAAAAGCTGTATATTTTTATTTTCAACACATACTAATCTAGTTGTTGAAAAACTTTTTTTTTTTTTTAGTGCATGCAGGCAAGGTAATAATATTCCATAAAATGAGTCATCGCCCTGCAATATGTCCAAAGCAGTTGCAACTGGAGCAGCGCATTGGCAGTATTCCTCAATATATTGAAATTCAGAGTCTCGTAATGGATTTCTTATACTAAGTGCTCTAGCTAGTTGAGAGTAACTAGTTCTGATATTCAATATATTTCTCAAAGCGTCATAGTAACTATTCCATCTAGTTATGCCAGGTCGTGTTAACGTATGTCCAAGAATGTTATGTATTACCTCAGCTGATTTTGGGCGAGCAGCAGCACTCCATAAATCGTTACATTTTTCCATTATTGTGGAATGCAATTTTCCAAGACATGTCGATTTATCAGTCAACAAGGCTTGGACGTCCTTACTAGCAATCAAATTTAAAGTGTGCGCATTACACCTAAAGTGAAATGGTAACAAATTGTTTTGTGAATGGTCGTCTACTATATTTGCTTCTAACAGAAGATCATCATGTTCGTGTTCCTGTCTTGTGCCGAACTCTCCTTCAGTCACTTCGAGTTCTTCTCCACTTAACTCGTTCTCGCTGCTACTTGGACTTGAAGATTCATTATCTTCATCATATTCGATTAAGGATGTCGTATTTATTCCGAATATCTTGAAGGCTTTCACAAAATTTGACCCATTGTCAGTAACAGAGCATGCTATTTTAGTGGGGTCAATATCAAAATCTGAGTATATTTCCAGAAGTAAATCTTTTATGCGGTCAAATGTATGTGCCCCTTTAAATCGGCGACAAGCTAAAGCTGCAGAACGCCTCTTATAGTTATTATCAATCCAGTGCACTGTAACACCTAAAAAACTTATTTTCTTCCCTGACCATATATCAGCGGTGGTGCACAAATATTTCACAGCAGCTAGGTTTTGTTTTATTTCGCAAATCAGATCGAATGATTGTTTAGCTACTTTTTTTCTGAGAGAACGTCGCCCGGGTATCTTGATTCCACTATTTGTCACATTTAAATCCTCCATCATCTTAATGAAGTAGGGGTCTTCCACGGCTCGAAAAGCAATAATTGAGTTAACGAAATAATTTACTAAGTTACGGTCAAAAGTTTCTTGAGTTACAGGTGTTTTCGGAGTTTGCCTTGAAGTCAGAACTGTATTATTTTTATTTTTCTTTCGCTTATTGTCTTTCATATATTTTTTACATTCCTTTTCTGTGTCAGCGCCATGCTTCCGTTTTAAGTGTCCCAAAAAGTTAGATGTCGTTTTGCCATAGCCCTTAACTTCTTTACTTTGATGGTCCGAACACTTCATACAAACTGCTACTGTGTTCTTGTCTGTGCATTTGTCTAGTAGAAGCTTATAATAGGTACCGTCAAATAAAGCAGAAGAAGAAAGATCTGATTCCGATTGCACTGTTAAATTCTCGGAATTGTTTCCCGACACAGACGGATCATTTGAAACACCACTACTATTAGAGTCATGATCACAATTCATGTTTGTTTTTAAGTTACTTATATCACAAAATGTTGCAAAATCTGGAAAAATTATCCCCAACCGAGTGCAAGCGAGCGTGTGTCAGCCAGATAGTGTTAAAACGTGACTGTTAGTTCCAAAGTTAAGAAAATTAATGAAAAAAATAATACCGAATTCCTATTTATATAGACTAGACAGGTAAATCCCGGAGCGGGAAGCCCCCTTGTAGGACACAAGGGTATTCCCCAAAATATATGGAAGATTCTGCACTAGGTCCATCCATACATACTATTGAGGGCTTCCCCGTAAAATTAAGCATACATGAAAAGGTTTGCCAACTTCAAATCGGTAGAAAAATCGGGAGAACAATTAAATAAATAAATGAGTAGTTAATAGTTAATCAAATAATCAAATTAACGATTAAAATTAATGATTAAAAATCATAATCAAAAAATTTGATTACGATTAATTAATCATAATCAAATTTTTTGATTATGATTTTTAATCATTAATTTTTAATCGTTAATCAGATTAACTTTGGGCCTACACTGTCACTAGCGTCCATCAGTTCCTGTAACGTGCAGCTGACAGCACACGCAGGACATGATATTAAGTGTCCCATCGTTTGTGGAACAGCACCACATTTACACTCTAAGGTGGAGTCGTCAATGAATCTCCACCTGAACAGGTTTTCCCTGCTTCGGCCAACCTGGGTCCGGAGTCTGTTTAAGGACTTCCAGGTTACCCAAGACCACTCATGTCCAGGCGGGAGATCTTCAGCAGGTGGAACAAATGGTTTGGGTAAGGCAGCACTGTCTCGCCACAGCTGCAGTGTTTCTTTTGATCGTTCGCCAGTAAGTGGAACGACACACTTTAAAAAACTGTTTCGGCTTTTCAGCCTTTGTGGCACAAGGATGTTGTGCAAAGGGTGTCGTGTGTCGGAGACCATTTTGGCTCTTTCGCTGGAGCAAGCCACCGCCCTGCGAACCACTGGAGGCGCTACTCCTGCTAGTGGATACAGCATTTGAACCGCGGTCGGTTTGAGGCACCAGTGATGATTGGAACCGTGCACCTAGCTTCTGACGTTTCATAAGTGCCCATGTAGGCTTGTGAAATAAAAGATTTTGATTTTGATCCGGCACGTTCCGACTGTTCCGAGTTGACCTTCTGCTTGATGTTCTTGCAGTTTTTGCTCAATGTTAAAGACCTGTCCAGAGTAACACCAAGATATTTAAGGGAGTTGCTGTGCTCGATGGACACCCCACTCCAAACGATGTTGGTGGATGGACACCCGATGGACACCCGATGAACGCCCCACCCCAAACGATGATTGAATGGTCAGAATAGATCTAACTGATCCAAGGTGCTATGTTCGAGCTCGCTTCCTACGTTTAGCATAATCAGCCTATAATGTTTCCACTGCTGGGACACAGGCCTGCTCTCTTCTGAGAGAATGGGCTGTAACCCACGATGCGGGCCCAGTGCGGGTTGATAGATGTCACATGCCTTCGAATTTATGATTGTAGGACATGTTGGTTTGCTCATGATGTTTTCCTGCACCGTTTTTAAGAGCAGTGGTATTTAATAAAATTATTTACACAAAGCGCTTGTCTGGGTTCGAACCCACGACCTACAACTCGTAAGTTGAGGCCGTCACCACTGGGCCGCCTACGTTTATTTGTGGAAACTTGCCGTAAAACTTTGAAACTTAGTTTATTTTATTAGAGGCTAACGGGACCCATACACAGACCTCGCTCCATCCTCAAACTACAGCCGACCGGGCCGACACGGTCATCCAGATATATCTGGCAGCCTGTCGAAGTCATTAAATAATTTGTAAAAAGTTATCCGATGAGACCGAAGAGTCCCACTGTGCGCATGCGTATGCTGTTTTAGTGTTTACCTTGATAAAGCACCATAGATGAGGGCAGCTGGGTCATGCGCGCATGGGGCGCATGCGCCGCATGCGCTCGCGGGTGGCCCCCTTTCAAACCAAAATCCTGGATCCGCCACTGAGCACAATGTGCTGTTAAAGACAGTGCGCAATGTAACGCTCGGCGCATTACATTGCGCACTGTCTTAAACAGCGATTTTTAATACCAAAAACAAAAAGTCGTTTCCCAGCAAACGTTCCAGCCACTCGAACGTCCAGCCGTGTGATCAGAATTTTCCGCTGAATTTCCCGTAACCTTTTCCATAAAGATTATTATTTAATAAACAACTGCAGCTATACCAAAACAAAAAATCCGTGTGTATAGCTGGAACTGTACAGAATCAACTTAAGTGAAACCTAAACTACAACAACTAGCCCTAAGTATTTGGAAAAAGTTAAGCTTGAGAATATGGGTTGAAAAATAAAAATATTTGTTCTACCTAAGTTTTTACGAAACATTTTGAAGTTTGTGTCAATAAAACCTATTTTATAATTAAACTAGACTGTATCAGCTATATTTTGATGCCCATATGTCCTTACTTGGTATGTTCTGAGTAGCACAATAAACAAAAACAAACAACCCATTCCCCCATCAATTTACGATAAACGTTACAGGCTACTGTAGCAGCCTATATAATTATATGACCTGTGGAAAGTAATAATACCACGTACAATCCTAAGTATTTTAATGTCTAAATACTAATAATGACCTATTTTCTATATTTCGAGCAATATTTTTGTATGGGCATGAGCCAATACATTTAATGTTGAATAAAATAAATGTTAATGTCCAAGATAATGTTTAATGATAAATTTGACTAAAATAATAATATAAAAAGGTGAAAAAAAAATGTTACAAAAAATTTTTTTTAAAAATGTTGAATGTTGTGCGAGCTCGATATGAACCGAAAGACTGACGTACTTGCGTACGTGACGGTGCTACATTTTCTTAATTAACAAAATTTGCAGTATTTATAACTAGGCCAAAGTACAATGTGCGGTTGCTGACCGTACATCTTAGTGGGGCAAAGAATAAAAAAAATAATAATAATGTTAGTTAAATGTTAAAAGAATGAGGTGTTGCATAGGTAGCATTTCTGATCGTGTTGTCTATGTTTTCATTAGTTGACGCGACCCTTGGCGGCTCGGGCGGCTCGGGCGGCTCGGGCGGCGGCAATCTGGGCAATCTGGTGGTGGTCTGGTGGTGGAAGCGCCGGCGTCGTTGATGGCGACGTGGCCGCAACGTTTGCAGTACACGTAGGCTACTACGACTACTGACAGGATCAGAAGTCCCATCGTAGTATAAGAAACGATGTATTGGTGTACATCATGTTGCGACATTTCAGTCTGTTTCGTTTGATCTTCCAATTCCTTTAATGAATTATGAAGTTTCTCATAATCGTTTCTTACAAATTGCGTGTTTTGTTGCCCAATAAAAAATCAATCGGCTGAATAGATGTTAGATTATTGATGTCTTCCAGATCTATCAGCGGTATTTCCGGGTTGACATAAATGTTGTTTGTGTAGTACACTTGTGTGTAATATGTTTCTTCATTGTTTCTAAGTATACATCCTTCCTTGGCTTCTAAGACTCCCGTTGAATGTATTGTCTTAGAAGATATATGATCTTCACAGATGATTTGTAGCTGACAATCCGTGCAGCAGACGTCGAGGCACGTGTTAGGTTTTCGTAATGGTGTCCATTTATTGTTGCAGGTTTCGCATTTTGATAATGTGATATTTGTTATTGCGCCAATTTCGCACGAAATTTGATGATTTCTCATGTTACGTGTTGGTTTGTTTAGTGAGCAAACATATGTGCTTGGTTCAATTTTTATACAATGTTCAAGGTCACTGCTTGTGAGCTGCATGTGTGTCTCTTTTCTTATGTTGACTGCAACATATTCTGAGCTTGTTTTCATTACAAGTACATGTTTGTTGTTTGTTATCATCGGAATAGGAACTGTTTTATATATAGTGAACGGATTGTCGCCTATTATGGTAATGTAATTTCGATGATGAAGTATTTGTCTAATAATCTCGACTTGACCTCTAGTAGTTTGTATATATCAGCTATTTGAGTCTGAATATTGTCAACGGGTATAGATAGTTGTTGTGGTATTTGTCCAGAAATGATTTTGATCTACTGAAAGAGCTGGCTCTGCGGTAAAAGTCTGGTGTCTACATGACCATGGTGAATGTTAATGGCTGCGTCTAGAACCATGTGTTGAATGTGGCGCAGTTTAGATAAAATGATTGAGCTGGTCATAGCTATGATGTTGAAGTAGTTCAAAGCTTCCTCTTGCTGAACAGCCTTACCCAATTTTTGTAAGTTGGGTAAGGCCGTTCAGCAAGAGGAAGCTTAGAATAGATTATCTAGGAAATCATACAAAAATATTGCGAAAAATAAAATAAACAATAATAAATAAATGCGCAAACTGGCGTGATGACCATGTTGTGTCATGTCGATTTTATCTCGTCCTAAAACAAACTTCGAACCTATGATAGTTGTAGATATTCGTAAAGCATGAATCTTGTGGTTTTTTTTTTTATACTACACTAATTCATTGGGTTAATAAATTAATTATTGTACTTACATCGTAAACACGGGACACTTGACAGAAATTGACATTTACCTGTTTTTTTTTCAAAATTTCTTTAGGCTTGGATACCGTGTACACACGGCTACATATCAAGCTATAAATTTCCAGTATAAGGTGATCTCGCATTGATAAGATTTCTAAGCAATGAGAGATCAGCTTATACTGGGCGCGCCACAATTGCGGCGATTAGTCCCCTCTTTGAGGAGTGGCTGGAGAGGCACTACGGCGTCCTCATCTTCCGCCTGACGCAGGTCCTCACCGAACACGGGAGTTTCAGGAGGTACCTATTCCGGATAGGGCGGGAGGAGACGCCCGGGTATCACCACTGTGTGGATCGCCCGGAGGATACGGTGGAGCATACGGTGGAAGTCTGCTCGGCTTGGTTGGAGTACCGCCGTGTCCTCGCAGAAGCGATCGGCGACGGCGATCCCTCGCGTTGGCCCTGGTCCAGGCCATGGTACGGAGCGAGAGTACATGGGAAGCCATCACCTCCTTCTGCGAGGCAGTAATGCTCGCGAAGGAGGAGGTGGAACGCTTGGGGGAGAGGCAAGCTTTGCGCCCTCACGCCCCTAGTCGCCGCAGGAGACGCCCTGGGCGTTGGGAATTGGCAGCTGATTCTCGGCCACCGTAGGCGCGGGCTTGCGAACGGCGAGCAATGGGAAGCTCATCGTCCGGTAATGACCAGGCCCGAGTCGACAGCGTGTTGTGTTCCACGCGCGCCTCAAAGAGATGTCAGCACGGAGGGATCCGCTAGGGCCGATGCCAGCCAGGGTCGCGGGATGTTCGAAAGAGTTACCGTGGCTCCGGCACAAGCAACTGAAGGAACACGGGTGGGTTTTAGTCTTGATGATTTCCCATCCAAAAGAAAAAAAAGGTCGGCTTATACTTTTTATTTTTTTATTTATTTCAACAAAAGTTACATAGGTGTATTTCACAAATCTTCTGCCAAACTGCACATAAAATGAGAGAATAGACTTTTGTCTTCAAATACATCTCAGAATTAGAGGCTCAACTGCCATATTTACTAGATAGGAAGAGTTTAATAAAATAATGTGCCACTGTTTCAACCGTACCCATACCAGGGGCGGTTGAAACAGCGATGGGGGTCAGTTGAAACATAAACAAATAAGTAATAAAAATCAGTTTCTTTATTTATAATCAACAAGAAATACTTAAATTCTAGTATGGCACCATTTCTATCAGTCTTAATAATAGTTTCGAACATAAAAAGAGCTCTTCTGCTCCGGTTTAAAATAACAAACTAACACGAATAAACAAAAATAACTAAAAAATCAACAATCAGTCTCAATAATTAAATGATAATATAAGATTTCCATATCTCAAATTATCTGTAGGAACAAAAACAAGCTGAACAGCAGCTGCTGTCTATAATTTAAAAAAAATACAAAAAATAACATTTGTTCCGGATCTACTGTCCGTGAACGCTCCCACACATATGAGGCAAAATATTCATCTTCTTCTGATGAAGCTGGTGAATCGATCTTCTTCTTCTTTGCTTTACTTTTAGGCTTCTTCGCTGTAGTATCTTCAAGTATTGTCTTCTTTACCTGCTTAGATTTTTGTCGTTTCTGTCTATCTTCATGTTCTTTTCTTATAGCTTCTTTTTCCGGAGTGTCTGTGTAAATAGTAGACTTTTTTGTGTTGCGAGCTTTAATTGTTGTTTTCCGGGGGGCAGGGATATGGCCGTATTACTTCAGGTGTAAATACAGGTTGTTTGCTTGTAGACTGCTGCGGTGATGATGATTGGCAACATACCCCATACTAACATCAGCCTGGTTACCTTCTTCGATCGCTGCACCTCTTTTTTTCTTGTATCGCAGAAGAGAAGAATGGTGAACTCCGTACATCTCTGCAGCTTTTCGTAAAGAAGTCCCTTTTTTGACTTCTTCATACGCATTTTCGTACTGAATTATATCTCACTCGCCTCTTGAAGTTTTTTTGATACGTTGTCTGCTGGGCATCTAGAACGAAAAAAGCAACGGTTATCATTGTTTCAATCGTACCCACAATAATTGCTTCATCCGTCCCCATACCCCTCAACCGCTAATAAAACAAACAGCGTCGAAACAAAACAACATAAACAAAAACGAATCACGGTTTTCGAACCTTCAAAATCTAACAATAAAACAGAAAATCACTCAAAATGCAAATGCTAATATCAACAAAGTAATTCGAAAAAGGAAATAGTAGAAAATACTTACTTTTGTCGAAAAAATATAATAGGGTCCCCTGGAAACGTACAGAGCGCGCAAAGTGCAACGCGTCACTGTGATTCATGTCCGGACTCGCCGGCCGCGTCTCTCTCTCCTTGTACCCCTCACCACACCGCTAATAGGTTACGAGTTATTAGCGTTGGTTTAACCGTACCCTGTTGCAACCGTACCCAGTCTCCCCTACGTCAAGCGAAGCAAGCAAGCAAGCAAGCAAGCAAGCAAGCAAGCAAGCAAGCAAGCAAGCAAGCAAGCAAGCAAGCAAGCAAGCAAGCAAGCAAGCAAGCAAGCAAGCAAGCAAGCAAGCAAGCAAGCAAGCAAGCAAGCAAGCAAGCAAGCAAGCAAGCAAGCAAGCAAGCAAGCAAGCAAGCAAGCAAGCAAGCAAGCAAGCAAGCAAGCAAGCAAGCAAGCAAGCAAGCAAGCAAGCAAGCAAGCAAGCAAGCAAGCAAGCAAGCAAGCAAGCAAGCAAGCAAGCAAGCAAGCAAGCAAGCAAGCAAGCAAGCAAGCAAGCAAGCAAGCAAGCAAGCAAGCAAGCAAGCAAGCAAGCAAGCAAGCAAGCAAGCAAGCAAGCAAGCAAGCAAGCAAGCAAGCAAGCAAGCAAGCAAGCAAGCAAGCAAGCAAGCAAGCAAGCAAGCAAGCAAGCAAGCAAGCAAGCAAGCAAGCAAGCAAGCAAGCAAGCAAGCAAGCAAGCAAGCAAGCAAGCAAGCAAGCAAGCAAGCAAGCAAGCAAGCAAGCAAGCAAGCAAGCAAGCAAGCAAGCAAGCAAGCAAGCAAGCAAGCAAGCAAGCAAGCAAGCAAGCAAGCAAGCAAGCAAGCAAGCAAGCAAGCAAGCAAGCAAGCAAGCAAGCAAGCAAGCAAGCAAGCAAGCAAGCAAGCAAGCAAGCAAGCAAGCAAGCAAGCAAGCAAGCAAGCAAGCAAGCAAGCAAGCAAGCAAGCAAGCAAGCAAGCAAGCAAGCAAGCAAGCAAGCAAGCAAGCAAGCAAGCAAGCAAGCAAGCAAGCAAGCAAGCAAGCAAGCAAGCAAGCAAGCAAGCAAGCAAGCAAGCAAGCAAGCAAGCAAGCAAGCAAGCAAGCAAGCAAGCAAGCAAGCAAGCAAGCAAGCAAGCAAGCAAGCAAGCAAGCAAGCAAGCAAGCAAGCAAGCAAGCAAGCAAGCAAGCAAGCAAGCAAGCAAGCAAGCAAGCAAGCAAGCAAGCAAGCAAGCAAGCAAGCAAGCAAGCAAGCAAGCAAGCAAGCAAGCAAGCAAGCAAGCAAGCAAGCAAGCAAGCAAGCAAGCAAGCAAGCAAGCAAGCAAGCAAGCAAGCAAGCAAGCAAGCAAGCAAGCAAGCAAGCAAGCAAGCAAGCAAGCAAGCAAGCAAGCAAGCAAGCAAGCAAGCAAGCAAGCAAGCAAGCAAGCAAGCAAGCAAGCAAGCAAGCAAGCAAGCAAGCAAGCAAGCAAGCAAGCAAGCAAGCAAGCAAGCAAGCAAGCAAGCAAGCAAGCAAGCAAGCAAGCAAGCAAGCAAGCAAGCAAGCAAGCAAGCAAGCAAGCAAGCAAGCAAGCAAGCAAGCAAGCAAGCAAGCAAGCAAGCAAGCAAGCAAGCAAGCAAGCAAGCAAGCAAGCAAGCAAGCAAGCAAGCAAGCAAGCAAGCAAGCAAGCAAGCAAGCAAGCAAGCAAGCAAGCAAGCAAGCAAGCAAGCAAGCAAGCAAGCAAGCAAGCAAGCAAGCAAGCAAGCAAGCAAGCAAGCAAGCAAGCAAGCAAGCAAGCAAGCAAGCAAGCAAGCAAGCAAGCAAGCAAGCAAGCAAGCAAGCAAGCAAGCAAGCAAGCAAGCAAGCAAGCAAGCAAGCAAGCAAGCAAGCAAGCAAGCAAGCAAGCAAGCAAGCAAGCAAGCAAGCAAGCAAGCAAGCAAGCAAGCAAGCAAGCAAGCAAGCAAGCAAGCAAGCAAGCAAGCAAGCAAGCAAGCAAGCAAGCAAGCAAGCAAGCAAGCAAGCAAGCAAGCAAGCAAGCAAGCAAGCAAGCAAGCAAGCAAGCAAGCAAGCAAGCAAGCAAGCAAGCAAGCAAGCAAGCAAGCAAGCAAGCAAGCAAGCAAGCAAGCAAGCAAGCAAGCAAGCAAGCAAGCAAGCAAGCAAGCAAGCAAGCAAGCAAGCAAGCAAGCAAGCAAGCAAGCAAGCAAGCAAGCAAGCAAGCAAGCAAGCAAGCAAGCAAGCAAGCAAGCAAGCAAGCAAGCAAGCAAGCAAGCAAGCAAGCAAGCAAGCAAGCAAGCAAGCAAGCAAGCAAGCAAGCAAGCAAGCAAGCAAGCAAGCAAGCAAGCAAGCAAGCAAGCAAGCAAGCAAGCAAGCAAGCAAGCAAGCAAGCAAGCAAGCAAGCAAGCAAGCAAGCAAGCAAGCAAGCAAGCAAGCAAGCAAGCAAGCAAGCAAGCAAGCAAGCAAGCAAGCAAGCAAGCAAGCAAGCAAGCAAGCAAGCAAGCAAGCAAGCAAGCAAGCAAGCAAGCAAGCAAGCAAGCAAGCAAGCAAGCAAGCAAGCAAGCAAGCAAGCAAGCAAGCAAGCAAGCAAGCAAGCAAGCAAGCAAGCAAGCAAGCAAGCAAGCAAGCAAGCAAGCAAGCAAGCAAGCAAGCAAGCAAGCAAGCAAGCAAGCAAGCAAGCAAGCAAGCAAGCAAGCAAGCAAGCAAGCAAGCAAGCAAGCAAGCAAGCAAGCAAGCAAGCAAGCAAGCAAGCAAGCAAGCAAGCAAGCAAGCAAGCAAGCAAGCAAGCAAGCAAGCAAGCAAGCAAGCAAGCAAGCAAGCAAGCAAGCAAGCAAGCAAGCAAGCAAGCAAGCAAGCAAGCAAGCAAGCAAGCAAGCAAGCAAGCAAGCAAGCAAGCAAGCAAGCAAGCAAGCAAGCAAGCAAGCAAGCAAGCAAGCAAGCAAGCAAGCAAGCAAGCAAGCAAGCAAGCAAGCAAGCAAGCAAGCAAGCAAGCAAGCAAGCAAGCAAGCAAGCAAGCAAGCAAGCAAGCAAGCAAGCAAGCAAGCAAGCAAGCAAGCAAGCAAGCAAGCAAGCAAGCAAGCAAGCAAGCAAGCAAGCAAGCAAGCAAGCAAGCAAGCAAGCAAGCAAGCAAGCAAGCAAGCAAGCAAGCAAGCAAGCAAGCAAGCAAGCAAGCAAGCAAGCAAGCAAGCAAGCAAGCAAGCAAGCAAGCAAGCAAGCAAGCAAGCAAGCAAGCAAGCAAGCAAGCAAGCAAGCAAGCAAGCAAGCAAGCAAGCAAGCAAGCAAGCAAGCAAGCAAGCAAGCAAGCAAGCAAGCAAGCAAGCAAGCAAGCAAGCAAGCAAGCAAGCAAGCAAGCAAGCAAGCAAGCAAGCAAGCAAGCAAGCAAGCAAGCAAGCAAGCAAGCAAGCAAGCAAGCAAGCAAGCAAGCAAGCAAGCAAGCAAGCAAGCAGGTTCCAGAACTCAGCGATGGAAAGTTCAAAAATTACATCAAACGTGTCCTTATTAAAAAGCATATTATATGATTAAAGACTACGTTGAAGACAGAGAAGTTTGGCGCTAATTCCTTCTGCACACGTGGCTTCCCTGGTACCTCATTAAAAGCATAACTATTTATGTAAATGCCTAATAATTGCTCCCAAATTACTTTAATTTTTATAATTTTTTTACATACTTCCATGATATAATCTTTTCATTATTTTACATTATATAGTCTTATCTTTAAACAGATTCTATTATATTTTGTGAATGTGAGAACGTTGTGAGCTTAATAGACTAGATTTGTAGAACATTTTCTATTTTGTTAAGTACCTGGTACTTGTTGACAGGCCTACACTGTCCTCCCATACTTAATAACAGTATAATTTGAAAACATTGTAAGAACCAATCATTTTAAAAAAAATAACCGTGGAGTTTCTTGCCGGTTCTTCTCCATAGGAAACGATCAATTGGAACCGCGCACCTAGCTTCTGACGTTTCATAAGTGCCCATGTAGGCTTGTGTGAAATAAAATATAAGCCTATTTAGAATTTGAAAATTTGAATTTAGGAACAGAGGCCGAATTTAATACGGAGCCATCTAGTAAAATTTTAAGAAGCTTTCGTAGAGTTACCACGGTAAAATTACGTTTTAAAGGGAACAAGTCGGCTGGGCGGCTGTAGCCGCCTGGACGTTTGACGCTACAATAATGTAGGCGGCCACAGCCGCCTGGACGTTTGAATTTGATGCACAGAATACGTAGATAACGGCTTTGTGATGGGTCTTTTTTATTTTATAGATGAGCAAACAATAAAAAGATAGGTAGGTATCAAAATAGAGCTGCGTTGCATAGTGGCACTTCGAACTGATGCGGACTGACCGGACTGACACGACAACTGATTGCAGTGGGCGACGCGCGCGGCGGCGGCGAACGGGCGCGTGCTCTATGTGTGCGCCGAGGACGCGCGCGTGGTGCGCGCCGCGCTGTGCGCCGGCCGCGCCGTCGGCCTCACGCCCGCCGCCGGCGCCGTGTGGCTGCTACCAGCCGCGCTGCCGTCCGCTTGGCTGAGCGTGGCTCCAGCCGACGCGCACAATTGCACGCAGCAGCAGCTGCACGAGGCGGCCGATGGACACCTGAGCGTGGCGCCCGCCTGGCTGGCCGACTGGGACGAGCCGCGCGCCACCGACGACGACGCACCACGGCGCGCGTGGACCCGCCGCTGGCGCCAGCGCTGCTGCCTGCAGCGCACCGCAGGATGCGCACAGCCCGACGACTGCGCACGGCCGCCCGCGCATGCTGCGCTGCTCTACGACGCGCTCCGCATGTGGGACGCGTCGCTGCGGCGCCAGCTGCACGCACATCCTGCAGCGCTAGACAATCTTCACCATAGGGGTATTGCTAGGTGAGCCAAATTTCGTAACGTTTCGTAGTTGTACTCATCTTTTAACAATGATGACATACCTACAGAGGCGGACTAGCAGTCTCGGCCGCCCGGCCGTTTGGCAGTAGACGTCCCGCGAAAGCGGCGCTTTCTGCTGGTTTTGCAGCATAACCCTGCGTTTATACCTCTATTATATGGGCGCCGGCAGGTCTATATTCAGGGAGTTCTGTCTTCAGCTTCACGAAGCGGGCTCGATAAGTTTTGTACTTCACCGCGGATATGTTAGGTTTTCGTTTGTAACTTTGTCAACTTATGCAGAAAAGCTAAACAATTACCGACAATGCAAGAGCGACCGAAGCGAGATGGGAAGTGTTAGCACCCCGGTTAGGGTTGATTAGATTTTCTATTGACCATTCATACAGAAATAGGATTTACTTAGGTACGAGGAGGGATCAAAAAGTAGCGAGAACGGAATACTCCTGGTAAAAAAAAAATACTGGCAGGCATAGCTCAGATACATATTTGTAATATGAATAAAGAAAAAAATCTACGATTCTCTTTTGTTTTTTTCTGAATGTAGTCATTTGTTTGCTTCATGTCGGAACGTGTTCTCGAAAATGGAGGAAAACGAAGTGCAAGCCGTTATTAAATACCTCTGTTTAAAAAAGTTAATGACGCAAGAGAGTCATTGCGATTTGGAGGCAACATTAGGAGAGTCTGCTCCGCCGTATTCCACTGTCGCAAGGTGGGCTTCTCAATTTCGAGTAGGGAGAACGAGCACGGAAGACGAACATCGTTGCGGCCGTCCATCGACGTCAGTCATCCAAGAAAATGTTGCGAAAGTCGAGAAAATTGTATTGAACGATCGAAGAGTTACCATCCGATACTTAATTCAAGAAACGGGCATTTCATATGGAAGTATTCAATCCATATTGAAACAATCTTTGAATATGAGAAAAGTCTCCGCAAGATGGGTGCCGAGAATGTTAACAGACAATCAGAAACAAAATCGACTTGACATTTCGAAGATATTGTTGGACAAGTTTCAAGAAGATTCTGAAAACTTTTTGTCTAGTTTCGTAACAATGGACGAAACAAGGGTCCATCATTTTGATCCCGAGACAAAACAGCAATCTTCGCAATGGAAACGGCCATCATCACCGACCCTGAAGAAGTTTCGTGCCGGGGGCTCGGCTGGCAAGGTTATGGCCTCAATATTTTGGGACTCAGAAGGGATATTGATGATTGATTACCTGGAGCGTGGAACCACTATTACGGGCCAATATTATGCAGCTTTAATTCCCAAGTTGAGGAATGCCATCAAAGAGAAAAGGAGAGGGAAACTTCGAAGAGGTGTGCTGTTTCATCACGACAACGCACCCGCGCACAGGTCGGCAGTTGCGATGGCTGCCATTCAGCAAGCTGGCTTCGAATTGGTTGACCACCCCCCTTATTCACCAGATCTGGCGCCTAGCGATTTTTATCTGTTCCCCAAATTGAAAGAATACTTAAGGGGAAACAGGTACGAAGACGATAACGAGGTGATGGATGCCGTGGAGAGCTTTTTGCAGGACAAAGACAAAACTTTTTTTTTTAAAGGGATTGAAGCCTTGGAAAAGCGCTGGACTCGGTGTGTAGAGAGACTCGGAGACAATGTAGAAAAATAAATTATTATGTTATCAATAGTCATTATATTCTATCTCATTCTCACTACTTTTTGATCCCTCCTCGTAGTTTGTAAACTAATGCAGAAAAGTTTTAATAATTATGAGCAGGGTGCAAGAGCAACAGTAGCGAACTCGAAATAGTATTCCGCCTCGGATAGGTTAGTTTCTCTATTCTCTGTGGGGAGGGGGAGAGGTTTGGTTCTATTCTATTACAAACCTACTTACCGAAATAAAAACATTTATCATTTATTGTATTAGGCGTTATCGGAGATTTATTTTTTATTTTTTAATGTTTTTGTAAGTACGTACATAAGTACATTTGACTTGTCAAAAACATGTCACTGCACAAACAAAAAGCGTACAAGCAAGCTGCTGTTAACTATTTTGTTCACCTATTTAACGAAAGAAGCGGTGCAAACAAGCTACTGTTAACTATTTGGTTCACCTATTTATCAAAAGAAGCGGTGCAAACAAGCTACTGTTAACTATTTTGTTCACCTTTTTAGCAAAGTAAGCGATGCTAACAGGCTACTGTTAACTATTTTGTTCACCTTTTTAACAAAAGAAGCGCTGCAAAAAGCTACTGTTAACTATTTGGTTCACCTTTTTAACAAAAGAAGCACTGCAAACAAGCTGCGGTTAACTATTTGGTTCACCTTTTTAACAAAAGAAGCGCTGCAAACAAGCTGCGGTTAACTATTTGGTTCACCTTTTTTAACAAAAGAAGCGCTACAAACAAGCTGCGGTTAACTATTTGGTTCACCTTTTTAACAAAAGAAGCGCTGCAAACAAGCTGCGGTTAACTATTTGGTTCACCTTTTTAACAAAAGAAGCGCTGCAAACAAGCTGCGGTTAACTATTTGGTTCACCTTTTTAACAACAGAAGCGCTGCAAACAAGCTGCGGTTAACTATTTCGTTCACCTTTTTAACATTTTTCAAAAGTTTTTACATCAAGTTTTGTATACAACTTGTCTTTACAACTTTTTTATTTTTATTTATCTGTAAACGATAAATGAAAACGGTAGAATACGAGTACATCTTCTATACCCTGGTGCAAATGCGGGGTAAAAATGTAAAGTCACATTGCTATCGATTCAGGCCGCCCTAGGCCCGAGCCACTGCGGCCTTCGCGATAGTCCGCCACTGCATACCTACATACAGTAAATTTGCATAGATCTACACACATCAAAAGAGTCTAGGGATCAATATATTTAAAAAAAAGTATTTTATTGCCCTATTGAAATTAAATGAAAACGTCAAATATTTTTTTTTCGTATGTGAAGATTTACAAAGTACTCTTTGCTTTTGCATTAATAAAGACTTATCGCGATTTTTGCTTATGCTGGATTTTTCACCTTTGTTAATCCTGACACTAAAATGTGATAAAAATATGTAAATAAAAGTTTTTTATTTCGTAAAATAAACAATTACTTAATAGTGTGTACTTCTGCCGTTAACGCGTATAAACACAATCGCAGCGATGCATGCATACTCGATATGAGTTCATCCACATCACGTTGCGGAGTGGCCGCCCACGTCCACAACTAACAGGCGAGAAAGATTTACTGGTGTGTACGGCTTCCATATTTAGCAGAGCTCTTCTTTGAAGCATATCCCATGCGTGCTCAATGAAATTCAAGTCTGTCGATTGAGCAGGCCATGGTAGGACGTTAATATTAGCTGCGGCAAGTGTGTTTGCAACGACTCTGGCAGTGTGTGGACGTGCATTATCATGCATAAGCAGAAATGAATCGCCAAATTGGGTCCGCAAAAGAATTAAAACATCTGATACAATCGTTTCAGCGTAAACCTGTGCAATGAGATTGCCTCTGATCCGAATCAGTTCGGTTCTTCCGCCGATCCAAATACCCACCATATCATGATTGTTTTACCACTGTATGCGTGGACTTCCTGGCATGATTTTAAACGTTCTTGGCGTTCAGGGGTCTTCCAATACCGTGTACGTCTAGTATCTGGCTTCATACCAAAGCGAGATTTGTTAGAAAAATACACAAAATGCCACTCTTCTTCGGCCCAATTTCTGTGTTCACGAGTCCATTGTAAACGGGCTCTACGATTGCGGGGCTCAATAGGTGGTTTGATCGCTTCTTAACATCCCTGAAGAGCTATGAAGCCTCGTAGCCAACATCATTGCGGTCATTATACGATTTCGTCGAGCGCTAATTTGTATGTAACGATCTTGTTTGCGTTTGGACCGGCGCGGCGAGTAGACCGTCAGTTATGTAAAAAACTTAAAAGTTGCTCCGCGACATGTGACCTGGTCATGGCGACCTTAGTGACTACCGTGTCTCGCGCACATGTCATGTGGGAGTGGCGCGAGGAGGCAGGACGCCGGGGCGTAACTCCGCTGCCGCGAGAAATCGCGGCACGGCGGACAGAGCTCCGGCAGGATCTCATGGCGGCATGGAGAGTGCGATTGTCGCAACCCAGCGCTGGGCACGCCACAATTGCGGCGATAAGTCCCCTCTTTGAGGAGTGGCTGGAGAGGCGCCACGGCGTCCTCACCTTCCGCTGACGCAGGTCCTCACCGGACACGGGTGCTTCGGGAGGTACCTATTCCGGATAGGGCGGGAGGAAACGCCCGGGTGTCACCACTGTGTGGATCGCCCGGAGGACACGGTGGAGCATACGGTGGAGGTCTGCCCGGCTTGGGCGGGGCACCGCCGTGTCCTCGCGGAAGCGATAGGCGGCGGTGATCTCTCGCGTCCAGCCCTGGTCCAGGCCATGGTACGGAGCGAGAGTACATGGGAAGCCATCACCTCCTTCTGCGAAGCAGTAATGCTCGTGAAGGAGGAGGCGGGACGCGTGAGGGAGAGGCAAGCTTTGCGCCCTCACGCCCCTAGTCGCCGCAGGAGACGCCCTGGGCGTCGGGAATTGGCAGCCGATTCCCGGCCACCGTAGGCGCGGGCTTGCGGACGGCGAGCAATGGGTAGCTCTCCGTCCGGTAAGAACCAAGCCCGAGTCGACGGCGCGTCGTGTTCCACGCGCGCCTCAAAGAGATGTCAGCACTATTGACGGGGTCCGCTAGGGCTGATGCCAGCTAGGGTTGCGAGATGTTCGAAAGAGTTACCGGCCCTGGCACAGACAACAGAAGGAACACGGGTGGGTTTTAGTCAGTAAAATGACTACCGTGTGAGGTTGCTGGGAGGTATAAAGTAGTGCGACGGCATAAACCAGTTAATTCATTCGATTATCACACATTTTTTTAATATAACAACAATTAGCAAATTCAATATTTTCTTTGGCAGCTCTAAATATATGTTTAACTTTTGTGCCTCATTATATAGCTGATAGCTTCCGCCCGCGACTTCGTTCGCGTGAAATTTCTTGTTCCTTCGACCCACCCCGTCGCATCGCATCGCCTGCCCGCGCTGATACTTCGTTTTCACTTAGCGCTCATTCTTACTTTTTTCCTTTTTGGTCGGCTTCTAAGGGTCCTAGCGTAATGTTACACACCCTAAAGCCTTCCTTAAGAATTGGCCTAAAATGCAAAAAGAATTTTTCAAATCCGACTGGTAGTGACAGAGATTAGTGCGATCAAACAGTCAATAAAAATAAAAGGTGTCGGTAACTTCAGACGAAGCGCATTTTTCTTACTTTAAGCATTTTTATACCCGTCATAATTTCTAAACGGAAGGTCCGATTCGAATAATTTAAAAAGGAATTTACATGTACTTAATCAACCTTTTTGATTATGAAACTATTTATTATAAGGATGAAACCATGTTTATGAAAACACCTTCGCAAAAATGCATTATTTAATAAGAAATTTGATTAGCATTAAAAAAGTTATAGTGAGCCAACCTTAAAAGAAAGATATGTCTTTCTTTTAAGGTTGGCTCACTATAACTTTTTTTTAGAACTTTTTGAGAGGAAAAATTCTGTCATACATGATTTTTGGGCATATTTAACCGTTTACGCGGCGCACGCAACGAAAGCTCTCAAAAGGAATAAATTTTCCCCGTTTTTGCAACATTTTTAATTTTTGCTCCGCTCCTATTAATTGTAGCGTGATGTTATATAGCACCTAGCCTTTTTTTTTAATTGCATTTATTTGCAAATATGGGTAATACATAAGTAGGTAGTAGTAGGTATACATCAGAGTTCTGCCATATTTCACCATTCGGCATGCAAACATTGTCATTATGTAAAATTGTCATTAAAACATTAAATTAATTATAACATTAAATAAATAAGATGATTAAAATTCAAATTGTCATTAAAGAAAAAAAAAAAAAAATAATAACAATAATTATAACAACGTACATTAAATAAAATTGTTAAAAATTTGAATTGTCACTAACGATAACAGTACAATCTTAACAATAACAGTCGCCGGCGTACATAAACAAACAAACGAACATAAAGTTCCGGCTCACAGATGATATGGAACATTCCTTAAGCAAACAAATAATTACCTAATTAATTAAAAATTACAGGTATTCAGAAAAAGGTTTTGTCCGTTAGTTACACTGTAGTACGTTTTATCTATTAATACTTTTCGAAGTCTACTTTTGAATTGCACCGTTTTCAAATCTTTCCAAGCACTTGGCAATTTATTATAAACAATTGGGGCCATTGTAATAAATACTTTTGCGCATCATAGTTGTTTGACATGATACCTGATTTAATTTTGTATTGTCTCGCCTATTTCTTGGAAATACATCGGCCAAACGTTCAAAACGACTTGGATTGTTCTTTACAAACAGAGCTACCTCGAGGATGTAAATACTGGGAAGTGTCAGAATGTTGTACTGCCTAAAATATGGCTTACAACTGTCGGTGGTTTTTAGTTTGAACATTGACCGGAGACATCTTTTTTGAGCCTTAAATGCTATCTCTTTATCGGTGGAGTTTGCCCAGAAAATGACACCGTAGCGCAAGTGAGATTCAGCTATACCGTAGTAAGCCGCAAGAAGTGCTTGTGTATCTGCTACGGAGGATAACCTATATAAAGCATGTGCTGACGAGCTCAGTTTCTTACACAATACGCCTATATGTTTTTATGCTTTCCAATTTAAACTGCCGTCTATTTGTAATCCCAGAAATTTGGTATCAGTTACTTCATCAATTTCGTCAGTTTTGTAATGTACGTGAAGGTTAGGTACACCAGGCATACGTTGTTTAAAGTGAATTATCTTAGTCTTACTTAAATTTATGTTCAAATTATTTTTATCTAGCCATTTAATTAAATTGTCAAGAGAATTATTTATGTCCGTTTCATATGAATTTACGTTCTTACAAGGGATCGTAATGGTGCTATCATCAGCAAACATTGCTAAAGGGTGTTCAATGGATGTGGGCATATCATTAACATATAATATAAATCCAAACGGGCCCACAACGCTTCCCTGTGGAACACCGAATTTAATTTTACGTTCTCGTGATCGTGACATCTCTACATGTATTCATTACATTAACGCGACTAATCTCGGTTGTCTGTGTTCTGTTTTCCAAATACGATTTCAAAAGTTTAAGCACGTTACCTCTTATGCCGTAGGCTTCTAATTTATTTAACAATGTATTATGATGGACATAGTCAAAAGCCTGCGTCATATCACAAAATATGGCACATATGGGGGATCGCTTATCCACACTTCTAATTATCGGAAACAAAAATCATAAATTGCCATATCAATGGTTCTATGCTGCCTAAATCCTTTTTGTTCTTCACATAATATATTATTCTTTTCAATGAAACTCTTTAACTGTTCGTAGATGTACTTTTCAAATCAAACTCAAACTCAAAGCATTTATTTCAATTAAACCAATTACAGGCACTTTTGAATTGTTAAAGAGTCAGTCAGTTAGTCAGAAAATTGAAGCTAGTCGCCCATTCCAAAACGTAGATCTCTATGGAGAAGAATGGGCAAGAAACTCCATGGACACTCTTTTAAATCAAAATTGTTACAAAATCCTGGGTACATTGTTCTTGTTGCTTCTATATGTGAGAACAATGTAAAAAATAGATAATTAAAACAATTTAAAATATAAGATTAAAAATAAGCCCTGGCAGCTAAGAGATGACCAGTCTCCACTGACGGCGCCCGTTCACGAACATGACGCGTGGATCAGCACCATCCAGCTCAACCATTTTGTAGGGAACCGAATGATCCAACACACGCGCCACCATCAGCGTGACATTTAAGTGAGCATGACATACTCTTAACTGCCATACTCTTTCAAGTCAACATACCTACATCATAACATAAAACCGCTCCATGGCATCCATCCATCCATCCATCGCTCCATTTACAAAATTGAAAAGATGCTTCTAATTTATACAAAACTTTATTTTAAATACCTTTGAGATGACTGGTATGAGTGAAATGGGTCTATAATATTCCATCAATTCCTTATCTTCTTTCTTAAATAAAGGCTTAATTATAGATATTTTTAATGCTTCTGGATACATACCCATACATATACTAAGATTGATTAAGTTAAGATGATTTGATTTTTCATTAAGATGACTGCATATCTCAATTGACACTGATTTTAATATCTTAGTGGCGATCCCATCAAAACCTACACTACCAGTGTTTTCTAATGACAATATTATTTTATGTATGTCGTGTGGTGTGCTGGGTGCCATAAACATAGATTTAGGACTTCTTGATGTACTGGATGCTTTTGGTTTATATTCAGCATCTAATTTTGGATGAATTTTATCAACAAAAAAGTCATTAAAAGCATTAGCGATATCCAAAGGTTTGTGAATAGTTCGATTACCAACTCTTATTTTTTCAATTTGCTGTTTAGGGATATTGTTGTTTGACTGATTAATTATTTGCCAAGTAGTCTTTGATTTATTTTTTTATTGTTGTATTTTGTAATTATTCTGTGCTTTCTGTGTTAGATTAATAATTTTATTATACAGGTTAGAATAAGTAGCAAATTTCTTTTTATTTTCTTGGTTAGGATTTAATCTAAATTGCCATAAGAGTTTTCTTTTTTTTTCTATTGCACAATTTAACGCCATTTGATAGCCATTTAGGTTTATTAAATGTGTTAATTTTGATTTCCTTGAACGGGAAGCATAAGTCGTAGAACAATTTAAACGTGTTGATAAATTCATTATACGCCAAATTAGGATCCTCAGTAAGATAAATCTCCGAAAATTTGAGACTGTTTATACAGTTTTTAAATTTCACAATATTTTCGTTGCTACTTAGTCCCTTCTAGTTATATGCCAGTATTTTATTCTACATACAGTGGGTACTGGACATTGAAGCAGCTGTGCTGTATGTGTATATATGCTGTGACAATGCAAACTCCAAAACGTCTGTTTTACAAGTATTTTCAAAATTATGCGCAAAATTATCTATACACGTCTTGCTAGCCATTCGAGTCGGTTGTTTAAGAGCAAGTTTTAAGTTGTAATTTAGTTACACACTCCAGTGCAACTGAATTTCCATTCGGTTTTAAAATATCGATATTAAAATCGCCTGCAATAACAATATTCTTATTAAATCGGTTGGATAAATTGGCCTTCCTCGATAAATGAGCTATTCAACATTAAAATAATTTTTCAATTCAAACCATTAGTTCCTGAGATTAGCGCGTTCAACCAAACAAACAAACAAACACTTCCTCTTTATTAGTATAGATTAAATGAAAAGGTCTTCCACGTAATTTGTGCGCTTAGTGTCAAAGTAAAAGTTTAAGGTAACTGTTGTCAGATCTCATGCACGTGGATGCTTCTTGAAAATGGGTCGTACATTTGTTCCTTTAACTTTAACTGTTTGATGTTTTCAAAAATTTGGTTACATTGAAAGGTTTGTTTAAGTATTAGGTACCCAATTGAATAGCAATGAAGGCTATTCAATTTGAGAGTTTATTGAAAAGTGATATTTAGTGACGAATTCTGGGAAATTTCCAAAAATACATAAAAATTGGGTTTTCTCGAATCTCATGAATTTTTATCTAGCCTTTATGGGGTGCTTCATTATTGCAAACGGGTCACACTACCACGTCCTAGAAGAAATACGTCAAACGGGTCACACTACCACGTCCTAGAAGGAATACGTCAAACGGGCCACACTACCACGTCTTAGAAGGAATACGTCAAACGGGTCATGTACGAGCATCGCCACATGATTTTAATTGTTTAACTTTTTACATTACTTAGCATTCAACTGTTTTGTTGATTATGCTATTTGACTTACACTCGTAGTCGATGTTATTTAGGTTAATATTTTATATGATTAGTGTGAACAATAAACCCACTCCGGTAGCACGGACACAATACAGTGTTGTTATTCCCTGTCTACATCCCGTCTACTGTAACAACCAACTTCACCACAACTCTACAAGCTACAACTCTACTGTACGGGTTAGCGGCTCGTACATTTTGGTCCTTCGAGCCGGATTCACCACAACTGGAACAAATAGTCCTGCAAACCTTATCAGGTACGGCAAGTTTCTACATACGATAGCGAATCGGTTTGACTGGTCTTCCACAAGCGGATCGCCCCAGTCATATTGAGAAGGCGCACATATCGTATTAGAGATACCTTCCGATCCTGCGATCACAACAGGCAATATCAACAGTGAGTGATCCGGAAGCTATTGAAGTCAACAGGAGTTAGTGTCCCACAACTACAATGGACGCTAAACAACAAGAACTTCTGAAGCGGCAGGAAATCATTGCTGAAGGCATCAGGAAAATCGGTGTCAACTTCGGAAAGGATGGCCCTGACCGCAAAAACACTGCATACATCAAAGTTAGACTGGATAACCTCCAGGCTCACTGGAACGAGTTTGAGATGAACCATAGTATTCTGCAAGGTGCTGAAAACAAGGCAAACGAATACTACGCCACTCAAGCATATGAGCGAGTCAAAGGTGAATACCTAACCATAGTGCAGAAGTTGCAAGCCTGGCCCTCTTATACTGCTGGCGACATGGATTCTGAAACTTTCGGAAATCAAGGTGAAACCACCAAGAACATTGGAGTCCCTTCTAAATCTGACGAGCTCAAGACACAACAAGCCACCAATTTTAGAGCTTTTTCACGCTTCACCTGCAACATGATTACTGATGACTTAACTGAAAAATGGGACATCGAGGACAAACTCAAGACTCTCGAATCCCGATGGAAGGTGATCGACGAAGTACATTGGAAACTCGACAACATTCTCGTCGGCAGTGACGTAAACTACGAACTTGAGTTTTCGAAGTATGAGGCAACGTACGAGTCAACAAAGCGAGATCTTAATCGCAAACTAAATCTCGCGGTACAGCAACGCGACAGCGCCCCGAAGATCGAAATACCGGTGTTTTCAGGAAACTACTCACAGTGGCCGACCTTCCTAGACTTATACGCCGCTGCCATCCACAACAACCCTACCTTCTCCAAAGCCCAAAAGATGCAGCATTTGAAGGGGAAGCTAAAGGGAGAGGCTGAGCGCTTGGTGCAACATTTACCTGTTTCTGAAACCAACTACGACTTCTGCTGGGAACTACTTAACCACAGATACAACAATCGACAGCTGCTCTTCACGAAACAGATGCAAACACTTATGAGTCAGCCGACGATTCAACATCAAAATGCGTACGAGCTGAAGCGTCTACATGACACTAGTCTGGAAGTAGTGCACGCCCTTCGCAACTTGGGTATAGACACTACTACGTGGGATCCCATTCTAGTACACATCCTTGGAGGACGACTCGACTCTCAAACCTACTCCGACTACATGGAAGCGAGGAAACATCCCAGAGAGATTCCTGTGTTTGAAGAACTTATTCAGTTTATCGAGAACAAGTTTACAGCGCTAGAATCAATAACGAAGAAAAGGAATCCAACTAACTTCAACAAACAAACATCTTCATCTCAGGACAAGGAGACTACATCATTCCTAAGGGACATGCACAAATACAAACGGGCACCCAAGGCGAATCACACAAGCTCCGACAAAAATTGTCCTATCTGCAAAACAAATCACGTCTTAATTAAGTGCTCAACATTTCAAGAGATGAGTCCGGAACTTAAATTGAGGACGCTTGAGCAATTGAATGTTTGCAAGAATTGCATGTATTCGCACAAAGAAAATAAATGCAATTCGCATAAAAGGTGTAGAGTGTGCAACAATACACATCACACCATATTACATGACATAGTTCGTGACACTGCGCCGATGACTTTATCGAACGGTCAACGACCCAACAATAAACCGTCGACTTCACAAGGCACAGCCAATCACGTGTCAGGCAATTTCAATGAAGTTCTACTATCAACAGTCATGCTCAAAGTTAGAGCCATAGATGGAACATATACAACATTAAGATGCCTTCTTGATCAAGGATCCCAACTAAACCTTATTACGGAATCTGCGGTTCAACGACTTGGCCTTCGGAGATACAACCAAAACTCTACGGTATCCAGGATCGGAACATTTGCCAGTCATAGCAATGGAACAGTTCAGCTGGAATGCGAGTCACTTTATGGGGACTACCAGTTCACAACACAGGCATTAGTTATGGCAAAATTACTTAGCAATTTGCCTAACTATTCCTTTGACAAACAAGACTGGCCTCACATACAAAGTATCCAATTGGCTGATCCAAATTTCAACTTATCTCGGCCAGTCGACATCCTACTTGATGCTGGAGTATACATCATCATGAACAATATCCTCCGAGGAAACATATACGCACCGATTGCGCAACAAACAAAACTCGGATGGGTTTTAGTCGGAAACACTAAGACATTTAACTGCCATGTAGTGATAAATACTGAGGACATCTCTCGTTTTTGGGAGATGGAAGAGATCACAGCTCAAGACGAATCCTTAACAGTCGAGGAAGACTACTGTGAGTCACTGTACACTCAAACTACAAAAAGGCTTGAAGATGGGCGATACGCAGTGAGAATACCCATGAAACAAAACTTTGATCAACATCTGGGACAATCAAAGCCACAAGCGGTCGCACAATTCAAACAACTGGAAAAACGATTTGCTCGAGATGAAAAGCTTGCAGTAAGCTACAAGGCCTTCATTGATGAATACATAGCTCTCAAGCACATGAGACCATGCACAATGCTGACAACACCCAGTTGCTTCTTACCTCACCACGGAGTACTACGACCTGAGTCAACTACGACAAAATTACGCGTGGTATTCAACGCGTCGGCGGCCACGACTACAGGACGTAGTTTGAATCAACTCATGGAATGCGGACCCAATTTGCAACAAGATATTCAAGCCATGATTCTGCGATGGAGAGCGTTCCGATACGTGTATACTGCTGACATCGAGAAGTTTTACCGACAGATTCAAATTCAGGATACAGACCAACACTTACAGAAAATAGTCTGGCGAAATTCTGCCACAGAGCCACTACAAGAATTTCAATTGACTACAGTGACGTATGGCACCAAATCAGCTCCATTTTTGGCCATGCGAACAATAAAACAATTGATCAAAGATGACGGCGCTGAATTTCCTCTGGCAGCGAACATGCTCTCAAATCAGCTGTACGTGGACGATTTGCCAGGAGGCTGTAACGACATAATTACCGCACAGAAGGCTCAACATGAACTGATAACGATGTTGAAGGGCGGTGGATTCAACCTTCGAAAGTGGGCTAGCAACAATAAATGCCTACTTGAGAATTTGCCTAATGACCTAGTCAGTCAAGGAATGTTTGATTTCAAAGATACAGAAACAAACAAAACATTAGGCATAACATGGAATCCGCGCACGGATCAATTTACATACAAACGAATACCGCTTATTAACAAGCGTGACGTCAACACTAAGCGCACATTGCTTTCTGATATATCCAAATTGTATGACCCATTAGGTTGGCTCTCGCCAGTCACGCTAAGGGCCAAGTTGATCTTTCAACAAGCTTGGAAAACAACGACAGGCTGGGATGAGTGTCTTCCATTGAACATACAACAAGAATGGGAGCAATTTCGCCAACAGATGGCCTACATTCACAATATTTCGATACCACGTTGGATTGGCAACACAGAACTGCCTTTCGAAATCTATGGCTTTTGCGATTCATCGGAACGAGCTTACGGATGTGTCGTTTACTGCAAATCCATTGACAAGGAAGGTCAACAGCTGATTCGACTAGTGGCAGCAAAAACCAAACTAGCTCCGCTGAAGAAACCCATCTCCTTGCCTCGATTAGAGTTATGTGGCGCGGCCCTACTCGCCCAACTAATCAAAAAGGTCGAGGACTCCATCAACACGCAACACAAGGTTACAACCTACTGTTGGACAGATTCGATGGTGGTACTAGGGTGGTTACAGGGTGATGTGAAGCGCTGGAAGAGCTTCGTGGCCAATAGGGTAGCGAAAATAACACAGATAATTCCACCTAACGGATGGAGACATGTGAAATCGCAAGAAAATCCTGCAGATTGCGCAAGCAGAGGAGTCTTGCCAGCCGACCTTTCGAATCACACACTATGGTGGAATGGCCCCGCCTGGCTCCAAGACAATAACATACCCAAACAAGAGATTTTCGCAACCAACGAGGAGGTAAGGAACCGGGAGCAAAGTTGTGCAACACAGACAAGTCGAACACCACTTAGTGAGTCCCTTTTGCAAAAACACAGTTCGATGACTCATGTAACAAGAATCGTAAGTTGGATACTACGATTTATAAACAACTCACGTGACGTAACGAAGGCCAAACGGACAACTCAGCTAACGACCGAAGACTTAGAATTAGCTGAATACACAATCATCAAAATTGTACAAAACAACTCGTTTGGCGACGATATTGCAAACATGCAGAAGTACAAGAAAGTACGGGCCACGAGTAAACTCTTGAACTTGTGTCCAATTTTAGACAACCAAGGCATTGTTCGAGTGGGCGGAAGGCTCGAACATGCCAAGTTAACTAACTCTCAAAAACATCCGATTATTTTACCTAACCACCACAAATTATCAGAACTGTTGATTGAGCAAGCCCACAAGCAAACGCTTCATGGTGGTGCCAGGCTCACCTTGAAACATCTTCGAAACAAGTATTGGATTCTCGGCGGAATGAAAACAATAAAGAAACAATTAAATAAATGCATAACTTGTCATCGCTACAAAACGCAACGCAGCAATCAGCTGATGGCGGACTTACCGCCGGCTCGAGTTACGCCGTCCCGGCCATTCACACATACAGGTGTGGATTTTACAGGTCATGTTGAAATAAAAGCCAACAAAGGCCGTGGCATAAAAACAGTAAAGGCATACATTGCTATTTTTGTTTGTTTATGTACGAAAGCAACACATCTCGAGCTAGTGTCAGATCTCAGCACCGCAACATTTTTGGCAGCATTGAAGCGATTTTGTGCACGAAGGGGAACACCGAAACATGTCTACAGTGACAACGGAACAAACTTCGTTGGCGCAGCAAGAGCACTAGCAAAAGAACGCCAAGAGGCATTGCAACTACTAAGCAAGAACAACCTCATAAAAAACACTTCGGAGTACGGCATTGAGTGGCATTTTAATGCTCCATCATGGCCAACAGCTGGAGGTTTATGGGAAGCTGCAGTTAAAAGCATGAAGCACCATCTCAAACGTACTATTGGCGAACAAAAATTGACGTACGAGGAGTTCAATACCATCCTATCACAAATCGAAGCCTGCCTCAACTCTCGGCCACTTGTCGCTCTAACAAACGACCCCGATGACTTGGACTATTTGACACCAGGGCACTTTTTAGTCGGCGGTCCTGTGCTGGCGCCACCTATGACTTCAGAATTTGACAACACAACATTAACCATACGATGGCGACTGACAGAGCACATGTACAAGGAATTTTGGAAAAAGTGGTCCCAAGATTACCTTCAGACACTGCAAGTGCGAGGAAAATGGCAAACTCCTACGCAAAACATAGCAGTAGGTGATGTTGTCCTTATAAAGGAAGATCAGATTCCCCCTGCTAGATGGTTACTGGGACGCGTCACAGAAACACATCCGGGAGCTGATGACTTAGTACGAGTAGTGACATTGAAAACTAAGTCAAACATCATGAAGCGGCCGATAACAAAGGTGTCACGGTTGCCCATTGAAACAGAACGCCATACTGAGAACAAAACCACTGAAGAGCCTGACAAAATTCAAATGGAGACGACTTCAGCCACACCATCGCCGCAACGTCGAAAGAGACCTGCAACTGCCAAGAAAGGAATCTTCACAACGTGCTTGAGTACGATGCTGTTGTTCATGATGATGTGTGTGGCACCGTCTATACAACAATTAGTGAACGTCACGTCTCTCGACCCATCCCGCCTTGTATACTTCGATAAAACCGCAGACGTACAGATAATTCAAGATGAATGGCGATTGGTTATTTATTACAACATGTCGACATACTGGAGAAGTGTTTCCGCTGTAGAACAATATGTCAAGCAATTACAAGAACTCGATCAGCGAAATACAGCCTACTTTGCTATATCAACACAATTTGAGCACAACTTGAACGAACTAAGGCATTATCATGATGTCTTAAAATATGAACACGGAAAACGTATTAGGAGAGGTCTTATAAACGGGATAGGTAACATTGCCAACTCCCTGTTTGGAGTGCTCGATGATAAATTCGCTGAGAAATACAGTCAAGACATAAAATTGATACAAAGCAACGAAAATCACTTGATAAATCTCTACAAGAACCAAACGTCAATCATTGAAGGCGAATACAATTTACTCAAGAGAAACGAGCAAGTAATGAACCGACAGTTCATCGTAATCAATAAGCAGCTAAGAGAGTATTCAGCAATTGAAAACAGAACAAGACAAGGCAACTTTCATCATAGCCACTGCAGTAGCCGCGAATATGATGGTTGAGAACTTGCGAAGAATACAAGACACATTGATCGACCTTATCACAGATATTCACAACGGCAAGGTCGACACTCACTTGTTGAAACCAGATGCATTTGAAAAACAGCTAAACATTATATCAGGACAAGTGCCGAAAGGATTATCACTACCCTGTACAAGCAGTCTCAAATGCATCAGAAAAATGTACAAACTATCAAGTGTTCACGGAAAACTTGTCGAAGACTTCCTTATATTTGAAGTAACAATTCCTTTGGTGACAGACGAGCAATATGAATTAACGCAAGTTATACCTATTAGCAACATAAACGGAAGCTCCATGGTCAGCATAGTACCTACAGCTAAATACATGGCCGTGAACTTAAGAAAGGACATGATAATACCGTTGCACGAACAACAACTTCTATCGTGCATACAAATCAACACAAATCAGCTGTTATGCAATTTCGACCTACCTCTATATGAAATAAAAACAGCAACAAGCATGTGCGAAGCAGACATAATAAACAACCGAGTAGCATCCAGTTGCCGCTCAAGAATATCAAGTTGCACGAATGACTGGATTAAGCTACACAGCAAAGACGCTTGGTTGTTTAGGTGTTGCGAGGAATGCACTATGCGCATTTTCTGTCCAACTGGCATTACGTCACAGACACTACGTAATACGGGGACGATCGCCCTAGCGACAGGATGCATGATGCGTGGTAACAATCACCTTATTCACTCGCACTATAATCTGCAAAGTAAAATGAAATTGGACAATGATGATGAAATTTACATACCGGAGACAAGCATAAACCATTTAGTTTCAAGTAATAGCAACATTGCCTACTTGACGAACATGACAATAGAAACGCAAGGAAGAAATTGAAATGGTGGAACCTCACGAGAGCAGGAGACCTACAAGGGCACATGAATCGGCAACAGAAGAAACCACCGGGCAACTACGAGCTTGCCGAAGCAACATCAAGATGGACTGTGGAACATCTCCTATGTCAGTCAGAGCTGAACCGAGAGCGTCTTAATCTTTCCTTTATTTGTTTTAATGTATTATGCTTTATTTTTAGATTTACATTTACACAATTATCATGTCTACAATCTAATCTTTCATAATTCCTTTCTGTTTATTTTTTGTTGTTGGCAGGATGTACGAGCATCGCCACATGATTTTAATTGTTTAACTTTTTACATTACTTAGCATTCAACTGTTTTGTTGATTATGCTATTTGACTTACACTCGTAGTCGATGTTATTTAGGTTAATATTTTATATGATTAGTGTGAACAATAAACCCACTCCGGTAGCACGGACACAATACAGTGTTGTTATTCCCTGTCTACATCCCGTCTACTGTAACAACCAACTTCACCACAACTCTACAAGCTACAACTCTACTGTACGGGTTAGCGGCTCGTACAGGTCACACTACCACGTCCTAGAAGGAATACGTCAAACGGGTCACACTACCACGTCCTAGAAGGAATACGTCAAATTACAAGTCACCCTGTATAGGAATTCGACTTGACAGAAGATTTTCATCTTTTGACCTAAATTCAAAAACTATAATACCCTTTTCAAATAACGAAATTTACTAAAAGGATTCATAGGAGTTACTAGAAATATTATATAATAATAAAAAAACCTAATTTTTAGTAACTAGCAAAACCGTGCTTGATCACTTCACGTGTGTGTAAATATGAAAATACGATATTTGCCATTACAGAGCCCTAATAGAAGACGTAACTACAGTTAGCTACAGCGGGCTCACGGGGGCCTTCCAGTGGAGCGGCGGTAGTGCGGCTGGCGGGGCCCGTGCGCGGGCAGCGCCGCTGGTGCTGATGCAGTGGCACAACGGCACGCGGCTCCGCGTGGGCAGCTGGAGCCCAGCCGGCGTGGCGGGGCCCGCCGGCTACATGGCCGGGCCCACCGCCCTGCGCTGGCTCACGATCGACGGCCGCACGCCGGACGACGGCGCCGAGCGCTGTTCGCTGCAAGCGCTGGCCACCATGCTGCGCGCCGACTGCCGCACCGCCTTCGTGGCGCTGGGCGCGCTGCTGCTAGCGCTGCTGGTGGCAGCGCTGGCGGGCGCCGCGTGGCACTGCAAGCGGCGTGCCGAGTGCAAGTACCGGGCGCGCCTGGCCGCGCTCGGCCTCACGCGGCTGGGCCCGAAGCCCGGTGGCCTGGACCGCTGGGAGATTCCGCGCGAGCGCGTCGTCATCAACCGCAAGCTGGGCACGGGTGCGTTTGGCACGGTGTACGGCGGCCACGCGCTGCTGGCGGAGGACCGCGGCTGGTCCGCCGTGGCTGTCAAGACGCTGAAGGCCGGCGCCAGCACCGAGGAGAAGCTCGACTTCCTGTCCGAGGCGGAGGCCATGAAGCGCTTCGACCATAAAAACGTTGTGCGGCTGCTGGGCGTGGTGACGAAGACGGAGCCGGTGTGCACGGTGATGGAGTTCATGCTGTACGGGGACCTGAAGAACTACCTGCTGGCGCGGCGGCACCTGGCGGCGGGCGAGGCGTGGGACGCGGGCGAGGCGCAGGCCGAGGTGTCGGCGGCGCGGCTCACCAGCATGGCGCTGGACGCGGCGCGCGCGCTGTCGTACCTGGCGCAGCTGCGCTACGTGCACCGCGACGTGGCGGCGCGCAACTGCCTCGTGAGCGCGCAGCGCATCGTCAAGCTGGCCGACTTCGGCATGACGCGTTTGGTGTTCGAGAACGACTACTACCGCTTCAGCCGCAAGGGCATGCTGCCGGTGCGCTGGATGGCGCCCGAGAGCCTCGCGCTGGGCGTGTTCTCACCCGCCTCCGACGTCTGGTCGTTCGGGGTGCTGCTGTACGAGATCGTCACCTTCGGCTCGCTGCCCTTCCAGGGTCTGAGCAACGCGGAGGTGCTCGCTCGTGTCAAAGCGGGCCACACGCTAGAGCTGCCGCCGGGCTTGAAGCCGCAGCTGTAAGTTTACCTTTCATTCATTTCAACTATACTTCAACATTTACTATTGTTTTGAAAAACAAAATCATCTAAACCAAAACATTTTATTTCACATAAGCCTACACGGGCACTTATAAAACGTCAGAAGCTAGGTGCACGGCTCCAATCGGTCGTTTCCTATGGAGACGAGCCGGCAAAAAACTCCACGGTTACTCTTTTAAAAATAATTTGCATTTACAATGTTTTCAAATTACAGTCTTAATATAATATGTATGGGAGGACAGTGTTAGTCTTTCAATAACTACCAGGTACTTAACAAAATAGAAAATGGTCTACAAATTTAGAGTCTAATCCTACAATGTTCTCACATTCTCAAAATATAAAAGAATCTATTTAAAAGAGAAATAAAATAATAAAAATATAAACCTATTTAAACCAAATGACATGATTGCCAGTACAACTGTAACAAATGACATGATTGCCAGTACAACTGTAACAAATGACATGATTGCCAGTACAACTGTAACAAATGACATGATTGCCAGTACAACTGTAACAAATGACATGATTGCCAGTACAACTGTAACAAATGACATGATTGCCAGTACAACTGTAACAAATGACATGATTGCCAGTACAACTGTAACAAATGACATGATTGCCAGTACAACTGTAACAAATGACATGATTGCCAGTACAACTGTAACAAATGACATGATTGCCAGTACAACTGTAACAAATGACATGATTGCCAGTACAACTGTAACAAATGACATGATTGCCAGTACAACTGTAACAAATGACATGATTGCCAGTACAACTGTAACAAATGACATGATTGCCAGTACAACTGTAACAAATGACATGATTGCCAGTACAACTGTAACAAATCTAAATTAATATCCTGTTCACAAAAGTCACTTAGTTGAAATCAGAATTATAGGTATATAATGTTTTTACATTATATACCTAAAAAAAGAAAGAAAAGAAAAGAAAAAAAATAATGCAAAGATTATGTCATTGAAGTATGTAAATAACTAAAATTCAAATAAACGTCTTAATTTGGAAGCAGTTAATAGACATTTACATAGTTATTCTGTTAATGAGTTACCAGGGAAGCCACATGTGCAGGAGGAATTAGCGCCAAACTTCAACGTAGTCTTTAATCTTAAAATATGCTTAAAAGCATATTTGAATGACAAGACGGATGATAAATCATCCGTACCAAAAAAACATAATTATTTTACAAGTTTGATGTGGGTTTTGAACTTTGCATCGCTACTTTAGTTCTTTAACCGTCTTTGGCAACTTTTTATAAAAGCGGATACTATTTATAAGACTTGCTTGTTTTAGTTAATCTGAGTATCACAATTTCATATTTACTTCGTGTATTTATATTACGGAAATCGCTTCTTATTTTGAAAAATCCTGAGTTTTTGCGATCATACAAAATACTTTCTAAGATATAAAGAGAAGGCAGAGTTAGTATAATAATTTTTTTGAATTTGTTTCTATGGGACTCACGAGGACCCATTTTATAGATCGTGCGGATTGCCATCTTTTGTAAAATGAAAATTGAATCTACATCAGCTGCCGATCCCACAGTAGAACAGAACATAAGACATAATACTGTGGAGATATGCAAAGTATACGAACTAACCTAGCTGCGGCTATATCAGTCAACTGCCTTATTTTTCTTACTGCATATGCAGCTGAACTTAATCTACCAGAAATAGGTCTAATGTGGGCGCCCCATTGCAATTTAGAATCTAGAATAAACCCTAGAAATACCGTTTCCGTAATAGCATCTAGTTTGTTGCCATCAAATTTTAAATTTAGATGTACTTGGAGTGCATTTGGTGATGAGAACTTAAGACATTTAATTTTATTCGCATTAAGTAAAAGATTATTAGCTGCACATCATTTCAAAAGAACAGCCAGACTATCGGTGACATGTAAGACATCCATATCTTTTCTATCTATTTTAAAAATAAGCGAAGTATCATCAGCGAACAGAATTATATCCAATAAGTTAGCCATCGTGTAAGGAAGGTCATTAATATAAACTAGAAATAGGAAAGGGCCAAGAATTGAACCTTGAGGCACGCCCATCTTAGCTAGAGATCCCGAGAAAGGTGCACCGTTAACGTTTACTTTTCGCTGCATCTTTGATAGGTAGAAATAACAAGATCAGCAGCTTGTCCACGAATTCGGTAGTGATGTAATTTAAAGATCAGTGTACTGTGGTAAACATAACGTTCTGGCGAAATTTGGGTGTACTATATAGGTACACCTCTGCCTAACTCTTCGGGGAAACAAGGCGTGATGTTATGTTATGTACTGTGGTAAACGCAGTCAAATATTTTAAAGAGGTCACAGAAAATCCCAATTGCATCCTGGGACTTCTCACAGGATTCCAAAATGTGACTGATGAGTTTTACTCCTGCGTCAGTCGCCGACCGTTTTGTGCAACCAAACTGGCGACAAACAGTAATGGGATGTCTCGTTGTGTTGCAGCGAGGGTCTGATCAAGTCGTGCTGGCAGCAGGAACACAAGGCGCGGCCGTGCGCGGCGGAGGTAGCGGCGTTCCTGGCGGACTCGCCGCGTCTGCTGGCGCCGTGCCTGGACGTGCCGCTGGACGCGCTGCCGCTGGAGCACGACCCATGTCATCCATGGCGCGAGTCGCGCGACCGCGCCGAGGTAATGCCCCACGTACGCGGCGCCCGTCTGGCGCCGGTATATCAGAAACGCTATCACTCCGATCTCGCGCATCTTTGTACGCCCGGAATCCACGCATACTTACTAATATTATAAATTCGATAGTAACTGTCTGTCTGTAACCTTTTCACGCCTAAACCACTCAACGGCTTTCCATAAAATTTAGCAAGGCGATAGATGGCATCCCGGGGAAAGACATGAGCTACTTTTTATCTCAAACATAATCCTACAGGGGGTGATATAGGGAATGAAAGTTTGTATGGGAAACCCCGTATTTCCTAAGTTAGGTAGGGATATGAAAATTCAAAATGCTTTTAGTAATAAATAAAGAATTTTATGGTTCAGCGTTTTTGAAAAATCATTCCCCAAGGGGGTAAAATAGGGTTGATTTTAAAATTCACAAATAATAATAAAATAATTAAATATTTGCACACCATAATGTAAAGGGGCCATTAAAGTTTTAAGATGTATATTGTAAACCTACATTCTGGCAAATAAATGAATTTGAATTTAAAAAAAATGTGTACCTCTTTTGAAGAGATTTAGGGCCGGCGTACACTTGGCGAGGCGCAGCGCAGCGCGATGCTCACTGCGCGTCAAATATCGACCATGTAGAAGTTGAAATAAAGTTGAGAATAAATAAACTTTCATTAGCGCGAGAGCGCATCTAAGCGGAAAGAGCCACGCGTCTCATGTTATTTATTCTCGACTGTATTTTAAGTCACGCAAAGATCAACTTTGCGTGCCTTAAATAGTCGAGAATAAAATAAATGTGTGTGTTTGCTCTTTGTTTGGCAGTGCGCTGCGCCTCGCCAAATGTGCGCCGGCCCTTAAGGGATTGGAAATGTAGTCATAGTTCGTATCTTGACTCCTTGAAGTAACATTTTAGTCTTTATTTAATTCAAATCGATCCACTCGGTCAAAAGCTATTTCTAATTTGTTACTAGAGCGTGACCGGCATAATCGTAACTAAACACAGTCCCCCCGCCGCGTCTGTCTGTCTGAACGTAATCGTAACTAAACACAGTCCCCCCGCCGCGTCTGTCTGTCTGAACGTAATCGTAACTAAACACAGTCCCCCCGCCGCGTCTGTCTGTCTGAACGTAATCGTAACTAAACACAGTCCCCCCGCCGCGTCTGTCTGTCTGAACGTAATTGTAACTAAACAGAGTCCCCCGCCGCGTCTGTCTGTCTGAACGTAATCGTAACTAAACACAGTCCCCCCGCCGCGTCTGTCTGTCTGAACGTAATCGTAACTAAACACAGTCCCCCCGCCGCGTCTGTCTGTCTAAACGTAATCGTAACTAAACACAGTCCCCCCGCCGCGTCTGTCTGTCTGAACGTAATCGTAACTAAACACGAACCCCCGGCGCGTCTGTCTGTCTGAACTTAATCGTAACTAAACACAGTCCCCCCGCCGCGTCTGTCTGTCTGAACGTAATCGTAACTAAACACAGTCCCCCCGCCGCGTCTGTCTGTCTGAACGTAATCGTAACTAAACACAGTCCCCCCGCCGCGTCTGTCTGTCTGAACTTAATCGTAACTAAACACAGTCCCCCCGCCGCGTCTGTCTGTCTGAACGCGATACACTTAATTACCTATAGTTACCGAACAATGTTTTCATACGGTTTTCACCGATGGACGGAGTGATTCATGAGGATGGTTTAGGTGTATTGATACAAAACCGTAATGATTTCTTACGGTTTTGTGTCAATTGGCTGAAATATGATGATTGTTGAAAATGTCGGAAAAAATCATGCCGACTGGGAGCTTGCTGGGGAGCGCCGCGTAAGCCAATAGGGTAGGTATTACGTAAGCCAATAGGGTAGGTATTACGTAAGCCAATAAGGTAAGTATTACGTAAGCCAATAGGGTAGGTATTACGTAAGCCAATAGGGTAGGTATTACGTAAGCCAATAGGGTAGGTATTACGTAAGCCAATAGGGTAGGTATTACGTAAGCCAATAGGGTAGGTATTACGTAAGCCAATAGAGTAGGTATTACGTAAGCCAATAGGGTAGGTATTACGTAAGCCAATAGGGTAGGTATTACGTAAGCCAATAGGGTAGGTATTACGTAAGCCAATAGGGTAGGTATTACGTAAGCCAATAGGGTAGGTATTACGTAAGCCAATAGAGTTGGTATCACGTGACATGGGGTACTTTTGATCCCGGTAGTACGTTTCCGTAGGATATTTTCCGACATCCATGCGGGCGAAGCCGCGGGCAAAATCTAGTTAATCATAATTCTGATCCAAATTTTTACATCTAATATTGATAATCCAATCCATTTTATCCAAAAATTCCCTAGTAAATAATTTTACAAAGTGACAGTTAAATCCTGTCAGATTTTTCCAGTTGGTTAATCATTATTATTATAAGTACATAAAGTGTAGTTAGCGCGTGCTTAGTTCGTGTCGTGTTGCGCAGGCGCGCTGGGTGTCGTGGGCCGCGCCTGCGTCCGCCGCCACCGACACCACGGACCTGAGCGACGCGCCGCCGCCGCTCGACAGCGACGCCTTCCTGCCGTGACCCACGCCAACTGACCGAGCGACCCGACCGATGCGAGCCATCGGCTACGGTGCAGCACAGGCCACCATGCGACCGACCGGCCGACTCGACCGACGCGAGCCACCCGCCATTGCGCGGCGGCGCGGTGCAGCCCGGGGCCACCATGTGGTCGACCGGCCGCCGGCCTATCCGACCGACGCGAGCCACCCGCCATTGCGCGGCGGCGCCGTGCAGCCCGGGGCCACCATGTGGTCGACCGGCCGCCGGCCTATCCGACCGACGCGAGCCACCCGCCATTGCGCGGCGGCGCCGTGCAGCCCGGGGCCACCATGTGGTCGACCGGCCGCCGGCCTATCCGACCGACGCAAGCCACCCGCCATTGCGCGGCGGCGCGGTGCAGCCCGGGGCCACCATGTGGTCGACCGGCCGCCGGCCTATCCGACCGACGCGAGCCACCCGCCATTGCGCGGCGGCGCGGTGCAGCCCGGGGCCACCATGTGGTCGACCGGCCGCCGGCCTATCCGACCGACGCGAGCCACCCGCCATTGCGCGGCGGCGCGGTGCAGCCCGGGGCCACCATGTGGTCGACCGGCCGCCGGCCTATCCGACCGACGCGAGCCACCCGCCATTGCGCGGCGGCGCGGTGCAGCCCGGGGCCACCATGTGGTCGACCGGCCGCCGGCCTATCCGACCGACGCGAGCCACCCGCCATTGCGCGGCGGCGCGGTGCAGCCCGGGGCCACCATGTGGTCGACCGGCCGCCGGCCTATCCGACCGACGCGAGCCACCCGCCATTGCGCGGCGGCGCGGTGCAGCCCGGGGCCACCATGTGGTCGACCGGCCGCCGGCCGATCCGACCGACGCGAGCCACCGGCGCGCTTATCGTTAACCATTCCAACATTTTTCTAGTCAAAATGCAGGTATAAGATAGGAATAATATTTTAATTAATTTAATTTTAAACATGTATATAAAACCAACCTACACTCTTAATTTTTTAATTAAAAAAAGTATGATAAAGAGATTTGGTTTGACTTCGCGTTTCCTCCTCAAGACATGTTAGGTAAATCAGTCTGTTTTAATCCGAATACGGCAGAGACGAAGGGTTGAGTCTGTGTACATTAAGGGTTTATGCACTGAAGTAATACATATAAAGAGTGTTCAAGAACTAGGGCCAGCAGACTAAAAAACATAAGTCAAAAAGTCACTTTTCAGGAATAACTAAAAACTATAAACTATATAAAAAAATTACGTTAAACCATAAATTCATTGGAATATTGAGGTTTTAATACTAACATGCATTTATTTATTTATTTTACTAATTATGTACACACAATGAAACATTATTTAGTTAGGACATTATGATCATCGAGTACAAAGGTACTTTTTTTTTTTTTTTTTGTGGATGGGAAATCATCAAATGACTTCTCCCGCTCTGGGCGGAGCGGGAGGGCGTGTCAGACTTTTACTGACTAAAACCCACCCGTGTTCCTTCTGTTGCCTGTGCCGGGGCCACGGTAACTCTTTCGAACATCCCGCAACCCTAGCTGGCATCGGCCCTAGCGGACCCCGTCAATAGTGCTGACATCTCTTTGAGGCGCGCGTGGAACACGACGCGCCGTCGACTCGGGCCTGGTCCTTACCGGACGGCGAGCTACCCATTGCTCGCCGTCCGCAAGCCCGCGCCTACGGTGGGTACAAAGGTACTGCTTATTTCTTAAGAAATTTCTTCCAGTAGACCTGCGAAAGGAGAAATTAAAAAAGAAATGTAGACAATAGTGTGCGAGAACAAGAAGAGAAGAATATGAATAGTGTCGTCTTAAACTAAAAAAATATATGTATATACCTACACATAATACTATAAAGCAAAAATTAACAAATACTTAAATAAATAAATATGCTATAAACCTATATATATTATGTATATAATATATAAAATATCACAGTTGAGAGGAGAGGTGATGCTCTTTTACTCGATATTTGAATTGCGAAATAGATTTTAAATCTCGAATGCTAGGCGGAAGTGAGTTCCACAATCTTACAGCATGGACAGAAAAGGAATAAGAATAGTAGCTTGTTTTATGAGGATGGGATTTAAGGAGGGATCTGAGGTGTGATCTACACCGTGCGTCGCTAGGGCGAGCGTAAGAAAATCGCTCACGCAGGTAGGAAGGATAAGACGGGTTGTGTAAGATGTTGAAGAGGAGACATAAAATTCGAGTGTTCCTGCGAAGGCGGATTGGGAGCCACTTGAGTTCCTTGCGAAGGTGAGAAACATGGTCATACTTTCGCAGACCGAAAACAAAGCGAATGCACAAGTTTTGCAAGCGCTCAAGCTTGTTTCATAGCTCCTCAGTAGCATCCAGGTAGCAGGCGTCGGCATAATCTATAATCGGCTGAATAAGTGTTTGTGCCAAAGAAATTTTAGTCTTCAATGGAAGGAGACTTTGAAGGCATTTCAGCGAATGAAAAGAGAAATGTACCTTTCTACTGACCTCGTTAACCTGAGCACGCCACGAAAAATTGGAGTCAATAATAACACCCAAATCTTTAGTGGTTTCGGTACTTAAATATAATTTGACATAAATCTATACAAATAAAGAAAATTGAAGTGTTTGTTTGTAAGGTCAAAATAACAACTTTTTACTAAATGCATAGGAAAGTATAAACGGTTCTTATAACAAAAAAGCAATTTTCTCAATTTTCAATCTCCGAAACGGCTGGTCCGATTTTGACGGGACTTTCACTGGCAGATAGCTGATGTAACTGCTGGTAACTTAGGCTACATATATGTATTTTAGAAAAAATATTAGGGTTCCGCGTAAAAAAACTAAAACCCATAAAATTATGAACAAAAAGTCGGATTTGAAAAATTCTTTTTGCATTTGGTAGCCCAATTCTCGAAGACAGTTATAGGCTATTTAACATCACGCTACGACCCTCAGGAGCCGAGCAGAAAGAAAAAGGTCAGAATTATGAACAAATAGTCGAATTTGAAAAATTCTTTTTGCATTTGGTAGCCTAATTCTCGAAGATAATTATAGGCTATTTAACATCACGCTATGACCCCTAGGAGCCGAGCGGAAAGAAAATTAAGCGAATACGAAGTGATAACGCGGGCGGGCGATTCAACGCGACGGCACAGATTACCAGATAAATCACTCCATACAAAATTTTCAATACCTACTACTAAAATAGCCTACACCTTTGAGTCGCTAGACGCTGCGAACGAAAATGTACCTAACCTTACAAGCGTAAAGTGAGTTTTGCTTTGTAGCTGCGCGCCGCCGCGTGGTTATTGTGAATTGCCAGGGCTGCCTTTTTCGATAAAGATGTCAGTAGGTATTTGTAGTTCACTTTATGAAATAATATAAAATAAAATGCTTTTTAATCTTTTAGGATGTTTAATTGATGAAAATACTTATGAAAGACCGAGGAATATTTTTATTCTAGGTAACTATTTAGTATTCGGTGAAAACACCCCGAAACTGCAGTTGTAAGACAAGTAAGAAAGAAAGAAAGAAAAATATTTTATTTGGGACACGCACAGGAAATACAACAATAAAAAGAACATTAAAACTAACAATATCTTAAACACAAATAAATAAAAGGAAAGAAAAAAAAACAAAAAGAAGACCTGTGCGAGGCCAAAAAGGCTCCTATCTCAGCATGATGCTGCGATATTTGAAAATACCGCATATTCTGACAGGGCCCACTGTGGTGCCACGGACACATCTAGGACATAAAATAAATAATTAATAAAATAAGCAATAAAATACAGGGTGTTTGGAAGGTGGGTGCAAAGCCTTAAAGGGGAGTTAATACAGACCATCTAGAACATTTTGAGCCATATTTGTCCTAACCAAAGTCTGATATTTATTTTTTTAGAGAACTTTTACGATTTTGGTACCAAAATCCCAAAATTTTCCAATTAAGGCCTAATAACGCAAAGATTGAGTGAAAATTTCTATTTTTTTTAATTTACTTTATTGGCCTAATGTGTGTTTAATGGTATGAAATCATTTCGAAGCACCGTATTTACTAAAAAAATAACTTTCAGACTATTTAAAATAAAAAGAAAAAAAAAATTAAAGAAAAAAAATGGATTTTAATTGACATTTAAAAAATAAATAAAATAGCTACTGGTGTTCAAATAATTTTAAAAACATGCTGAGTTATTGCTCTTTTTTTTAAGGTATCATTTACTTAGATAGCTTTACAATTTTAGAAGTTAGGGTGCCTGGACCAATTAAGGGTAAGAAATTTCAAATTTCAATAAAATTAAAATCAACCTGATTTTTCCTCAAATAACTTTAAACTAAAGTCTAAAGTGGTTATTTTTTAGACGCACTTAAAAAAAGTCGGCCTTACAAAACGAAACAAAGGCTGCCGTGGTGGCCGGCGGACCGGGCGGCGTACGATAACAAAGGGCTCTTGATTCTTTTGTTATGATAAAGACAACTTTAGGTCTTATTGCCGAGGATGTAAAGATGCTTTTTGAGTTTATAAATTCGTTAGTACCTGAGATGGACCCGACCCGTCGCTTCGGTGATGTCATCTTTTCTCTCTCTTCCTTCACTGCTCTGCCCTTGCGCGTTGCGAGTAGACGTTTGATTCACCGTACTCAGTCGTAGCTTAATGCTCCTGCGCGTGTTGATTATTAATTTTGGAATTACTTGTATTGCGTTTGTGATTTACCGTGTTCAGTTGTAGCTTTACGCTCCTGCACGTGTTATTTCGGACTATTGAACTAATTGACATTTTAATTGAGTGTATGTACGATTGCCATGGCTGCATTTACATCTCAGGAACAAGCGGATATCGTTTTTATGTATGGCAGAGCTGATGGTAACGGAGCTTTGGCACGACGTTTGTACCAAGAACGTTACCCGAACCGCAGGTAAAGTAACTTCTAATACTAACATTATTACTTCAATTGCCATGTTGATTTGTAACTGACGTTACTAATAAACAATTTCATTTCAGGCTACCTAATGTTCGAGTTTTTTACAACACGTATCGCAGACTTTCGGAATCTGGCATCCATCATGCAGTACCCGGAGTGAATCCAGGAAGACATGACCCCGACGTTGAAGAACAAATACTTGCAGCCTTTGAAGCGGATCCTACAACCAGCGTCAGAACTGTGGCGAGAAACTTAAACCTTTCAATATGGAAAGTGTACCATGCATCGGGAACATAAATATCCGTTTCACGGTAGAGGCGTGCAAGGCTTGGTAGAAACCGATCCTGGGAGAAGGATGCAGTTCTGCCGATTTATGCTCAATAGCGACATTGACGACAGATGGTTTCTAAAATCTATCCTCTGGACTGATGAGTCCAAATTTTCTAGAGAAGGAATCACGAATTTCCATAATTTACATGAATGGGCTGACAAGGACAACAATCCGCATTGGAAAAAACAGGTATACAAATTAATGTTTATTAATTTAAGTCCAGATGTTCAACACATCTTCAAAGAACACTTTAATTAGAATTAATTTTTGTTTCAGGTGTCTTTCCAAGCAAAATTCTCCGTTAATGTATGGGCTGGAGTAATTGGACGGACGTTGATTGGGCCCCACATTTTACCAGATAATTTAAACGGTGAAAATTATCTGAATTTTCTACAAAACGATCTCCCAACACTCCTGGATGATGCGGAAGTACCCATTTTAAATACGGACAGGCCAATAATTTTCCAACAAGATGGATGTCCATCTCATTGGACATTGATTGTCAGAGAACATCTTGATAACTGTTTTCCAGGCAGCTGGATAGGTAGAGATGGGCCTATTCCTTGGCCCGCGCGATCGCCCGACCTGACGCCGTTAGATTTTTTTGTCTGGGGACGGGCAAAGGAGCTCGTATACACAACTGAGATTTGAACAAGAGAAGAACTAATTCAAAGAATAGAAGCAGCTTTCAGAACAATGAAAGAAGAAATGCAGCTTAAAATCACCACGACAGAAGTTAGAAATCGCTGTCGTAAATGTATACGCTGTGGCGGAAGCCATTTTGAACATCAAAATTAAAAAATCAAATCAAAAACTGTCTTTTTTTTTTACTCCTTAAAATCGACTTTAACTGGTTCAGGCACCCTAACTTCAAAAATTGTAAAGCTATCTAAGTAAATGATACCTTAAAAAAAAGAGCAATAACTCAGCATGTTTTTAAAATTATTTGAACACCAGTAGCTATTTTATTTATTTTTTAAATGTCAATTAAAATCCTTTTTTTTTCTTTAATTTTTTTTTCTTTTTATTTTAAATAGTCTGAAAGTTATTTTTTTAGTAAATACGGTGCTTCGAAATGATTTCATACCATTAAACACACATTAGGCCAATAAAGTAAATTAAAAAAAATAGAAATTTTCACTCAATCTTTGCGTTATTAGGCCTTAATTGGAAAATTTTGGGATTTTGGTACCAAAATCGTAAAAGTTCTCTAAAAAAATAAATATCAGACTTTGGTTAGGACAAATATGGCTCAAAATGTTCTAGATGGTCTGTATTAACTCCCCTTTAAGGCTTTGCACCCACCTTCCAAACACCCTGTATATTCTAAAAAACAAAATTCTATGCAAAACCGTATTTGATAATGAACTAAATAAAAAAATAAAAACTATTACGTTACGATCGACCCACACTCGACGCTCCAACGTCGCTTGTCCATGTTACAGACTATTGTCTATGGTCAGTGACAAACGAACGGACGCGAGCGCAGGCGATGCACTTGTACAATTAGCGGAGCCTCCTAATGTCAAAGAAGAAAGAGAAATAATGATAAAAAAAAAAAAAACAAAGGACGTACAATGCAATAAACATCATCAGAATAATTAAGTGATACTTCAGATTCAAGAGAATTAGAAGACAAGGTGGCTCAAATATATAATAAAATGTATTGATAGCGTGTATGATTGTGTTGTGATGCGGGTGGAGGCTAAATGATGTAATCACCGGGCTAAGCAAAGTAATAGAAGCAGATCCATGTACTACAACATAGTACTCCGCTGAGGTCACCAATACCAACTGCGCTGCGTGCAGTCCCAGGGTAAGTTAGTGACTGGATTCCTTTTGTAAACGTAGCAAGTGTTGTTTAAATTTGTGTCTAAAAGTACCAACTGTTTTTATAACACGAAAATGTGGTGGCAAGTCATTCCAGCAGCGGGAGGCAGCGAATTTGAGCTCCCACGAAAAGCAGCAGTTCTGTGCGATAAGGCTAACATGAGGTACGAGGATGCTATAGTTTTAATCTTGTTAACATCGCGCGACCAAGACAGTTTCTTATATAAATAATCTGGTTTCTTTGTGAGAATATTGCCAAAGAGTAGGGTAGCCAGGTGAAGCTTTCTGCGCGCTGACATTCTCATCAAATTACTCTTATTTAGGAATTGAGTGATGTGTGATCGAGGTGGAACATTGTAGCAGAATCTAGCACAAGCATTTGGCACCCGCTGGATCAGTTTTTCGCTTCTACCGAGAATGCACGCCCCATACACAGTGTCAGCGTAATTCAGCTTGGATAGGACAAGAGACTCACACAGCATGACACGCATATCCACACTAAAGTAGGGAGGGACACAATACAGGAGCTTAAGTCGGTAGAAGCAGTTGCGCACGGCCTCCAATATGTGAGTTTCGAAATGCAGCTGCCCGTCAAATACCACCCCAAGATTACGGGCTTCCAGAACCCTTTCCATACCACAACCATCAATCCTGAGGTCCAGGTTGCAAGCAAGCATTCGGTTCAGGAAATCCCTAGATCCCATCACAATATACTTGGACTTACTTGGATTCAGGACCAAGGAGTTACTTCTGGACCAAGCCGAGATCCTTTCCAAGTCTTCATTTATTCTGTCCACAGTTTCAACAGCATCCTGGGAGCGAAAGGAGAGGTACAACTGCAGATCGTCGGCGTAAAGGTGGAACTTAGTATTGACCAGCCAGTTGGTGATGTCAGCACTGTACAGAATGAAGAGAAGCGGGCCCAAGATCGATCCTTGCGTACGCCCCTGTCCACGCGCTTCGGACCAGAGGACATAGTATCTCCGTTATCGCTTGTCACCTACACAAACTGTGAACGATTATTAAGGTAGCTCCCACTAACACTAAGGCCCACATCGTACGCAACGTGTAGTACTTAACTATACAATAATCAGTGACGTCACCACTCCGCATGGCCACGAATACGAATGAAATATGAAATGGAGGAAACTGAAAACACGATTAATTGATTTGTTCGTTCATTTACACAATTAGCGTTATAGGTAACTACTATGCTTGTACACTATGAAACAACCTGCGCTGGCGCCATATTGTTACGTCATGCACGCTTTTCTAACACTTGCACGCTTTTAAATAAACAATAACCATATGAACATAACATTAACAAGATAATAACGATAATAAATATTATTGAAAATTAATTTGCACAAAGTAGATTATTGCTAAACGTAATTTTCAAATGACAGTTGACAAATGGAGGGCATTGACCTTTCTATTCTTATCTCAGACGCATAGTAGAAGTAATTACGTACCTACCAATAAAATACAAAACACGAAATATGGCAGTTTAAACAATTTACCTACTTAAAAAACGATAGTAAAACTGTATCAGCAGGTAAACTGAGAAAAGATAAGTTTTTGTTCTCTTCCCTTGCTGGATCACGCTAGGACCCTTAGGAACCAAGCAAAAAGTAAAAAGTCACAAAGAACACTAAGCGAAAACGAAGTAATAGCGCGGGCGGTCGCGGGGCGATTCAAAGCAACGGGCCGGGGGACGAGGGAGTTTTAGTAAAATGCGGCTGTTATTTTACTATCTTACGACATCCTCGCGAACGAAGTCGCGGGGCACAACTATCTATACAAATAAATAAAATTGAAGTGTTTGTTTATAATGTCAAAACAATAACTTTTTACTTAATCCATAAAAGATAAATTTTGTGGATGGGAAATCATCAAATGACTTCTCCTGCTCTGGGCGGAGCGGGAGGGCGTGTCAGACTTTTACTTACTAAAACCTACCCGTGTTCCTTCTGTTGCCTGTGGAGAGGCCTATGCTCAGCAGCGGGTGAAAACGGGCTGTGGATGATGATGAAATCCATAAGAATGTATGAACGGTACTTATAACAAAAAAGCAATTTTTAACAAGTTTGTCTGTCTGTCTGTCTGTTTGTTCCGGCTAATCTCCAAAACGGCTGGATCGATTTTACTGGCAGATAGCTGATATTACGGTGAGTAACTTAAGATCCCTACTTTTATTTTAGAAAAATAATTAAGGTTCCGCGCAAAAAAATGTAAACCCATGAAATTATGAACAAAAAAGCGGATTTGAAAAATTCTTTTTGCATTTGGTAACCCAATTCTCGAGGATAGTTAGTTATAGACTATTTAACATCACGCTACGACCATCAGGAGCCGAGCAAAAAGATAAAGTCAGATAGAACACTAAGCGAAAATTAAGTATTAGCGCGGGCGCGATTCAACGCGACGGTTGGCGACGGGTCGGGGGACGAGGGAGTTTTATTAAAATGTGGCTGTTATTTTAGTGTATTGTGTATCTTACGACATTCACGAGAACGAAGTCGCAAGGCACAGCTAGCATAATAATAAAAAGCGATTTTAGTGACTTATGTTATAAAGAACACTATGTACATAGTACAGACGGTTCACTATAACTTGTCCCTTGCCGTCATGTTGGCACCATTGCTTTTAAGCGTTGTTATATATCGGCAAGCAATGGTGCCAACATGACGGCAAGGGACCAGTTATAGTGAACGGTCTGTAGGTACTTGTGACTTAAGTGTATGATAATAATCAAAATCATAATAATTTATTCATTTGCGAATATGGGTACAAAAGAAAGCTCTCATACAAACAATAGTGTCCATATCCTACCATACGGCATGCATATGCATACAAATACACAGGCATCTATGAAACTAGAATTTAACAATTAAAAGACATTATTTAAAATATCGTATGGAGTAACATTATATAAGTTTATCCTGTAAATATTCAGTGACAGAGTAATATGCTTTTTTAGTAACAGTGTTTTTATATTGTTTTTAAATATATTTTTTATATCACTTATCTCCAAAAGTGAATTTGGTAAATGGTTATATAAGCGTGGAGCCATACATAATATGCTTTTATTTAATAACGCTGTTTTATTGATTGGTAAATATTTATATTGAATTTGTAACTTTTCTATTTAACTTAATAAAGTAGTTTGTATTTTTCCTAACGAACATTTTAACCTCTAATATAATTATATGCATGGTAAGGTAAGAACATTTAATTTTAAAAATGATGGTCTGCAGCTGTCAGGTACTCTTATACTAGTTATGGCTCGTATACATTTCTTCTGGGCTTTAAATACCTCTTCTTTGTTAGTAGAATTACCCCAAAAACTAACAATACTTTAGAATAGGTGCAACATAGCCGTTGTAGGCTGTAAGGACTGTAGAAGTACTGACAGTCTGTCGAAGTTTAAACAATGCATAAGAGAAGGTCTTCAATTTAGTGCATAATGTATGGATATTGTAGCGAAAAAAATAAAAGAAGGAGAAGCACTTTTTTGCTACGACACGTTTAATTTTGTTTAAAATACAAGTAGAAAAAAACATTAAAAGGTAAAAAAAAAAAAATATTATATCAGAGAACTTTGGTCCGATAGGTACGCGAATAACGAAAGAGGAATAAAACGTACTAACTAGTCGATTGCAATCGCTTTGTAAGTAACGCTACCAACATATATCGTCATGGAAAAAGATCAGAGAACCAAGGTATCTCGCATTTTACAGATTTGAAAATAAAATTAAGTAGTCAATGAATTAAAAAAAATCCGCAGAGGGTTACTAACTACACTATTAAATTAGTACGTAAAAATATCATAAAAAAACCGTGGCATAACGTAATTGCGTCCGGCGAGGTGACGTAGACTGTAGGGAGTTGTAGTTCTTTGTTCAGGAACTGGCGTTGGTTGCGAGACCTTCAGCGGTCAAGATGCGGTCCAACTCTCGACGTTGGCCAAGGACGTCCAGCGTTATTTTAGGCCAAAACCTGGAGACCGAAAGGCGGCCTGTTCAAAGCTGTTTAATCCTAAGACAAAATGAATTAGGGTTAGACCAGAGTGATCAGACTGAACTTCCGATTGAGGAAAACTGTTAAAAGATACGTACCAGGAAAAATAAAGATGAAATCACTAGACTCGTACTTAATATACAATACTCAATATTGCTTTGCCATAATGTACTAATGGGAAGGCAGGGATAGAAACTTGCTTCACTTCAAAATAACTCGTTAATTTTCCACAAACTGGGTCAGTATCAATTGATTCAACTTTTGCAACTGAAGAAAAAATGGGGACCCATCTGTCAGAAGAAAAATAATTCGAATCACGAAATAAAAAGATAAAAATCGACCAGGCTCAAATACAAACGGGAAAAAGGTTGACCATAAAGAACCAAAAAGTTTTGACATGCAGAGTTATGCTGCAATATGTTCTTTAAAGTTCAAATTATTATCTATCTTTATACCCAGAAACCTCGTAACTTCAACTTCTTTGATCTTATTATTTCGGTCATTTATGTAAAGGGTGTCTCAGTAAAAGTGCACTTTTTCATTATAAAAAAAAAACAAGTATTTTATGACAGAGTTGTGATATTATTGTATTTTAAAGAAGACATGTTCCGATTAAGTATGGAATAAAATATCCGGCAAATGACCCCCACGGCCCCGATGACAGGCCATTACTCTTTTCATGAAATTTTCCATAACTTTTGCACAGAGATGTGGCTGTATCTCACCGATGACGCGTTGGATTTCCAATTCGAGCTCAGGAATTGTTTCGGGTTTATTCGCATAAACCCGAGATTTCACAAAACCCCAAAGAAAAAAATCGCACGGCGTTAAATCGCACGATCTTGGTGGCCAGTTGAGATCAGAATTTCGTGAGATAATGTGTTCTGAAAATCGTTGCTGCAATAAGTCGATTGTTTCATGCGCGGTGTGGCAGGTTACCACATGGAAACCACATGTTGTCCAGATTCATGCCGTCCAGTTGAGGCCGCAAGAAGTCCGTTATCATATTCCTGTAACGAATGCCGTTCACCGTTGTAATGAGTTTTCACCATTATAACGCGTTGTTCTTTCGAAAAGCGCTCCATTTTTAATAATCGGAATAAACAGAGGTGACAGCTGTCAAATTTCAAAATTGCCACTTGCATGAAAAAAAAAATCCAATTTTAAAAAGTGCACTCGTACTGAGACACCCTTTATATAACGGAGGACCGGGACCGTTCAGATTTTTAAAAATCGTGACGTCAGCAGAGCTGACGTCACGATCTCCACCGCTAGGCTCACTTATTTTTGCAAAAATGAATAAGTACACCCAATTAATCTACTCACGTTTTTATTCTTATTATTAGCAAAACACAATTAGAACAGCCTTAAAATCTAAATTAATAATACAGGGTGTCCCGTAAATAATGGATCAAACGTTACGGGTAGGTAGCATACCTAAATTCCAACAACTAATTTGAATATTAAAAAAAAACCGTTACAGTAACCAAGATATTTTTTTTTTCGAATTTTACCATTTTCTCTTCCAGAATTAAGTTTTTTTAATGCTGTCGCTGCAAATGATAACATTTTTAGGTATGATTTTTGTTTAACATGTCTGAATAGCTTACTAATGTTATAACATACCATTTTTTTGAATAACGTTTTATTTGCATTAGAAAAAAAATCTTGAGTTGAAAAGTTTTTTCTTTACGATGTTAGGACCAAAATTGAAAAAATTCTCCTGTAAAAAAAAAGTATGACACCGAAGACCACCATTATTTTAAAAACTTGTACATTTAATAAGGTTTGCAAATTGGTATAAAACTTACGTCTAGTCCTTATCGTTACATAGATATTGCTATGAATGTGATGAAGAAGACAGAAAATAAATTAAATTGGTACTATCTAATTTTTCCTTTTCGTTATGGCTTATGCTTGAATGCTTGTAATCTAAGCAGGTAGTTGAGCGGCTAGCGTAATTCCGACCCGATGACGTCATCTGTTCGAAATTTGGGACCGCTACCTGTGGCGGAGTTGCACTTCAGTCAGTGTGAAAGGGATAGATAGCGCGCTTTTTGGCAAATCGGTATGAAGTTGCGCAGGTTCTTTTACTCTTTCCTTCGCCCTTCACTCGTACAGAGCCACGGCTTCATTGTTGCTTGATTTTATTAGTTTAGTTGTAACTAGTCTCTCTTCGAGTTGCTACGTCAGACAACTTTCGCTCCCGCTTAGTGCCTCGGTGTTTTCTTCTGTAAAATTGGACTTGTGCTGTGTATTTGGACTTTGCTTTGCCTATCGATTTGGAACTCTTTGCGTATTGGACAAACGACTTGGCGATCCTACGGACTCCGAAAACATTCGTTTGTGTGTGGTTGTACGTGTGTGCAGTAGCGCTGAAACCTTATTCAGCCCAATGCCTCGTTATGAGTACACGCCACGGCAGTACGCCGAAATGCATTTTATCTACGGAGAAGCAAAAGGTAATGCCAGGGCGGCTGCAAGATTGTACCGTGAAAGATACCCGAACCTGGTTCGTTATCCCGACTATCGCATATTTATTAGAGTGCATAACGCACTTCTTGAGGGAAGAATTCTTGGCACCGGAGTTGGTGGTACCAGTGAAGGACGAACGCGACAAGTCAGTGACGAAGTCATTCTTCGAGAAATCGAGGAAGATCCGTCGGTCTCCGTTCGCGTCATAGCGCGACGCGTAGGAATTTCTAGATCGACGGTGCATCGAGTGCTACAACGGTGCCGATTGCACCCATATCACGTGCAACGTGTTCAAACGCTGACGTCACGTGATTACCAGCCAAGAATAGAATTTTGCCAAACGATGCTTAGGATGATTCGGGCGGACCCACAGTTTTTTAACAAGATTTACGACGTGTGACGAGTCTTCATGCCGCCGAGATGGATATTTAAATTTGCATAATTTGCACAGTTGGCAGCTGATAAACCCACATTTGATGCGAGAGGACAGGAGCCAACAACAATTTAAAATAAATTTATGGGCGGGAATAATCAATGGGCAAATAATAGGGCCCTTTGAACTACCAGCTACTCTAAACGCCGAATACTATCTACATTGTTTAAGGAATGAGTTGCCAATGTTATTAGAAAACGTGCCAGAAGACGTGCGGCAAGCAATGTGGTTGCAAAATGACGGGTGCCCCGCTCACTATGCGACGACAGTAAGGGCGCACCTTGATGAAAGTTATCCGGACAGATGGATCGGCCGATTAGGACCAATTTTGTGGCCTCCGCGATCTCCGGATTTAAATCCTCTAGATTTTTTTTACTGGGGATGTTTAAAAGACAGGGTCTACAAGAAACCAATAACGTCGGAAGAAGAATTACGACAGCGCATTCAATCTGCTGCATCAGAAATAAACCGAAGCCGTTTTGCCCGTCGGATAAGAGCTTCCTTTATTAGGAGATGTAGACTTTGCATTCTTGTAGGGGGAAGGCAGTTCGAACATTTATTATAAAAACAAAATAAAACGATTTATTTGAACTGTTTTTTTTTAGTACAACCTCCTAATTATTTTCATACGCTGAGGTGCCTCATTAATTCAATGAAGATTGCCTCTGAAATACTACAGTAACACATTTTAAAGAAAAAAGTTTAAATGTACACACTTTTTATTTTTTATTTTTTTTGTTGATTTAGAGCACCTCTCAGATTCATAGCAATATCTTTGTAACGACAAGAACTAGACTGTGCAACTTCATACCGATTTACCAAAAATACAAAAGTGGCGCTATCTATCCCTTTCACACTGACTGAGGTGCAACTCCGCCACAGGTAGCGGTCCCAAATTCCGAACAGATGACGTCATCGGGTCGGAATTACGCTAGCCGCTTGACTACCTGCTTCGATTACAAGCATTCAAGCATAAGCCATAAAGAAAAGGAAAAATTGGATAGTACCAATTTAATTTATTTTCTGTCTTCTTCATCACATTCATAGCAATATCTTTGTAACGATAAGGATTAGACGTAAGTTTTATACTAATTTGCAAACCTTATTAAATGTACAAGTTTTTAAAATAATGGTGGTCTTCGGTGTCATACAATTTTTTTACAGGAGAATTTTTTCAATTTTGGTCCTAACATCGTAAAGAAAAAACTTTTCAACTCAAGATTTTTTTTCTAATGCAAATAAAACGTTATTCAAAAAAATGGTATCTTATAACATTAGTAAGCTATTCAGAAATGTTAAATAAATATCATGCCTAAAAATGTCATCATTTGCAGCGACAGCATTAAAAAAACTTAATTCTGGAAGAGAAAATGGTAAAATTCGAAAAAAAATAATATCTTGGTTACTGTAGCGGTTTTTTTTTAATATTCAAATTAGTTGTTGGAAATTAGGTAAGCTACATACCCGTTACGTTTGATCCATTATTTACGGGACATCCTGTATAAATCGTACTCACAAGATATTCTAGTAAATACACCAGTTGACTTCACAAAATTCTTCTTCCAAATGTGGCCTCGCAGCGGCTCGCCATTTCAATACCAAAAATAGCGGCGTCGTTGCGAAGTCATTACACATCTTATTTTACAAATTGCACATAACCTTGATTGAAGTAACAAACTATGATTTGTTAATTAGTTTTACTATTTTTGGCACTTGATTTTAACATTGAATTAATTCTCTATTGTTTAAAACATTTACCTAAACTTTAAACGCGCGCCATGTTTTTCGCTTGACCGACAGTAGTTCAATCAATTGTTTACTAAACAAAATTAACCACAAAATAATTGTTAAACTAACGCATATAGCTTATTAATCAAGAAATTAATTTAGCAATAGATAACTTGTTTTTAAACCGAAGTTTAAATAAACCTTCAGTTACGGTTTGCTGTTATAGTAACCGCAAATCATAACACGGTTTTTATATTGAAAAGTAGCAAACTGACTACAATAATCCAATCTACACTAATTTGAACCTCAAAGTCATATTTTAACTGTTAAAGGAGGATGGGCACCAATGTATGGAAACTGGTACCGGCACCAATTGGTATGAATGATACACCGTTGGAAAGGTATTTTTGTGTAGATTAAGAATAACCATGGCGCTTGTCCCTATTCACTGTCCGATCGGAGTAATCCTACTTGAAAGTTATTTATTTTTGTTACGTCCTATTAAGTACACATACTTTTATTGACTGTTTTCTCCATTTGGCATGGTATTTTCATAATTATTATTAATATTTTTCATTTTCTAGGTAAATAAAACGAGTTCGAAGTAAGTTTTATCATTTATTGTATATAAGTATATAAATGTGTGTCTATAGATCGACAATAACATAAAAAGATAATGAATAATATGATGTATAATATATACTATACATCATTCATTATCTATAACGATGCTATTTAAAAATAATGCTGGCTCATTAAAGCCCTCGTGTCTAGCATATCCTAAATACCAGACAATGGATACTACATGCGCACAGGAACCTACCGTGCGGCATCCCGTCAAACATGTACAATAATGATGTAATATTATGTTTTAATTTCTATTTACCAATATGTAACAAAAGTATTGTTTTGCTCTCACATGTCGGGACTGTATACGTGCACGCAAAAGCCACGCATCTTCGTCAATTCCGTATTCAATAATGTCTTCCAAAGCGGCTTCTCTATATGTTTCGATGAGATATAAGACGTTGTTTAGGTGTTCGCTGCAGTAAGATTTTGCGAGTTTTAATTGGCATGTCCCCAATGACAGCAATATCACGTCCTGTTCACTCAATCGGGGGAAATCGGGCACATCATTGGCTTCCAATCTCTGGAAATCGGCTCTTCTGTTATTTAATCGTTTTTCTTCTACATAATTGTACAACACGTTTGGGGTTTGCATTTTTTCAGATATTTTTTGTAGAAAAGCTTCTGCGTATTGGCTATCTGCAATTGGCATGTGGAAGTGATTTGTTATTGCTGCTGCAATTTTAACATCCACAAACATATTAGGCATTGTATTATTAAAATATCTTTGCCGCAACAGCTTAAAATCTCTTTTAATCCGCCCGTTAACCACTTCCACTGCCCATCGGCATATTGTAACTAGTCGGGAATCATTCGCTTGGGAAGTAGTGAGCTGTGACTGGTCTGGGTTCTTCGTCAGAGAAACGTGGTATTCGTAGCCACGTGCTTCAATATTGCCCAAACTGTCTCTAAACCCACGGTCTAAAATAAATACATCATTGGGATGAAACAATATGTGCAAGGGGTTTTCCTCGTCATTCATTAAATCGCTCATTATCTGGGCATCAGTTTTAGTTGCAGCGTATGGTCCTTTTACGTCTATAATGTATCCGTCAGTGGTTACAATTAAAAATGGCTTTAACAAGTTTTGGAACTTGTGCAAGTTGTAGGATTGCCTCTGAAACAAAAAGTTTGTGCTTTTGTGAATTTAAATATACGTGCTATCGCAAACAATAATGGCTTTAGAGTTTTCTTCATTTCCATACAGTGCTTTTGGAATCCTCAGGTTTCTCTCCAGTATATTGTATCTACTTATGTGATCCAGTCCCAAGTGAAGCACAACATAGTCAGTACTAAGACACTCTCGTGCAATGGCCAACTGGCGTTCGAGTTTTCTTCTTGATATATTAAACAACGTCGCAAGTCTTACGTTGGATTCTCCTGTGCGTAGTTTTGTCAGTAAAATACCCAAAGTGGTTCTGGGATCTGCACTTGCATCTCTTAATGAAGATGGTGAATGGTTTGCTCTAAGATAGCGTTAAATTGTTCTATAGTACGTCCAGTCCAAAAGTGCATTTCTTCTTCAGTTAATCCTCTTAGCTCGCTAAAACGCAATCTGGGTCCGTTTAAGGCATTTCTCAGTAGGTCACAAAGGTCACTGAAGTGGGCGGCCGTAAAGTTATGGGAAATGTTGCATGCCTGAGGTAGTTCATCCCAGTCATTTCCATTTAGGTGATCGCGGCATACTCTGGCAGCATCAGGAATGTAGATTTTGTATTGAGTAAATACATGGATTTTAACAACGTTTGGGATTCGATGGCGGGTTGTATTAGGGCAGCCACGAAAAAGACAATGCCTCGGGGTATTTGGTGCTCTCATATATTCGGGCACGTGTATCACTTCTAGTTGAGGTTCTGCTTCTTCTTGCGGTTCAACTTGTTCTTGCGGCTCTGGCTCGGGTTGAGGTTGTGGTTGAGGTTGAGCTCTAGTCGCATTTTCTGCTCTTTGCCAGCATCGGTAACATACTCTCCGAGTACCATCAAACACGATCTGAAAATCGGTAATAATAATGTAAGGAAAATAAATAAATACAACATACCTAGAAAGCGTACCTGAGGTATTATAGACAATACGCTTAGCCGCTAAAATGCGCATGGGATCTAGAGTACCAAAAGAGAGAAAACGTTTTTGCCTCTAAGTGCACATTGGATGACGTTCTATTATGCCGGATTATCAATTAACTAGTTTGTATTTCTCTATGGTAATAGTACCGTAAAATTCCTTACCAAATAAACTACATTTTAACATATGACAACCCTACGATCTGTCATTTCAGAAATAAAAATATTTCTTTCTCGTCCGTGAATCTTTGTTTTGGTTCTCCGTTACTTGTAAATAATGTAAATTGTACTGTGAAATGTGATTTTATTCATGTTTTACGTTAAAAATAAACACAACATGGATTTCGAACCTTAAAACATATAGGTTACCATTTGAATGTTTGTTTAAAAAATGTTTTTTTTTGTTTATGTTCTCAAAAGAATGTTATAAATGAAGATAATCATACATTCAAACGAAACCAACACATTTCATTTCGTCATTTCGTTGACAATAGAACAAACATTAACCGGAAGCAAAATACCCAGAAACAGAGTCATAAATAGGGTTTTTGTGAAACATCTGCGTGCCAACCGGTGCGCGCGGTCTGTGACTCATCGGTCGTGTGCATTTAAGGGGTAAAATAGATAAAAATTATGTGCGCTTTAGCGGCCGAAAAATAACAAACAAGGCATCCCTACAAACAAAGAGACCAAGGCAAAGGCTAACCTAAAGTCTAACGCACATGCGGGCACAACGAGGTAAAATGATCGATTTTTATTTCTATGTGGTATTCTATGCTGTTGTCTGTACTGAGTCAACGAGACACGTAATACAATAAATGCTCATAAAGATAACAACATAACAATAAATAGATTAACATCTAAGACCCAGGATTTTTTCGTTGCTCTGACTGGGGATCAAACCCGGAACCAATGGATTCAAAGGCAAGAACATTAGCACTATACTATACAGGTTATTAACAATAAAATAAATGCAATAAAACTGTCAAATGGAAAGTTAAAAAGTTCAATAAATACTAACCTCCAATGCAGCATTTTCTCGAATAAAAGCTGCTAGGTATGCGCGCATTCTTGGTAAGTTTTCCGATAGAATGCGCACTTGATATCTGCCTCGGTATAGACCTCTTCGGCACATTACACAGGTACGAAAACGTTCCATTGCAATCAAAATAACTCAAGCACTCAAGTCCAGTAGATAGCCGCAGTCAAAAATAAAACAGGTAACAGAGTCCAAGTTAATGCCAGGGTCTAAAGTCGACGTGAACAATGAGGAACGAGACAATGTAGTAACTTACACAACAATTACCTATCAGCAAACGACTACCAAGGGAACATGCACAAGCGCTGCAGCATGCCCACCCTCGCCCCCGCCCCTCGCTGAACGCGCTAACTACCGCGCTGCGTAAGATAAGAGAGCGAGAGAGATAACAATACCAGTTCCAACTTACTAGTCATCTACTTACGTATACTCAGGGTTAATAGTAATAAAAATGTTGCTCCAATGTCATGCATCAATATCAATTGATGTATTTGTATGTTTAGTGTTTAATAAATAGATCACCCCTAACTGAAAAAATACCAAACCGATTTTGTTATGATTTTCATCCGTTAACTGAATTTTACTTAGCTCAAAATCTGTGCAAATATCATCAAAATCTGTCAAGATCATCATCTACGATAAGATAAACTGGCGATATGATTTTTTTAAATTCTATTTCGAACTAAATATCCAGTATCTTCTAAAGACTATATTTCAAAACGGACAATTTATACGGGATTGGTGCCATAGTAGTTTTTTGTGCTCTTGAAGAGAGCTATCCAACGATGGTAAATTCATTTTGATTGGACATGGGTACCAAAATGCCCATCCTCCTTTGAACTTAAAGTTAATATTTTGAAAGTTTACGTCAGCCTAGCGTCGACATATAAATGTGTAGCGTTGTATTGCTTCTACAATAGCAATTAGTCGAGTGAGCTAACTATTTCACAAATTAACCGTAAAGTGTTACAACTCTAAAAGCGGGGTACAACACTAGTTGTCTAAGGAAGACTTTGACAGGGTCTGGCACGCTGGTCTACTCAGCAAGCTTCCTGCTTATGGCATCCCAGCTGATTTTTGTAGCTGGATATCAGACTTCCTTAGTGGACGGTCGATCAGAGTAGTCGTTGACGGCTGCTCTTCCGACCTTATGGCTATTGATGCCGGAGTTCCTTAGGGGTCTGTTCTCTCTGCAACTCTTTTCCTGCTACACATCAATGACCTACTTCAGTCTAGTATTGTTGGGTACGCAGATGACAGTACAGTTTCAGAGAGATACTTGTCCAGCGCAAAAACCAGCGGGGCCGAAGTTCGTTCCTTGAGAGAGGCCATGGTAGAGCGGACAGATCTGACCTTAAGCCTTGTCTCCCAGTGGGGTGATGATAATCTGGTCTCTTTTAATGCCAACAAAACACAGGCGTGTCTTTTTACCGCTAAAAAGAGTCGTTTCGATCAAACTCCTACTTTTCGGGGTATATCTGTTCCTGTAACTGATCGGCTCGAGCTCCTAGGCATGGAGTTGACATCATGTCTCAACTTCGGTGCCACCATCGAGTACAAAGCCCAAACTGCGGCCAAGAAGCTGGGCATCTTGAATAGGGTGAAGCGATACTTTACGCCTGGACAGCTTTTAATTCTCTACAAAGCGCAAGTCCGATCCTGCATGGAGTATTGCAGCCACCTTTGGGATGGCTCGGCCAAATACCAACTTGCCGCGCTTGACTCGGTAGAACGCAGAGCTAAGAGGCTCATTGGCGACGTAAGACTGGTGGATGCCAAGCTTCACAGCTTGGCTCATCGCCGCAAGGTTGCCTGCTTGACGGTCTTCTACAGATTATACTTCGGGGAGTGTGCTCAAGAACTCCACGACCTCATTCCGCCGGCCCCCTTCTATCAGCGGACATCTAGACGCACTGCAGGTTACCATCCTTACCTAGTTGATGTCCCACCAATTCGCATTAAGCGTTTCCAAATGTTGTTTGTGATGCGCACGGCAAAGGAGTGGAACTGTCTGCCTCCTTCTGTGTTTCCGAATGCATACAACCCCGATCCCTTCAAAGTGAGAGTGAACAGGCTTCTTCTGGGTAAGCTCGCTCCATCGTCTACTTTGTCTCTGTCATCTCTGACCTAGACTAGAGTCGAGAGCAAACCTATCTCAAATAAAAAAAAAAAAAAGACTCGTTCATTTCGATCGCTGACCGCCTCGCTGACAGGAGTAAATCCCTGAACCTCAGGATTGTTTGTGCCCCAAATCTAGGGTGAGTTCCTCATTAATTAGGATTTATAATGGACCCTATGCGCTGGATAATCTATGTTATTATCATCTCCAATGTAGCATCTGATTTTACAATGGTCCATCTCTGACCATGCGGTTGTGGATTATCCAGTGCGCAGGAGACTGAAATATGTGTGTATTGCTGTTGCATCGGGCTGTGCAAGTCCTTACTGTGTATTATAAGCGATATCGCAAGCCATCTGCTGAGATGTCTGTTGGTTTACCTTGTGTTATGCTCGCGTGTTAAATACTTAACATTATATTGCATCTGTCATTGTGACACGCCATCTTTGCAAACTATCTGCCTAACTGACTGCCTGTAAGCCGCTGCGATGTGTTAAGCTTCCTGCCTACCCTGCTTCCCATACCGTTCCTTGGTTGCTGAATGAGGGAATGGAGCTGAGCATATCGCATGCGGCTAGCTGCTTACGCACCGCATCTAACATGTGCACCCTAACGCGCTTTCCAGGGTTCTACGTCCAGCCTGAGGGCAGGACTTTAAAATAAAGCAAGCTACCCAGACCAGACCGCGCGCTGCACGCGCTTACGCTGCGAGCCGTCGTGCGGGGCCTACAGCCGTTAACCACGCTGCGCCGCTGAGCCTGTCCTACAGGCCCCTACACCTGCCAGCTACAGCCAAAGACGGTACCTTCCTATCTAACCTAGTGTGCGAGTGCTCAGAACAGTACAGTGACTACCCACGACCTAGCCGTGTTACCCTAGACAATCAACTTATTATGTATTAACCTACCGTCTTAGTTTTATTTTATTCTACAACCTAACTTGTTAACGGCCTCCGCAGCCTAAACTGCGAAGCGCTAGCCGTTACATATGTTTGCTATTTTACTCTACTTCTGAATGTCAGTTTTGTCGAGATTAATATGTAAATTGTTTGATGCCAACCAGTTTATAACGTTAGACAAAGTCATATTTATCTCAGGTTCCATATGTGATATATTATCTCCTGTGAACAGTACTGTACTATTTATCATCAGCAAGTAGGATTGTGTTGTATTTTGTCGCTTTTGGAAGGTCATTGATGTATATTATAAAAAGAGGCGGACCCAATACACTACCTTGTGGAACGCATGTAATTTGTCTACCTGAGGATGAAAAGGTTGTCATTTTTTTCGCATAGGGACATATCCTTGTTATTTGTGTTATTTGCGTTCTATTACGTAAGTAAGTAAGATTTAATCACGTCATATATGTTCCCTCTGGCACCATAAGCGTATAATTTATTTAAGAGTATTTCGTGGTCCACATAATCGAAGCCTTTGTGTGGTCTATAAACAGTGCACACTAAATATAGTACTAAATACATACTAAATATGGTACTACTAAATATAGTAGTATATAATTTTCTCCACAACATATTAACCCACATGGAACAAACACAAGAAGAGGTAAACAAACGTGTGTACGTATGCAATTAATAAATTGATTTATTTTTACGAAAGCCAATCTGTTCTTTACAAAGTAAATTGTTTCTTTCAAAGTAAAAATACCATCATGGATCACTTTCTCGAATATCTTCGATATGACCGGTACAAGCGCTATTGGACGATAGCAGCTCATGCCATTTTTATTATTTTTCTTCAATAAAGGTTTAATTATAACTTAAACTTATTATAATTTTAACTTTTCCGGGTAGACCCCATTCGCTATACTTATTATATGACTAAGTATAAATGATAACTTAATGGATACGTGTTTTAAAAATTTTGTTGTTATATTGTCATATCCGGTACTATTTGTGTTCTTTAGGGCTCTAACTATTTTGTATATATCTTCTGATATTGTTGGACGCATAAATATTGAGTTGGGTTTGAACGGGATTTGGCATCTTGAATGGTTTTGTATGGAAGCTTTAGTTTTATCAATGCAGAAATTATTAAAACTGTTTGCAGTCTGTGTAGGGTCAGTTATTATATTACCATCTACAGTAATCTGTTGTATTTGATCCTTTGGTATATTTAGTGTATTGGTATTTATAATCTTCCAAGTAGCTTGCGATTTATTTCGGGCAGTTTTTATGTAATTATCATTGCGAGACTTTTGCATTAACTTAATGATCTGGTTTATTTATTTATTTAAACTTTTCACACTTAAAAAAGTACAAAGGCGGACTTAATGCCTTAGGCATTCTCTACCAGTCAACCAAGGGTGGTGAAGAGATTAAATGGCAGGTGCTCTGTTAGAAAGGAACAATTTGTAATTTGTGCATTTAATCGTGAAGATAAATTTAAGAATTTAGTTTTACTATTTTCCGTAAGTTTTTCCTGTAGTCCCATAAACGTTGTCGCTTACGTTTACATCACACTCCCTCATCATTCCATCACTCTCGATTACTTTTGTAATCCACCGTGGGCGAGATTTTGTTGATATTTTCATCTGTATAGTAGGGAAGCAAATATTATAGAAAAGGTGGAATAATTCATAAAACTCATCAAATGCTAGCTTTGGATCTGTATTGTCAAAAACGTTATTGAAATGAAAAGAATCTATGCATTCCTTGAATTTACGAATGTTCTCTTTAGAGTAGTCTCTTTTTTCTATGTTCCATGATTTAAGGAGGAAACTAGATTTGACTGGACATATGAGCAACTGAGCAGTGTGATCAGAAAGTACAGATTCACTAACCTTTGCGGAACATCCCTTAATATTAAATATAATATTAATCAATGCATGTTTTGCTTGATAACCGTCTTGGTTCGTCAGTGCCGATTTTTAAACTGCTGAATTTGCATAAATTCAGTTGCATCGCAAGTTTTCTTAAGCAAAAGAGAACATATCGTAAGTATGTATAATTTAAATATTTATTAGTGTCAAACATATGCGTTTATTCAAACTTCTTATTACTCAAATATAGAAGTTGGTTAAACGCTTCTATTCTATTATTAAACAACATTACGCTACCATTTAGTTTAAAATTTGGAGCACATAAAATAACATTAGTATGTGTTATTTTTTTGAGCTTACATTTTATGTGATTTACCATTGTTTCATAGTTTTTACAAACGACAAAGTCTCTTTTACCTAATAAAAGGATACAATAATCTTTCAAAGTTTAATTCAAAAGTTTTAAATCAGGCCCTGGTAGGAGTTGTGATATCCCAGCATTTGGCAGACAGTAATGACAGATTTTGTTATTTGGGAAAACATTTTCAGCAGTTTCTAGAATACTATTTACATTATGATCATTAAGTATACAAATTTTGGAGTATGTTTTGTTTCTATTACCCATAATTTCACAATGACTGCATTTTGCTGAATCTTGCATGACTTGAGAAACAGTAGCGCCCTCTGTTTCTGGGCAAAACATCAATTTGGATGATCTTGGATTATCATCGATAAATTTTGTCGCCCTTAGAACATTGTAGTTTGTCGCACATTTGTTGGCTAGATGATGTTTTGTTTAATTCTGTCTTTTGACTTTCTTGCATGTTTAAAAATCAAGCTGAGATCCCACTAGTCTTTTACGTTTTGATTTTGTAATGGGTTTCTTCCTAAGCGTACTTGTACATACATGTTTCAGTTTGTTAACTGTTAATTTATAGTGAGTAATTTGTTCAGCTTGTGTGCTATTTTCTAACAGTAATCTTTCTATTTCGTTTTCCGCAATTTGTAAATTTTCTTCAAGTTTACATATTTTATTCTTCAATTCATAAACATCATCATTTGGCCTGTGTATTTCAGGATAACTTCTGCTCATAGCGCATGAAGACGTTGAAATAAATTATGTATGGTCATCCTCATCTTCTGACAGTTCAGATAATGCTTCCAATGAGTTTTCTGTTAGAAAAGTAGCTTTACATGTTTTGTTTCTAAATGTGACAATATTTAGCGGCGTGTTGCATATTGTCATTGACATTAAGTACATTATTAACATGCGATATATCCGTAGAGCTAGTACCTAGCCATTTTTATAATACATGTCCTGCAGCGCCATTTGTTCTTTGATTCTTTGTCCATTAGTTTGTATGTTTGTGCTGGATAACCGTCGCAATCTGGTTCAAATCTGTAGTTACAGACAGAGCACAATGCCGTTATTTTTATGTCAACCGAGTTTTTACATTTGTAACATACTACTAAGACATACATCTATATATATAAATTACTTTTGTGATTACTTTTCGAATAAAATCTGTTGGTGTTGGTGGATCAATTTGTACCAATCACTAGTTTTTACATTTTTTATAACTTGACAACCCCGCTTTAAAGAAGTGCTAAAAGACTCGTATTCAAGTCGCGTGATATGCGCTGAGGTCGGCTTTTGAACGAAAACTATTGCGTCAAAAATTTTTACAGCCGTTTGTGATTGGTCAATGCCACAAGTGATGAATCATCTGTTAGTTGTTTACACTACAACTAGAAAAAAAAATACTAACTGGTTTTTATCTACTAAACTCTCACCCCGTTTTGACGGGGGTAGCCAATGTCTTTGTCTTTAAGCACAATAGTGCAAAACTCGTCAATGGCTTCATTGGTACCAATGAAAAGAAAAGGAAATTGTTTTTTGAGATCCCTAGCTCACCAAATAAATAACTTAATGAGGCTGACTTTCGACCACATGTCGGTTCGTCGCGACCTTGCAAAATGTGTGTCAATGAATAGAGACGATGACAGAATACATTTAGCACTTTTGAATAATATTCAGGACTTTCTTTCTAACAACAATTTATCTGGGGAACAATTAGGGGAAGGTGGGGACCCTTCGTACGGTTTTCACATTTTACTTTATTTATTTTTTATTTTTCCATGAATTAATCACCTGACAACTTAAATGTATAGTCTAACTATCTGAGATTCATATAAAAAAATGACAGATGATTTCATCTGACGTTTCAACTAGAATTATGATTTAAACTAAATCTGGAATATGTACGAATCTGCCCCAACAACGGGGCACCTATGTACAGTGTTGGGGGTACCTTCGTACGCTGTGGGGTAGCTTCGTACGTGCGATTAAAACGACACATATAAATCAAAATTCTTTTATTAGAATTGAAATTAAACACAAACATAAAGATTTAACTTCTAGGAAACAAAAATAATATACTTTTCTTGTAGTCAACAAAAATTATATAGCTTTTTCTATGTGAAACAAAACATAAATGACTTTTCTTAAAATTAACGAACATTAAATTACTTTCCTCTAACAATAAAACATAAAATTGCTTTATTTTCTACTTAATTATGTAATCTTATATTTAGAATCACATTTTTTAATCTTTGGCGCGGATTAGCACTGCAAAAAGTTGTTGTTAATTATCCAGATAATAAAAATTATTGAACATTAAAATTAGTAAAATTTACTGCAAAAGTGAAAAGTTTTGATGTTCTAGTTGTACAAAATGTTGGAGGCTTAGGTTCAGGAAGAATCATTTCAACATCAGTAATATAAATAGTGTGAATGAATATCTTCAACATCAGGGAAAACAAATGTCCACGAATATCCTGGCTTCTTTCTTAGATAAGATATTTTAAATTCAGTCTTACTATAGTGACTAACAACTTTTCCTACATAGTAAATAACACTTTTTTTCTTAGGAAATCACACTAAAACAAACGAACCGTCTTTAATATTGTCTGGTATTACATCAACTATCAATTGGCTTCTGTTCATTTCAAAATTTTCATGCTCGGTTTCATCTTCATCTATGATAGAAGTTGAACTCTCTTGAAAGCTTATATCAGATCCATCGCAATCAGATTCATCACTTTCTGTGTTTTTAGCTTTCTTGTTCTTCGTTTTTAAATTAAAGTCAACCAAACTACGTTTCATTTGTCTAGCCCTACTCCTTCTTTCCTGTTCTAGCTTTTTCAGTTGCTTTTGATTGTGTTTCTCTTCAATTAGCTTTTTTTCGGGTGTGTCAGTATAAATACGTGATTTTCCTGGCCGTCGCCCTTTGTTTGTTTTATTACTTCTTACAACAGTCGGATAGGGTCGAATTGCCTCTGGTGTCAAAACAGTCTTCAAAGGAGCTACTATTTGATGGATTGGTGAATTATTCAAAGCATCTGGTTCACAAGCATCTAAATTAAACGTGTGTAGTTCATTATCATGAGTTATCAATGGAGAGTTAATAGTTTGTTCTGTAGATTCTGACGGAACCTCCAAGAAATCTTGTGTTCCTGAAGTAGAGGGCTGGCAGATATCAGAGAAAACTGGCTGCGGAGTAGGTGCTGACAAATCTTCAACGATGTTTTGAGTAGGAGGAACATTTTCTACGTTACCGGATGTATAAACCTCAGTTGGAGCAAAATCTTCGTCACTAAAGGCTAATTCATTAAGAGGCCATATCCCGGGTTTGTTAAACCCGCTTGTGATATTTTTTGCCGTAAATGATTCGAAATACGCAATTTTCACAAGCTTTGGAATATTGTAAATAGTCATTGCTTTGCCTGGGTTCATTGTATGCCAATTATTGAAAGCAATTTTCAACTTTGATTTGAATGGTCCAAAGATTCCCACATCAAGTGGTTGTAGGCGGTGAGATGTGTGCGGGGGAAAAGATAGGTAAATTATACCATTTTCTTTGGCGTAGTTGATGGCTTCGAGAGAAACATGGCTTTCATGATTGTCACACAGCAATAATATGGGGTTTTCATTAGTGCAGAGTGTATGCTTCTGGATATGTTTTAAAACAGAGACGAATATACCGCTATTTATCCAGCCACTTTTATTTGCAGCGCCGAAACTTCCTTCGGGTGCTCCTTCGAGGAAATTATCTTTATAATGAACGCGTGGGAACACAAATAGTGGAGGAATGGTATTTCCACTGGCAGATATAATACCACCAAAAGTTACGAGCTCGCCTCTTTCAGCTGATACAATTTGCCCGACTTGTTTTTGACATCTTGGAGCCAAGACTTTGGGAGTAGCTAGAACGGTAGATACACCTGATTCGTCGAAATTAAAGATTCTGTCAGCAGTTAATGGATGGCGCTCCAACACTGTCTTCAAGTTGGTATAAAACTCGGTAACCGAAGTTTTGTTAAACGCAAAAGACCTCGCTGCACTAGTGTTTTCGGGTTTGCGTAAACTGAGTTCCGGGTTTCTTCTGCGAAAACCATACATCCATTCTTTCCCAGCCATCTTAGTTTCTTCCCACTTTGCTGGATATTTCAAACTCAAAGATTTGGCGTACTCATATGCTAGCTTTCTTGTTTGAATCGTCGTAAGTCCATAATGCATCTTACAACATTTGATGATATAATCATTTAGCAGCTTTTCTTCTTCAATAGAAAAGACTTGGAAACTTGTATATTTAGAGTCAAATGTACGGTTGCTTGACCCTTCAGCATCATTGCTATTCTTGTATTTTTTTACTCGGCTTTCTAATGTTGACAATTTCAAATTGTAGGTACTTGTCCGCAGCTTTTCTATATGACAATACTCCTTGCACAACATCCTGTATTGCTGACTGCATAAATTCTTCATTCACAACTGGTCTAGTTGTGTTTTTTGGTACATATGTCCGCACCATGTTTCTGTAAAAAAATAACAAGAAATAGGTATTAAAATATATCATCATATAAGTACATCGACGATAGCAAAACACAGAACAAAGTTAATGCAAAAATTAGAAATTAGCAGACTAACATACTCCCACTCACTACATCTACCAGTTGGGGCACATTCGTACGCGTTCAAACGTGCCCCATCTAGTTCTGTCCGAAAGTACCCCACTAACTAAATAACAACAAAATATAACCTGTTTTAATATTAATAGGAAAACGTGATAAATTAACTATTGAAAACGTATCTTAAGTATATTTTGCTAGTTACTAATAGATTACTCTACACGAAAACTTAGTTTAGCTACGTTAACAATAGACAAAAACATCGATCAAAAAATTACTTACCGAGCGCAAAAACACGTGCGTGCCTGTCACTTCACTGTCACCGCTGCGAATGGCGCGATACTCCGTTGGCGTAAGGTTGGTACCGCGACTCACGCACACATACAACAGCAAGACCGTACGTTATTTCGTTCAAAAATTATTGTGACTGTATGAATGTGCCCCGCGTACGAATGGTGACGATCTTCCATAACAAAGTATATAACCGCGCCGTTTAATAAGACGTTCTGGGGAGGAGAAGACATCCTAATCGCCGCGTCTGAATTCTACCTCGTAAACGTGTATGTTCACATGAAAAACGAGAACTCTCTGGTATATTCACCTACCGGCGAGGCGGTGCCCGGTAATATACACATCTTCTACAATGAACAGCATTATGATAGCGGGGTCATGGTTGACGACGAACGGTATAATAGTAATCAGCAAATTCTAACAGGAATTAACCAACGCCAAACACCACAACATACACTAGATTTAAGTAACCTGTACAACATACGAGACGGGCAAGTACAACTCACCAAACCCCGGTCCCAAAGGAATAATAGCCCCCAACTACCTAGCCCGCTAACACCGTGTGAGCAATGAGCGTCACCATTGGGTCCACCGATTTCAGGTGAAGTCATGCATACAACTGGTTATACAATACTTAGATTTCCGCCCTCTGCTGCAGTTAAGTACACTTGCCCAGACTTGCGTGTTGTAACCTAGAACGTCCGCGGGGCCTCAAACCCGGCCAGAGAAAATAAAACAGACGCTGAACTTTCATATAGGAGCATCCACATAGCCTGCCTACAGGAAACAGGTATGAACGTAGGAATGTACAACTCAAAGCATTATGAATGGCACCTATCTGCAACCGCAGGTAAAGCGCACCGGAGACTTGCAATTTTAATCAGAAAGGACGCCCAAATTGAAACAAACAACAAGAAAAAGGATACCGACGCGATGTCTCCGATTACTCTTAGAGTCGGTATGGGAAGTGACAATCCTATCCCTCTGTATATAATCAAGTCTTACATCAACAGTTGTTCCGATCAAGCAACTAGATCTTTCACAGGGGTATTAAACTTGATTAGACAAAAACCAAGGAAATGTACGCTAGTCATCTTAGGTGACTTTAACGCCCATATTGGTCGACAAGATCTCCTACTTTTCGGGGTACATCTGTTCTTGTAACTGATCGGCTCGAGCTCCTATGCATGGAGTTGACATCATGTCTCAACATCGGAGCCACCATCGAGTACAAAGTCCAAACTGCGGCCAAGAAACTGGGCATCCTAAATAGGGTGAAGCGATACTTTACGCCTGGACAGCTTTTAACTCTCTACAAAGCGCAAGTCCGATCTTGCATAGAGTATTGCAGCCACCTTTGGGATGGCTCAGCTAAATACCAACTTGCCGCGCTTGATTCGGTGGAACGCAGAGCTAAGAGGCTCATTGGCGACGTAAGACTGGTGGATGCCAAGCTTCACAGCTTGGCTCATCGCCGCAAGGTTGCCTGCTTGTCGGTCTTCTACAGATTGTACTTCGGTGAGTGTGCTCGAGAACTCCACGACCTCATTCCGCCTGCCCCCTTCTACCATCGGACATCTAGACGCACTGCAGGTTACCATCCCTACCTAGTTGCTATTCCACCAATTCGCACTAAGCGTTTCCAAATGTCTTTTGTGATGCGCACAGCAAAGGAGTGGAACTCTCTGCCTGCGTCTGTGTTTCCGAACGTATACAACCCCGATCTCTTCAAAGTGAGAGTTAACAGGCTTCTTCTGGGTAAGCTCGCTCCATCGTCGACTTTGTCTCTGTCATCTCTGACCTAGACTAGAGTCGAGAGCAAACCTATCTTAAATAATAAATAAAAAAAAAGATACGCAAAGTTTCCAACGCAAAGGGCTCATTCGCCAAAACCTCCATCATGAATATTCCAATTACAATGGGGAAATGTTATTGGATATAGCCAAAAGGGGAAAAACTTCAAATAGAAACGACAAAAGCGAGACCATCATGCAGGATAACATGGTCAAAGGGCACTCAGAAATCCCAATTGGATCATATTATTACGCCGCATACAACAAAAAAACTCTTTCACTTCATCAATGGTGAATGGGCCGTTAATGATACCTCCGACCCTAAAATAATCTGGGGGCAGATAAAAATAAGTCAAATTCTAACCAAAAACAAAACCGGCAAATATAAGGCACAAAGTCAATCGCAAGGTGCGAAGGAGACAACAAACTGTGACGCTATTGTCTTAACCGAATATTGGATTTCCAAACGACATAACATACCACTAATTCCGGGATATATGTATAAAAGTAATGTAAACTACAATCAAAACGATGGGGTGATAGTTTTTGCAAGAAATCATCTCAATGTGTCTGTCGAAGAACCTTATATGCAGAACTGTAACAGTTTGTTAATTAAAATTGGGTCAGAAATAGCGACACTTGCCTTCTATCGACCTCCCTCTTTTAGAAATATATTATAAACAATTTCGTTGACTCTTTATACGACACCTTGCAGAAACTCATCTTTCAAAAATACCATTGTAATTGGAGATATTAGTATCAATATTCGCAAAATTACCAGTATTAGCTTACCGGCGTTCCTCTCCTCTGTCCACAGCACTGAAAAGTTGACCGAGAAAATTTTAGCCCCCTCTTTGGTTGACTCAAAAGTGCCGTGCTTGACTGACGCAGTGAACGCCTGGAAAGTGGCTTGCCCGGATACAGATCGGCCCTTGAACCCATCTTCCCAGAGGCAGTGGGATGAGCCGCTCTACAGGTTGGTACGGAATAATCTAATTAATACGACCACCAATACTGCTGAGCGTGCCCGCCTGCTGGCTGTGGGTGAGTGGGAGTCGGGCCTCTGGCTTCAGGCACTACCGTCAACCAACATAGGCACTATGCTGGGTGACTCCACCTTCCGGCTCGCTACCTGTCTGTGTCTGAGCGCTCCTTGCGTGGCTACGCATTGCTGCCAATGCGGTGACGGTGTCGACTGCCTCAGAGAACATGGCCTATCCTGCAGTAAGAGCGCAGGCCGGATAGCACGGCACGCCAGCATCAATGACATCATCCGTCGTGCTCTTGTCACCGCCGCCGGGGTGCCAGCTGTTTTAGAACCCAATGGTTTGGCACGCGACGGTGGGAAGAGACCAGACGGAATGACCGTAATGCCTTGGAAGGTAGGTAGGCCTTTGGTGTGGGATGTATCGTGTGTCGACACCCTTGCACCATCCCATCTTCCTAGCACGGCAGGCTGTGCTGGGGCGGCTGCTGCAGGTGCGGAAAACCTCAAACGGCGCAAATACTCCAATCTTATTGGGACTTATATATTCGAGCCGTTTGGGGTTGAAACACTAGGACCATGGGGTCCGAGTGCCCACTTAGTTTTTCGAGACATTGCCAGGCGATTGGTCGACTCTACACGTGACCAGAGGGCTGGCCTATTTTTTGGCCAAAGAATCAGCATTGCCATACAACGTGGCAATGCTGCCAGCCTTTTGGGCACTTTTCCTGTTGACAGCGATGCGGATGAATTTTTTGATGTCCTCCGATTATTTCCCCTCCTTTTTTATATATGTACTGGTACATATAATTCAATTCAATTTATTTATTCAGTAACAATTCACATTGCGTTCGAATATAATCCAGCATGAAACATAAGTAACAGATGTACAAATATTCAAGACAACATGATATGAGACTTAAAGTTAGAAAATATTATTTAGTTATCAATATTGTTCCAGAAAGTGCTGACGCATCCGCTGAGGAATACCTTAAGATATGTGCCTTCTATGGTTTGCTTTCCGCTCACACGCTTCCTACACATCAAAGTGGCTCCTGTTTGGACCATTTATTACTCAAATCAAATTTCCCTGCACTTGTCTTTGTAACTAATACAACAATAACAGACCACAGTGCTACTCGACTTATTTTAAAAATTAAATATTACCTAAAGTAGTTACTCGCACCATTTCTAGTTTAAATATAAAAACTTGAAGAGGACTTACATAATATCGACTTTGACCCAGTCTACATTTCCGCTGATCCGCAGTTTTGTATGTTGCACCTAATCAAAAATGTACAACGTGCAATTCAGAAGAACACGGTCATATCTCGGCTAAACAACGGAAACTACAACATACATCCATGGGTCACAACAGGACTCATCCGCTGTATGAAAAGTAGAGATAAGTTGCATACGAAAGCTAAATCTAATCCAGATAATTTAATTTTGCAACAGTCGTATAAACGATATCGTAACGTTTGTAATGATCTTCCCAAAAAAAAGTGAAAAGCAACTACGATAAAATTGCACTAGAAAAGGCTGGTCCTAATAGTAAAAAAATCTGTAATTTTATTAAAAATGTGACGTATCAGTCATCTTCAGGTTTGTTACAAGCACACTCATCACTGGTAACATCTGCTAACATTGCAAATATTTTTTTTGTTAATGTGGGAAAGTGTTTGGCTGAAAAAGTTCGGGGCCAATCACAATATCTAACAAGCACACCTCTTACGTGTCATCTTTTGCGTTGCTTGACACTGACGAGACTGCAGTAGAAACGATAATTATAATCAAATAAAATTATTAAACAGTTGAGGCACATTCTGGTACTGCCATTAGCTTATACTTATTTTCGAAAAATGTTTATCTACAGGTCTTTTTCCCGAGTGCCTAAAAAAAGCTGTTGTTGTCCCAGTTTATAAATCAATCAGTAATGATCAGGTGACAAATTATAGACATTACTGCCTTATATGTCTAAAATATTAGAGAAAATTGTAAATAAAAGGCTTTACAAATACTTTGAGGATTAATTTATTTTTTCTAAACGGCAGTTTAGATTTAGGCCTAAAATGTCAACAGACGATGCCGTACACCATCTGACTAAATATATAGCACAAAAACTTATAAAGGTAACCACACAGTAGGAATCTTCCGGTTTACTAATGATAAGCATAAAATACATTGGCACAATTTACATTGGCATAACGAAAATCAGCATAATGATCATGACGCATAATATTGTGGCATAAAAGTTTTGCCATAATGCTTGTTGCCATAAATACTGCTAGCATAATAACAATGAAGCATAACTTTAAAAAGCATAATGTTAAAAACACATAATGATCTAAACACATAATGTTCATTGGAATAAAACTAATAAACCCTAATAAACAAGTCCAACCGGTAAGTTGTAGACACTTTCACCTAATTGAATATTATTGCTCCAATGAAATGCGTAGGCACTTTACACGGCGGTAGACTGATTCTTTTATTATGTTCCATTTTTGTAGGTATCACAAACTATTTAGGGACGGTGTTTGTGCGGCAAAGAATATACTACTCTCTGACGAGAGAAGAACGGTAACTCTGTGGTAAAAAAAAGCAACCATAGCGTTACACAAATTAGTGCTTCTATTTTTATTTTTAAATGATTAAATTAAACTTTTTGTGTACTGTAGAGGCTTTAATCAGGCCGGCCTTTAGCATGAATCCTCCACGGATTGTGGCATTGGCTGATGTACCTCTAGAAGAGACCACACACACATACAAGTAGTGGTCTGCCCTAGTATCGTGGCAGATCATTACAGTACATACCTTGTGGAGCAAATTTTACGTTTTTACGGTGAAACAACGGAACCTAACTCCATACCTACAGGGTGTAAGGGACAGCCCTCCGCAAACTAACAGAGTGCATTCAGCTCCTTATTTTGAATCACATTCCACCGGGTTTGTCAGTAAAATTTTCATTTTTTTATCGTTTTTTCAGTTACTATTATTCCTATATTTCAATGTAATATTACATTTTCTGTATGCAGCACTCCATTTATCTAACTAAAACAGCTAAAATAAAAAAATCTGCAATGGATGTTGAAATACTCGTCGGCCGAAGAAGGCTCGCTGCGCTGCGCTACCGTTCGCTACGCGCGTTTTGCTACGGTAACGATACATTGCGTGTGAGATAATAAAACAAATCAGGTTTATTGTGTTCCCGTAACGTTCCTGAAATAAGATAAGATAAGATAAGATAAGATAAGATAAGATAATAATATTTTATTTGCATAAAACATGGTATACAAGATGGTAATATGAATACACTGGTAGGTTCTACATGTTTTGCTTCATGAATATAAGCGTGCAAATTTACATACAACAACAACATACAACCGCTGCCATCGCCCGATGGTATGCTCTAGAAACTCCTTGACACTGTAAAAACTATTAGCAGATAACCATTTATATAATTTACTTTTGAACAATCTTTTATTTAATATCACCGAGCAAATTAAGATGGATATTCTTGCATCACACCACGCAGATAAGAATTTCAAAAGTTTCTGGAAAGGCACTAGAAAATTCAATTGTAAACCCACTGTGCCTCTAAATGTTAACGGAGTAACAGAGCCTCGTGACATTGCTAATATGTTTAAAAGTCTTTTTCAGATAAACCCTCCTTCCTGTGTGCCGGGAATGCTCGGTGCTGGTGAAATCAGGCCAACTACCCTTGAGCCATTAATGCCATCTTTTACTCCGAAACATATATCTACCGCTATAGTACATATGACGAGGGGTAAGTCCCCAGGCCACGATGGAATTAGTATCGAGCATTTGCAGCATGCAGGGGTTCATCTGCCAAGGGTTCTGGCGATGTTTTATACATTTTGTTTGAGACACTCATACCTACCTGATGAGTGTATGAAGACCGTGGTTGTGCCAATAATCAAAAATAAAACTGGTGATGCATCAGATAGCAGCAATTATAGGCCCATTTCGTTAGCTACTACCGTGGCGAAAGTGCTGGACAGTCTGCTTGATCGCATTCTGATCAGCCACATAAAGCTGAACGACGCTCAGTTCGGTTTTAGGCGCGGGCTGTCGACAGAATCGGCAGTTCTATGCCTAAAGCACACTGTCCGGTACTACACCGATAGAAAGACTCCGGTATACGCTTGTTTTTTGGACCTTTCGAAAGCTTTCGATTTGGTGTCCTATGATGTGCTATGGCACAAGATGAGGGCAGAAACCAGCCTCCCACAAGAAGTCGTTAACATTTTTGATTATTGGTACAACAACCAAGTTAATGTTATAAAGTGGGCGGGCGCGATCTCTGATGCGTACAGACTGAGGTGTGGAGTAAGGCAAGGAGGTTTAACCTCGCCTCGTCTCTTCAATCTGTACGTAAACGGACTCATCGAGAGGCTCAGTAGCACCAGTGTTGGCTGCGCTATAGACGGAAAATACGTCAACAACATTAGTTACGCAGACGATATGGTGTTGCTGGGCCCCTCTATAAGCACCGTTCGAAAACTCCTCGCTATATGTGTGGAATATGCCGAGGCCCATGGGCTCAGGTATAATGTGAAGAAAAGCGAGCTTTTGGTGTTCCAATCACCAGGTCATAAGATCAGACACGTACCACCCGTCCTCATAGACGGTGTTCCTTTACCCAGAGTTTCGCGATTCAAGTACCTGGGCCACTGGGTCTCGGATGACCTCTCAGACTACGACGATATTGAGAGGGAGCGCCGGGCGTTGGCTGTCCGATGCAATATGTTGGCTCGTAGATTTGCACGCTGCAGTAAAGCCGTTAAAGTTACATTGTTTTGGGGCGTTTTGCCAATCTTTTTATACGTGCAGTCTATGGGTCAAGTATACGCAGAAGGCAATCAACGCCCTGCGCATACAGTACAATAATGCTTTTAGGATGTTGATGCGGCTGCCGAGGCACTGCAGCGCGTCGGGCATGTTTGCCGACGCTCGTATTGATGGCTTCCATGCTATCCTAAGAAAGAGAACTGCATCGTTGCTAAGTCGTGCCCGCGGCAGTGGCAACAGTATTCTTAGCGTTGTGGCTGGTAGAATTGACTGCCCAATATTGTGGCATTGTGTACAGTTGCATGTTAAGAAGAACAGCAACTGATGAAATGATTTTGACTTTATTTATGTATTTGTTTTGTTGTATGATAATAGTTAATTTAAAGATTTTAGTTGATTTCTTGACTTTAAATAATATTGATGATTTTAAACAGTTTAATGAATTTAAAGATAATTGTAATTTTAAGCAGCAACTGATGAAATGATTTTATTTATTTATTTGTTTTGCTGTTATATGATTTTAATTAATTTAAAGAGTTTAGTTGATTTCTTGATTTTAAATAATATTGATGATTTTAAGCATTTTAATGAATTTAAAGATAATTGTAATTTTATTTATGTGAGTACACAATGCAATGTTTTTAATTTTAGTTATAATAGTATGATTGTGGTGTGTATTGAATCTTGCTACTAACATAATTCGTAAGTATACCTACTAACAAAAATATGGATCACTGTATCTGAAGTAAATAAATAATAATAATAATAACCCCATCGCCGTATCTCTACGTTGACGTCGTGGTGGGGCTTGCGCGCTCCGAACTCTAGGTCTGTGCTGGTAGAGGTTAGGCCTCATTTCCATTGAAAGCGTCTAACGGGCCTCTGCGAGTTGGCGTCGGCCCCTCATATGCCTTCTAAAGGTCCGGGACCCTGGGGTCCCGAGAAATATCAAAAAAAAAAAAAATAATAACCCCACCGCCGTATCTCTACGTTGACGTCGTGGTGGGGCTTGCGTGCTCCAATAAGTCCTAGGTCTGTGCCGGTAGAGCTTACTTTGCCGAGACAGATCTAGGGAGAGGAGCCAGACCAAGAGAGATACAATCCAAGCCAAGGTCGCACATGCCGAGGGCTTCATGGCTAAGGGAGAGCACTAGTCGTTAGTGTGCCAACTCTGGATAATAGGGGACCTCCAGTTTTATTCACCCTTACTACAGTGAACGCAGGGCTCTGCTGTGGTCGACTTTTTAAGTCCCTAGCTACTCGTGGGAACAACATGAATACTCGATCTAAAACCAAAAAACAACTTCAGGCAAATCTGCCTCAGATAAATGACGAAACTTCACAATTTTCTTTGTCATCTCCCTCATCTCTTTTTCCATCAATTCCATCATCAACACAACCTTTTCGCGTCACTCCGACGCCGTCATCATCATCAATCAGTATACAGTCAGCGGATGTTGTACAGGAGACAAATTTTGTCGACCATACTGTACCCACCACTAAGACTGCGATAACTCGTAGGAAATGGAGTATTGAAATAAATAAATTCATCCTACGCACATATCTTCATCTTACTAACATGAAAACAGACAAAAATGCATACCTCCCATCGCTTCACACTAAGTTTTTAGAAAAATATCCAGCTATGCAAGTAAGCAGACAAAGAATAGGTGACCAGCGTAGAGCCATAGTGCAAAAGAAATTATTACCACAGGACACAATAGATCAAATTTATGAGGAAGTCAGAGCCGAACTACAAATGGTTCATACACAAATACAGCAATACTCTACACAGTCAAAAATACCAATTAACACTCAATGCGGCCAGCGTATGAAATGGACTAACGAGTATAATGAAACAATCATAAGAATATATTATACTGCTACACAACTAGAAACAAATAAAACAGCTTATAGAAAACAGTTACATGAGGAATTTTTAAATACTTATCCAGAATTAACACATATAACAGAGCAAAGATTATCTGATCAAGTGAGAGCTATTATAAACAACAAATATATACACCCCAACAGATTAGAAGATATTAAAAACCAAGTAGCTGTAGAATTAAGTAATACCAACACACACAACATTGAAGACATAAATTACGATAATTTGAACACACAACCGCAGAACGAATTAGAACAATCTGATGAATATAATCATACACTAAATACTCACTATACAAATTTGCTCATCTCTGACACACTTGCGAACACGCCCACAGCAAATATTTTCATAAATGATAGTATAGATACTGACACCGTATCTCACACACGCATAAATACAGGCGAAGACTGCAATTTCTTGAATAACATAGACATTGGCCAAATTGAAGCTTCGCAAATTAACTCTGATGCTGCCCCAGAAACCAACCCAGAAATAGAAGCCACGTTTCAACAAGCTCAACAATTTTTTTCGGGTACACACCCCACTAATCGGCCATACATTCCTAAGCAGAAGACATCTAGAAAGTTCTCTGCTATAGTTACTTATATTAATACGGTCATTCTCCCTAAGTCCGTAAGTAAGGAAACTGAATTCATCCAATTGCAGACAATAATTTACTGTGCAGCATGGACGGCAGCTAAATGCAACGGAGCCAAAATATCAGACTCTACACAAAACGAACGCCACACATATAAACAAAGAAAACCAAAATGGCAAATTAGATTAGAAACAAAAATCAAAAATCTAAGAGCAAGCATAGGTAGGCTCACACAATTTATTAATGGTAGCAAAAGTCAAAAATTAATAGCCGCAGTAGAAGAAATAAAGATAAAATATCAACTACATGCTCAACACGAAAATTCAAACACACAGTTAGTACACTTTCTGGACACTTTAAAACAAAAATTAAACGCAGCATCTAGTAGACTTAAAAGATATACTATATGTACGAACCGCAAAGTCCAAAACACAAAATTTATCAACAACGAGAAAATATTTTATAGAAACCTTGCGTCTAATAACACAGACACCACGAAGCAAACCCTAGAGACACCTCCTTCTGAAGCATTACGAGAATTTTGGGCAAACATTTGGGAAAACCCAGTATACCATAATAATCACGCAGACTGGATTAATGAAGCAACACCAGACATCCCCGAAATGGAGTTTGAATTCATACCAATAAACACATTTATAGACGTCATCAAACGCACACACAACTGGAAATCTCCAGGCTCAGACAATATTCATAACTTCTGGTATAAGAAATTTACCAGCATCCACCCATTCATATATAAGCACATAAACACATTCATTCAATCACCACATTTGCTTCCAACATACATTACACATGGAGTAACATTCATGATACCTAAGGACATGAATGACACCACAGACCCAGCCAAGTATCGACCAATCACTTGCTTACAAACTCTTTATAAAATCCTGACAGCCTGTGTTAGCGAAGTAGTATATGAACACTTAACCAAACATAACATTCTTGCAGAACAACGAAAAGGATGTCGTAAGAACAGCCAGGGCTGTAAGGAACAACTCACTATTGACGCGATTGCTATGAACAGCGCAGTGAAAAGCAAAAAAGATATCCATACCATGTTCATCGATTACCAAAAGGCCTATGATTCAGTCCCGCACAGCTGGTTGTTACACGTCCTAAATATCTATAATATCCACCCCATAATCAGATTGTTCTTAGAATCTACCATGCAAAATTGGCAAACTGTACTTAAAATAAATCAAGCCACCACGACTCTGGCCACTGAACCAATCCACATAAAACGTGGTATTTTTCAAGGCGATGCTCTAAGCCCTTTATGGTTTTGCATGGCACTCAATCCGCTCTCACAACTACTAGATAAAACTAACTCAGGATTCACATTGACAAACGATAACACACAATTCACATTAACACACCTTATGTATATGGACGATATAAAGCTGTACGCAGCAGATAAAAATGCACTTTTCCATTTAGCAGACACCACACAAGAATTTTCTAACGATATCATGATGCAATTCGGGGTAGACAAATGCAAAATTTTGTCAATTGTAAAAGGAAAAACACAAAATAACAGTTACACGCTCGGATCAGGTAAATCTATTGAGCCAATGGATGAACACAGTACTTACAAATACCTAGGTTTCAAAAAATCCCGACAGATAGAACAAAAGATGACGAAACAAGAACTGCTCAAAAAATTTACACATCGCTTTAACCTAATCTTTAAAACCAACCTTAACTCCAGAAACACAATAAAAGCTGTCAACACATTCGCAATACCCATTCTAACATATTCTTTCGGAATTATACGATGGTCAAAAACCGATATCAGAAAACTACAGCGCACTATCAATACACTACTAACCAAACACAGGAAACACCACCCTAAATCATGCATACAGCGACTTACGCTGCCACGCCAAGAAGGAGGAAGAGGATTAATAGATATACACAATTTGCATAACAAACAGATACTTGCACTCAGATCTTACTTCCATAATAAATCAGAACATTCGTCACTACACCAACATGTAACACAAGCAGATAAAAAACTTACACCACTCAACTTACAAAACAGAAACACTCAGATTAATGAAAATCTCATAAGTACACAACAAAAAATTGCAGCATGGTCCGGAAAAGCGCTTCATGGAAGACACCGAGCCTATCTGAGCCAGCCACACGTCGATAAAATCAAGTCGAACGAATGGCTCAAACGAGGCGAATTGTTTCCCGAAACTGAAGGTTTCATGCTTGTGATCCAGGATCAAATAATAACAACTCGTAACTACAGAAAGTATATAATAAAAGACCCCAATCAGCCGACAGACACTTGCAGACATTGCAACAGTGCCTCTGAAACCATTCAACACATAACAGGGGCCTGTAAATCACTCGCACAGACAGATTATAAACATCGACATGACCAGGTTGCTGCAATAATACACCAGCACTTAGCACACAAATATAAACTTATAGGTGAAATGATTCCATATTATAAATACAAACCTGAAATCATTTTAGAAAACAGGAATAAGAAAATCTATTGGGACCGAACAATAATTACAGACAAAACTATACATTACAATAGACCTGATATCACCGTTCACGACAAGATAAACAAAATAGTTTACTTAATAGATATAGCTATACCTAACTCACACAACATTCAAACTACAATATCCGAAAAACTTAGTAAGTACCAAGATCTCGCCATAGAAATAAAAACCCAATGGAAAGCACAAACCGTCCATATTGTCCCTATAGTACTCTCATCTACCGGTATAGTACCAAAGGCTCTCACACAAAGTCTTAACACTCTACACATACCTTCTCACACACTTTACATGCTCCAAAAAGCCACCATCCTCAACAACTGTCGCATCACGCGAAAATTCCTGACTTCTTCTACACTATCATCCACCTTCTCAATTTAAATTTCCCCTTATACACTTGGTTCCGGCCCGTGTGTAAGGTTGTAAACTCTCTTAATAGAGAAGAAAAAATAAAAAACTCAATATAATAATAATAATAATAATAATCGATCATCGGTAATGAGACTGTATATCCCGCGAAAGTGTGGAGGTCGAGGCTTTTTAAATGTCAAGACCCTCCACAATCGCGAGATATGCAGTCTCAGGGAATATTTCCTTGAAGCCGACGTGGGGATGCATCGAGATGTGGTCGCAGTGGACAAGGGCCTCACCCCGCTCTCCTTGGCTAAAGAGAACTGGCGCAAGCCTGTAGTGCTTGACACTAACGATCGCCTGGAGGTATGGCAGAGTAAGGAGCTTCACGGACGCTTTTTCCGGGCCCTACATGAACCCGATGTAGATTTCCCAGCGTCCGTAGCCTGGCTGCGTTTTGGTGACCTCTTTGGGGAAACCGAAGGTTTTGTCTGTGCAATTATGGACGAAGTTATCATGACGAACAATTACCGGAGATTCATTGTGAAGGACGGCACGGTTGACATCTGTCGGGCATGCCACCGTCCGGGAGAATCAATCCGACACATCATCTCCGGGTGTTCTCGTCTAGCTAACGAAGAGTACTTGCATAGACACAACCTTGTAGCCAGGATTATCCATCAGCAACTTGCTCTGAAATACAGTCTCGTGGAATCGGAAGTGCCGTACTACAGGTATGTGCCCGACCCAGTTCTCGAAAATGGACATATCACATTGTACTGGGATCGATCCATCATCACTGACAGGACTATTGTTGCCAATAAGCCTGATATAGTGGTGGTGGATCGAATAGAGCGGCGCGCAATGATTATTGACGTAACTGTCCCGCATGACGGGAACCTCGTGAAAGCCGAGAAAGATAAACAAATCAAGTATCTTGACTTGGCCCGCGAGGTTGTCGACATGTGGGATGTGGACTCAGCGATCATTGTGCCGATAGCCGTTACAGCCAATGGCTTAATTGCCAAGAGCCTCGACCAACACCTAAGGAGGCTCTCGTTGGGCAGCTGGATTAAGGGCTTGATTCAGAAAGCGGTACTTCTGGACACGGCTCGCATTGTTAGGAGGTTCCTCTCTCTAGAGCCCTGACCGCCGGTAGCTTGGACCCTGTTCCCGATACCGGTGGGCTACTATTTTTTATATTTTTAAATGTTTTTTTATAATCTTTATATTCTAATATTTAAAAATATAATTTATATGTATTTAGTTTAATAAAGGAAATAATAATAACCCCATCGCCGTATCTCTACGTTGACGTCGTGATGGGGCTTGCGCGCTCCGAACTCTAGGTCTGTGCCGGTGGAGGTTTCTTTGCCGGAATAGGTCTAGGATGAGGAGCCAGACCAAGAGAGATACAGAAACCCGCAGGGCAGCATGTGGCGAGCTGCTGGGCAGTAGCGACCCCACGTACCCTATCTCCCGGGAGAAGTCATGTTCCTCATCTCTGGCTTGCCTTTATTGGCCGGCTGGAGTGAACACTGACGAGAACTGACCTCCCACCTCATTCTTGCCTTTATTGACTGGCTTGAGTAGAGATTCGCAAGAGCAAACGTGCTCGGAGGAAGGAAGTAGTCCAATAAGATGCTGGTAGGGATCTTGACCGTACTTCCGGGATTGTCCTGATAGCCGTGGAATACCTCTCCACTCCTCTTAAGCACCTCAAGACATGTTGCCCCCTTGTCGCTACGACACTATGTGCTAGCGTCCGTTTCCGGGGGCCTATTGTTGAGTGTGCAAGTCACCCCCTGCCATTTTATTCGTGTATTGTATTTATCAAACATTGGTCAGGCAGGGGCCTGACCAATGTTTGATAAATTTGTTTGACCAGGGGCCGAGGAGCTCGTGGCTAAGTAATATCAGCCGCATGGGTCGATCCATCAGGTTAAGCTGCGCTTGCCGGGGTTGGTCCGTGGATGGGTGACCATCTTTACATACCGAGACTCCTCCGTGCTTCGGAAAGCACGTTAAGCCGTTGGTCCCGGCTGTCGATCGTGGATCTTTGACAGTCGTTACGGGTCGTCAGAAGCCCGAAAGTCTGACAATCAGTCTTACCAAGGGGTATCGTATTACCCAGTAACTGGGTTGTGGAGGTCAGATAGGCAGTCGCTCCATGTAAAATACTGGTATTCAGCTGCATCCGGTTAGACTGGAAGCCGACCCCAATATAGTTGGGAAAAGGCTAGGCAGATGATGATGATGATGATGGTCAGGCAGGGGCCATAGTCCTTCCATAGTTTTAGATAACCAGTCCACTTTAGCCAGCCAAACCCATAGCCCAATATTTTTTTTGTCTCCATATCCTGCAATAGTCCTACACCAACCGGGAGTTGTCCTTGGGTGCACTTGCATAGTACGCACAAGGATAATCGTCGGTTGGTGCCTCATTTCCATTGAAAGCGTCTAACGGGCCTCTGCGAGTTGGCTTCGGCCCCTCATATGCCTTTCAAAGGTCCGGGACCCTAGGGTCCCGAGAAATATAAAAAAAAAAAAAAAATTATAATAATAATTTCCCCGCCGACGTCGCCAACACCTGTACGTCGGCAGGGGAGAGGCCGGCCACCGAGGAGCTTGGGACTTAGGGGCCATCCGGCCCCGAGCCGGGTCCCCGCTGCCGGTGGTTGTGTGCAGCGCATGAGATGGACTCAGTCTATGAACGAGAACGTCATGCGCGCATATTACGGGTCTACAGAGGGAGGAACTAACCTCACTGCGTACCGCGATAGGATGCTGTCTCTGTTCCAGGAACTAGAACCAACCGTCAACACTTCGGCCCAACGACTGTCGGATCAGGTGCGGGTCATCCAACGCAATCACAGGTTGGACGATGCCGCACTTGATAGGCTGCGCTCAGAGGTACTGAGCAACCATATCGTCTCGGCTCCGGCACAAACCGCGGTACAAGCGTCACCCATACTGCCCACCAGAGACTAAAGAGCAGTAACAGCCCTTTTGTGATTTTTCGTTTTATTAGTGATTCTGAAAGCGGGTTTCTTAAGCTTTCTATTGAATTAACTTACTTATTTCTAAGACTATTAGAATGGTTTTTATTTAACAGTTTTCACTTACTGCAAACGAAAAAAATTAACAATTTGGCGTGATTTCCCAACTAAAATACAGTATAAATTATACTGCAGATTAAATGTTAAGGTTTCATAACTAAAATGCAGTAAGCAATATAATTTTACAGTTCTTTAGATAGTTTTATATTTCTGGAAAAAAATTAAAAAAAAAATTAATACGCAGTAAAATTTACCGCCATACAAGCTATTTTTACTGCAAATTAATAAAATACAATTTATTGTCACGAACTCCCAACTAAAATGCAGTAAAATCAAAGCTTGTCGCATTTTAGTTGTGAATACTTAACATTCTTTTATCATTATAAACTGACTAACACGCAGTAAAATACAGCATTACTGCAGATTAGTTTGGATAGCATAATGACACAGATATGATTATTACTAGCTAAAGTGCAGTTAATGTTTTAAATACTGCATTTTAATTGGGATCAAGTTTAACAAATTATAGTAAATTAAACTAATTTAAACGCAGTATCAAGCTGATACTGCATTTTAGTCGGTTTGAATAGATAAAACTTTATTTGTGAGACAGAGTGTGCAAAGGATTTACTGCTAGATTGCATGCGATATTTTGACTTAATTAATCAGTCGCTCCAGTGAACCGTGCCAGTGTGGACGTGCCCGTCGGCGTCGCTCGCACTGCTTACGTTTTTTTGGCGACAGGATTTGGCGGGTAAGATTACATAATTATATTACTTAAGTTTATTATGATTAATAAAACTTTTATAGTATTAAGACGTACTTTAAACAGATACTTTAACTAATAGGTTATTTTCTATCCTTACATAAAATGTTTCGTGTGTTGAATAACTATCATTTGTTTGTGTTTGGATGGTTTTCTATTTATGTATTATAAGTATTTATTGACTTTAAAAAGTAGTATCTATGTACCTATATCAATCAGTAGGCCAATTATTCTCGTAACTCGTAACTAATGGTAACCTATGGTTTGACTTTTAACGAACTGAGTTAGAATTGAGATTATATTTTGAATAGACTAAAAATAGATAGGGTAGGTATTCACCTAACCATACATTAATACAGTTCAGTGTCGCTATGATCTCATTCTAAATTCAAATGATTCTAGGTACCTGTCTACAATCTCATTGCAAACTTAACGGCCATACACTTGCGTCAAGTTTATGTTTGGTTGATATATATAATATATACCGTTTTGCCGTTTTAGCATTTTAATCAAGTTTCAGTCCATTTTCGATTTCAAAATAATTTAAAACTTTAGTATAAATGTAAATTAAAATTAGTTTTAATGTACCTATACTAGTCAGTAAGTACTTACCAATTCTCGTTTATCTTTCTGTGCAGGTTCATCAATATGAATGTGAGATCAAAACAAATTATGTCACTGCTAAGCAATTTGGAAAATGACGTCTTACCACCGGATAGAATGATATCGCAGCTATCTCATCACGATAACAATGACTCGCCTCCAAAAGCAATATTAAGGGATGTGCATAAAAACAACGACTCTGTCGTCCAAAATATTGATTTGAGCAAAATCTCTGAAGCAACACAACACCACTCCATAAATCTGCCAGAAGCTCACCAGGACAGCTTAATTAGTAATCTCGTGGATACAGCGACCTTTGATCTTTTATGTAATGAAACGCTGCCTTCAACATCATTCTGTGATTCATTCATAGAAGATTCAGATGATTCTGTAAAAGATAAAAACTATGTTCCTGAGCCATCTTCAACATCGTCGAGTTTAAGAGATTTAGATATCACAAACGATCCAGCAGAAATTCAGGTCAACAATGTCAATACCCAGCCAGCACAATTACCTGTTGTGAAAATACGGAATAAGTCATGTAGGAAACGTAAAAGTGAACTTCAATATGCCAAAAACATACAGAAATATCCGGTGCGAGAACCCTGTCAAAATTTATGTAAAAAACTATGTACTATACATTTTACTGAAGAAGATAGAAAAAAAATTAACAAATATTATTGGTCTTTGAATTGGGAACATCAAGGAATATTTATCAAAAATCTTGTGACGGAGGAGGCTTGCAAGAAAAGTACAAAGAATTTGAAACGACCACGAAACGTAACTTACAAGTACAGTTTAACAAAAAGAGATACAGAAGAACTATCGCATGAGGTATGCAAAGTATTTTTTTTAGGCACTTTAGGATATGACAAAAAAAATGACAGGCGTGTAAATTCTGTCCTGAAAAAGTCAATTTTAGAGCAAAAGGATAATAGGGATGGCCGTAATTTGACAAATTGTCATGCTATAGATCGTACTTTGATCACAGCTCATATTGAATCGTTCAATCCATGTGTGCATCATTATAGACGAGTGCATGCACCCAATAAGAGATACTTGCCCAGTGACCTTACAATTGTTGATATGTATGGAAACTTCCAAGAGAAGTACCCCGAATTCAAATGCAGTCTTGAAACTTACAGAGATCACTTGACAAACAAAATGAACATTTCTTTTGCTAAGCTCGGCCATGAACAATGCGAGACATGTGAAACCTTCAACCTCCATAACCTTGATCATGTAAAAGAACCGTGTACTGATTGCCAAATTTGTAAGACCTACGCTCATCATAAAATTAAGTATACACTAGCCCGAGAGATGTACGATGCAGATACAAAGGCTAATAGTCAGCGTAATACTGTAATTGTTTCTGTGGACCTCCAAAAAGTAATAATGTTACCTCGCATTGATACCTTTAAAGCAGCTCTGTTTTGCCCCAGGCTTGTGGCGTACAATGAAACCTTTGTACCTCTAGGAAACTTCAAGAAAGGTCACGTATTTGCAGCAGTTTGGCATGAAGGAGTGGCAGGGAGAAAGCAAGAAGACATCACTAGTACATTTAAAGCATTCTTACTAAATAATCGTGATGCAGAGCACATCGTTTTATGGCTTGATAATTGCTCGGCACAAAATAAAAATCTATGATAGATGTAACCCTGCCGCGGTTCAATCATGCTGAAGAAGAATATGATAGGGTTGCCACAGTAAGTAGCCAGTGCAACATCCGATTGAGGAGCGCACTGGAGGATGCGTTTGTGAGTATAGGTCCACTCCGACCGAACTTAGGCCCCGATTACCACGCTTACCTATGCACAAGAAAAATAGGGCGCTGGTGTGTGCCTTGGACTCGCAGCTTAAGAATTTTTTCGAGAGCAGCGAGGATCTTGTTGATACGCACTCGATCCTGTATTGCGCGGCTGTTGCGGCGTGTCGTTTAGCTAACGTCAAGTTTCCAAGCTGTGACGTAGCTACTCGACCAAAACCGGCCGTACCAGCCTGGCAGTGCAGGATCGAACGGCGTATCGATGGGACCAGGGTACTCATCGGCAAACTATACTGCTTCAGGGAGGGCAATACACGACCACGAGTGATGCGCTTTGTAAGGCGGGCATTCTCGGGGACTGGCATCAGCCCTCGAGAATACATGTCCCGTGTCACAGAGCGCATCGACTTCCTGAAGCAGAAAGTTTGTGCATGGGCGAGTCGTATTCGACGGTATAAGCGGCGGATTGATCGATACACGCAGAATCGCATGTTCCAGAGCGATGAGAGGTGGGTATATAGAGCTTGGGAGCGACCTGAACAAAATGTGACGGACGTGTGCCGTCCGGATGATGCCACCACGAATGTATTCTGGCGCAGCATTTGGTCGGTGCCCGTCTGTCATACTGAGGCTGGCTGGATGCAGGACGTCGAGCGAGTGTGTGGAACTATACCAGAAATGGACGCAGTCCAGATTACGCCATCAGACGTGGCCAAAGCGGTCCGTCCGTTAGCGAATTGGAAATCGCCGGGACCGGACGGACTACACAACTTTTGGCTAAAATGGCTAAGTAGTTCACACACTCGCCTGGCATCACAATTCCAGTCATCCTTAGAGTCTGGGTCGCTACCGCAGTTTCTAACAACAGGCATTACCCACCTGCTCCATAAGTCAGGTAGTCCCGCGGAACCCAAGAATTATAGACCGATCACGTGTTTGTCAACGGTCTATAAACTTCTTACATCCATTTTGAGAGCGAAAATTAATATACACATTGAGAGGAACCTGATTATGTCTGCCTCTCAAAACGGATGCAGGAACGGGTCCCGCGGTACTAAGGAGCTACTCCTCATCGACATGGCCATTAGCCAACAGGTTCGTCGATCCCGCAAGGATCTGTCGACATGCTGGATAGATTATAAGAAGGCCTACGACTCGGTGCCACATACATGGCTCATGAGGGTGCTGGAGTTGTACAAGATTGATGCAACTCTACGCACCTTCCTTGAGTCGTGTATGGGACAATGGAGGACGGTCCTTCGCTACCCAGGATGTGGACAGATCCAGAGGAATGATGAACCTGTATGGATTAAACGAGGAATATTTCAGGGCGACAGTTTGAGTCCAATTTGGTTCTGCTTAGCCCTGAATCCTCTAAGCACACTGCTGAAGGATTCAGGTCTAGGCTATCGGTTGAGGAGAGGTGGTCAGGTCATATCTCACCTCCTCTACATGGATGACTTGAAACTCTTTGCCCCCAACAAATTGCGTTTGATGGGGCTACTGAAGGTAACTGAAACTTTCAGTAACGCCATCAGGATGGAATTTGGTGTGGACAAATGTGCAGTCATGCATGTAAAGCGAGGCGAGATTATGGAATCCGCGGGAATTCAACTTTCGGATTCCATACACCTTAGATCCCTCTCATCAACCGAAACCTACAAGTATTTGGGTATGTCGGAAGCGTTAGGCATCAATGTTGCTGACATGAAGCAATCGTTGAAGGAGCGCTTCTTTGGTCGCCTGAAGAAGGTATTAATTAGTCTTCTTTCGGGCGGAAACAAGGTGCGCGCCTTCAACGGTTGGGTCATGCCGGTTTTGATGTACTCTTTCGGCATACTCAAATGGACTCAGACCGAACTAGACGCCCTGGATAGGAGGGTCCGTACACTGCTGACCGCAAACCGGATGCATCACCCACGATCATCGGTGATGAGACTGTACATCCCGCGGAAGTGCGGGGGTCGAGGTTTTTTAAATGCGAAGACCCTCCACAACCGCGAGGTGTGCAGCCTCAGGGAATATTTTTCAAACGCCGACGTGGGTATGCACCGTGATGTGGTGGCAGTGGACAACGGGCTCACCCTGCTCTCCATGGCTAAAGAGAACTGGCGCAAACCTGTAGTACTTACTACAGATGACCGCAAGGCGGTATGGCAAAGCAAGGAGCTTCACGGACGCTTCTATCGGGCTCTACACGAGCCCGGTGTAGATTTCTTAGCGTCCGTATCCTGGCTACGTTTCGGTGACCTCTTTGGGGAAACTGAAGGTTTTGTTTGTGCAATTATGGACGAAGTTATTTTGACGAATAACTACCGGAGACATATTATGAAGGACGGGACGGTTGACGTGTGTCGGGCATGTCATCGTCCGGGTGAGTCCATCAGACATATTATCTCTGGTTGTTCTCGTCTGGCTAACGGAGAGTACTTGCACAGGCATAACCAAGTGGCCAGGATTATTCACCAGCAACTTGCTTTGAAATACAAACTTGTGGACTCTGAGGTACCGTATTACAAGTATGTGCCCGACCCAGTTCTTGAAAATAACCATGTCACGTTGTACTGGGATCGGTCTATCATCACTGACAGGACTATTGTCGCCAATAAGCCTGATATAGTGGTGATAGATCGATTAGCGCGCCGCGCAATGATTATCGATGTTACCATTCCACATGACGAGAACCTCGTGAAAGCTGACAAAGAGAAACAAATAAAATATCTCGACTTAGCACACGAGGTTGTTGACATGTGGAATGTGACCTCGGCTGTCATTGTGCCGATTGTTGTAACGGCCAATGGCCTGATGGCCGAAAGCCTCGACCAACATCTCTCGAGGCTGTCGTTAGGCGGTTGGATCAAGAGCTTGATCCAGAAGGCAGTACTCCTCGATACGGCTCGTATTGTGAGGAGGTTCCTGTCTCTGCAGCCCTAACCACCGGTAGCTTGGACCCTGCTCCCGATACCGGCGGACCTCTATTTTTTTATATTTTTAAATGTTTTTTTGTATATATTTTTATTAGAAATATTTAAAAATGTAAATAGATAAGAAAGAAAATAAATAAACGAATAATAATAATAACCCCATCGCCGTATCTCTACGTTGACGTCGTGATGGGGCTTGCGCGCTCCGAACTCTAGGTCTGTGCCGGTGGAGGTTTCTTTGCCGGAACAGGTCTAGGATGAGGAGCCAGACCAAGAGAGATACAGAAACCCGCAGGGCAGCATGTGGCGAGCTGCTGGGCAGTAGCGACCCCACGTACCCTATCTTCCGGGAGAAGTCATGTTCCTCATCTCTGGCTTGCCTTTATTGGCCGGCTGGAGTGAACACTGACGAGAACTGACCTCCCACCTCATTCTTGCCTTTATTGGCTGGCTTGAGTAGAGATTCGCAAGAGCAAACGTGCTCGGAGGAAGGAAGTAGTCCAGTAAGATGCTGGTAGGGATCTTGACCGTACTTCCGGGATTGTCCTGATAGCCGTGGAATACCTCTCCACTCCTCTTAAGCACCTCAAGACATGTTGCCCCCTTGTCGCTACGACACTATGTGCTAGCGACCGTTTCCGGGGGCCCATTGTTGAGTGTGCAAGTCACCCCCTGCCATTTTATCCGTGTATTGTATTTATCAAACATTGGTCAGGCAGGGGCCATAGTCCTTCCATAGTTTTAGATAACCAGTCCACTTTAGCCATCCAAACCCATAGCCCAATTTTTTTTTGTCTCCATATTCTGCAATAGTCCTACACCATCCGGGGGTTGTCCTTGGGTGCACTTGCATAGTACGCACAGGGATAATCGTCGGTTAGTGCCTCATTTCCATTGAAAGCGTCTAACGGGCCTCTGCGAGTTGGCTTCGGCCCCTCATATGCCTTCTAAAGGTCCGGGACCCTGGGGTCCCGAGAAATATCAAAAAAAAAAAATAATAATAATATTTTAAATTCCTCTGGTATCTTATTGTATATCCGGACACACATAAACATGCAGCTAATAATTTCATGTAGGTACTGGTCATCTATGATAAGTATACTGAATTCACCCATCAGTCTGCAGAGGGCTGTCCCTTACACCCTGTATTTAACGGGAATATGTACAGAAACAATAATAAAATAATTCCGTTTGTGTCTTCCTACATAATTACTTACTTCGTCATATTGATTTTCCCTGGATTCGGGAACCGATGATAGGATACAAACTTATCTTCAGCATGTGTTCTACCGCACTTGGCACATTTTCGATAGTCGTTGGTAGACATTTTACACAAGGTATTTAGCAATTTTATCCGTATACAATAAAAGTTACACCGTAGCACCAAAATAAAACTCGGAGGGTAGCTGTTTTAAATATTTGAATAAAACGAATAAAACCACAATAAAACTAATCCAAACTGACACTGACAGAACCACAGAACACATATACTGGACAGAACCGTCGTCGGTGTGACCAGTTATTTTGCAAAGTGTTTTATAATATTTTATGGTGGTATAGATCAGCAACACACTCATGCAAAGATCAAACATGTGTGCAAGATCAAAATCTCGTCTATGAAAGACAACAGACCCTGTTGTGCGGTGTTTACTGTTTGCAGCTTACACCTTGTGCGTACAACTTGTTATTTATATAATTTAAAAAATGGAAAATAAGGGTTATACGTTCCAAACCACAAGAGGAGGTGTTAAAATGAATATAAACGGTTTCTTATACGAAAAAATCGGGAATATAACAACAAGTATTATTGGGTGTGTGAATTACGTCACAACGTGAATTACAAATGTATCGCTCGCGTAATTACAAAAATAAGTGACGAGCAAAATCACGAATTGATATCTAAACAGATACCAAGTCACAACCATGAAACTAATGCTTCTCGAGAACAGGTAAGTTTTTCATTTTTACTGTTTACGTTGATATAACTCATACAAAAACAAACATGTTTGCGGCTCATGGGTGGCCCAAGGGCCGCCCTCGCCGCACCTTAACCTATTCTAATAGAGTAATTCCCAAATTATAATAAATAAGGTAAGTACTTAACACCTATTATTTTTCGCCATAGTCGGGTAAAAAAAAACACTGACCACCACTGTATTAAATTACCTAGTACCAAACGATCAATTTAAAACTATTAGCTACATACACCCAATTATGACTTTTTATATTTATGGCTCATGATTATTAGACGAATAAATATTATGCCTTTAAAGTTTATGCAACTTCAACTTATGCCAAAACATATTAGACTAACTGATAGTTATGCTAACCTTTACATTATGCCAAACTATATTATGCCTTAAAATTTTATGCCAAGAGAGGTAATACCGAATCTTCCTGGACCTTGCCAAAGCTTTTGACATGGTTTCTATTCCAATTCTGTTGCACCAGTTTGAAGCCATAGGTATCAGAGGCACCCAGCTAAAACTTTTTAAGAGCTATCTGGAAGACCGTACCCAATGTGTAAGGATTGGTAATGTTCTCAGCGATGATAATAAAACACGTCCTTCGGAGTTCTCCAAGGAAGTATTTTAGGGCCTACACTATTTTTGATATACATAAACCATCTTTGTAATCTAAATCACGGCCAAATTATTTCTTATTAACTAAACAATATGAGGATAAAGAATATTTGATTTGTTATTCTATGACATGATTATCGAAACATTAAATTTTATTTGTAACAAAAATTAATGATTTAAAAATTTTCAAAGTAAGTAAGTATTCTGCGTATTGATTATTCTATAAAATGAAAATATCAGAAAAATTCTATGTGCAACGAAATTCTATAAAACTAGTATCTATAAAACAACGTACAACCCATATTGGGGCATGCAGAACACTCGCACAAACAGACTATACACACAGGCACAATCACGTAGAAAACGTCATCCATCAAAAACTAGCACTCAAATATAAACTCATACAAGAGACAAACGCTCCTTACTATAAGAATGCACCACACACAGTTCTAGAAAGTACCACACACAAACTCTACTACGATCGCTCCATATTAACCGACAGGACCGTTCAGTACAATAGACCAGATATAACCTTTGAAGATAAACTTAATAAAGTCACATATTGTAGCGACAAAAATAAAAAAGGAAATGCACTTTTTCGCCGAAACCACGTTTAATTTTGTTATTTTAAAAGAAAAGTAGAAAAAACATTACAAAGTAAAAAAAAAAAATATTTATGGTATAAAAAGGGTTGCAGGTTGATTTATGTAAAGAAAAAGATAAATAGCAGAGAACTTTGGTCCGATAGGGTGAAGTACGCGAATATCGAAAGAAAAATAAACGTTCTAACCAGTCGAAAGCAATCGCTATTAGGTAACGCTCCCAAAATAAACCGTAATGGAAAAAAAGATCAGAGAACCAAGGTATCTCGCATTTTACAGATTTGAAAATTTAAAATTAAATAGTGAACGAATTAAAAATTAGCAGAGAGTTACTAACTACATTACTTAACTAGTACGTAAAAATATCGAATAAAATCGTTGACATAAGTAATTACGTCCGGCGAGGTGTCGTAGACTGCAGGAACTGGCTCTCTGCTCAGGAGTTGGCGTTGGTTGCGTGACCTTTCGCAGTCAAGATGCGGTCAAATTACTCGGCGTTGACCAACGATGTCCAGCGTTATTTTGAGCCAGAACCTGGAGGCCGAAAGGTGGCCTGTTCTAAACTGTTTAATCCTAAGACAAAATGAATTAGGATTAGACCAGAGTGATCAGACTGAACTTCCGATTGAGGAAAACGGTTAAAAGATACGTACCAGGAAAATAAAGATGAAATCTCCATGAAGTATTGAAATCGTACTTGAAAAAATCGTTCCTATGACAATAAATAGCGGATATTAGCACAGAAGGTGAAAACAACCACAAACATACTACGGCAACAACATAACAGAAATACATACCGAAGGTAACAAACAAGGGCGACGTCGAAAGCAACTTTGTTTATATTTAACAACTTAGAAAAAGCGAATTCACAAATTATAGGTGAATTTCCAACAAACTGGGTCAGTATCTACAGCTCAACTTTTTGCAACTGACGGACCGTCCTGAAAAAAATGAGGACCCATCTGTCAGAAAAAAAATAATTCGAATCACGAAGTAAAAAAATCGACCAGACTCAATGACAAACGGAAAAAGGTTGACAATAAAGAACCAAAAAGTTTTGACATGCAGAGTTATGCTGCAATATCTTATAGATATTGTAGTCCCTAATACACATAACTTACAAAAAACAATAGGTGAGAAATTTAGTAAATACGCTGAACTGAAGGAAGAAGTAACCAGAATTTGAAGACATGAAAGTGTACACGTACTCATTGTGGTCTCCGCGACGGGTGTTATACCCAATCACCTCCACCACAGCCTAAAACTAATAGACCTGAAAGACTAAATTTACATAACACTTCAAAAAGCCACAATTTTAAACACCTGCAGAATAGTGAGAAAGTTCCGATGGAAAGTTCATGCAAATTGAGGAAAATTAAATCTCTCCTCGTAACATTCATTCTCCCTAATAGACATCGCTGTGCCGAATAATTTCCTTCTCCTCGGCAACTTCTAGCAGTTCCAGCACGTGTTTATCATTGGTATCGACTGGTACTGCGCTAAGGAAGGTGCTGTCATGGCGGACCAGGAAAGTGCTCAATGAACTTCAGCTTTACTGAACGTAGACCCATCGAGTGTGGACTAGTTATATTGGTCTGGACGTCGACGCGTACCTACTTAGTAAGTAGGTATAGCCACTTAATACTAAAGTTTAAAAACGCACGTCGGTATACAGGAACACAAACAGAAAAAAGTCATTCTGTGGATTCAATGCCGTAGTATGATTTATTTTATCCTCAAATGAGTCCGGAGAACCGTTCTTGTAAGTACCTAGACCTTTTTACAATCATCATACTGGTCACAATCCAAGAATATAGCTTCCTAATTTGTGCACTTACCGATACGCGACGCCTTGTAACTTACTTTTTATTAATTTGGAAACGGTTTTATTAATTATTTTCAGTTACAGAGCAAGGTCTAAAATTTGCAACAATAGGCAATGATATATAAGTTTACATATATCGTTGGTATTATATGTTAAAAAACAGATTTTGAAAAAACCAGCCAGTATATAGCCCTGCTGGTCCAGGGCCTCTTCTCATCAGAAGAGAGACGAGAAAACTGCAGGTACGCCTGCGCGACTCCCGGCGACGACGTGACGCTGCAGGTACGCCTGCGCGACTCCCGGCGACGACGCGACGCTGCTCCCATAATGCTACAAGTGTGTAATAGTAAGTTGGTGTTTGCGTGACATATTCGCCGCTAAGGAAAATATTAACATTAAAGCCACAAAGTAAGCACGTAACAAACATTTAAAGGTCTACTCACAATTCTCTTGCAAGCTTAGGTATTATAGATATTTAAAATAATAATAATTAAAAGTCGGCTTTGTAAAACGAACTGGCTGAAATCAGAGCCGTGTGTACTGTAATGGTCTGCCACGGTACTAGCGCAGACCACTACTTGTATGTGTGTGTGGTCTCTCCTGCCACGGTACTAGGGCAGACCACTACTTGTATGTATGTGTGGTCTCTCCTGCCACGGTACTAGCGCAGACCACTACTTGTATGTGTGTGTGGTCTCTCCTGCCACGGTACTAGCGCAGACCACTACTTGTATGTATGTGTGGTCTCTCCTGCCACGGTACTAGCGCAGACCACTACTTGTATGTGTGTGTGGTCTCTCCTGCCACGGTACTAGCGCAGACCACTACTTGTATGTATGTGTGGTCTCTCCTGCCACGGTACTAGCGCAGACCACTACTTGTATGTGTGTGTGGTCTCTCCTGCCACGGTACTAGGGCAGACCACTACTTGTATGTGTGTGTGGTCTCTCCTGCCACGGTACTAGCGCAGACCACTACTTGTATGTGTGTGTGGTCTCTCCTGCCACGGTACTAGGGCAGACCACTACTTGTATGTGTGTGTGGTCTCTCCTGCCACGGTACTAGCGCAGACCACTACTTGTATGTGTGTGTGGTCTCTCCTGCCACGGTACTAGCGCAGACCACTACTTGTATGTATGTGTGGTCTCTCCTGCCACGGTACTAGCGCAGACCACTACTTGTATGTATGTGTGGTCTCTCCTGCCACGGTACTAGGGCAGACCACTACTTGTATGTGTGTGTGGTCTCTCCTGCCACGGTACTAGCGCAGACCACTACTTGTATGTGTGTGTGGTCTCTCCTGCCACGGTACTAGGGCAGACCACTACTTGTATGTGTGTGTGGTCTCTCCTGCCACGGTACTAGCGCAGACCACTACTTGTATGTATGTGTGGTCTCTCCTGCCACGGTACTAGCGCAGACCACTACTTGTATGTATGTGTGGTCTCTCCTGCCACGGTACTAGCGCAGACCACTACTTGTATGTATGTGTGGTCTCTCCTGCCACGGTACTAGCGCAGACCACTACTTGTATGGGTGTGTGGTCTCTCCTGCCACGATACTAGGGCAGACCACTACTTGTATGTATGTGTGGTCTCTCCTGCCACGGTACTAGCGCAGACCACTACTTGTATGTGTGTGTGGTCTCTCCTGCCACGGTACTAGCGCAGACCACTACTTGTATGTATGTGTGGTCTCTCCTGCCACGGTACTAGCGCAGACCACTACTTGTATGTATGTGTGGTCTCTCCTGCCACGGTACTAGCGCAGACCACTACTTGTATGTATGTGTGGTCTCTCCTGCCACGGTACTAGCGCAGACCACTACTTGTATGTGTGTGTGGTCTCTCCTGCCACGGTACTAGCGCAGACCACTACTTGTATGTATGTGTGGTCTCTCCTGCCACGGTACTAGGGCAGACAACTACTTGTATGTATGTGTGGTCTCTCCTGCCACGGTACTAGGGCAGACCACTACTTGTATGTATGTGTGGTCTCTCCTGCCACGGTACTAGGGCAGACCACTACTTGTATGTATGTGTGGTCTCTCCTGCCACGGTACTAGCGCAGACCACTACTTGTATGTATGTGTGGTCTCTCCTGCCACGGTACTAGCGCAGACCACTACTTGTATGTATGTGTGGTCTCTCCTGCCACGGTACTAGCGCAGACCACTACTTGTATGTATGTGTGGTCTCTCCTGCCACGGTACTAGCGCAGACCACTACTTGTATGTATGTGTGGTCTCTCCTGCCACGGTACTAGCGCAGACCACTACTTGTATGTATGTGTGGTCTCTCCTGCCACGGTACTAGGGCAGACAATTACTTGTATGTATGTGTGGTCTCTCCTGCCACGGTACTAGGGCAGACCACTACTTGTATGTATGTGTGGTCTCTCCTGCCACGGTACTAGGGCAGACCACTACTTGTATGTATGTGTGGTCTCTCCTGCCACGGTACTAGGGCAGACCACTACTTGTATGTATGTGTGGTCTCTCCTGCCACGGTACTAGGGCAGACCACTACTTGTATGTATGTGTGGTCTCTCCTGCCACGGTACTAGCGCAGACCACTACTTGTATGTATGTGTGGTCTCTCCTGCCACGGTACTAGCACAGACCACTACTTGTATGTATGTGTGGTCTCTCCTGCCACGGTACTAGGGCAGACCACTACTTGTATGTATGTGTGGTCTCTCCTGCCACGGTACTAGCGCAGACCACTACTTGTATGTATGTGTGGTCTCTCCTGCCACGGTACTAGGGCAGACCACTACTTGTATGTATGTGTGGTCTCTCCTGCCACGGTACTAGCGCAGACCACTACTTGTATGTATGTGTGGTCTCTCCTGCCACGGTACTAGGGCAGACCACTACTTGTATGTATGTGTGGTCTCTCCTGCCACGGTACTAGGGCAAACCACTACTTGTATGTATGTGTGGTCTCTCCTGCCACGGTACTAGGGCAGACCACTACTTGTATGTATGTGTGGTCTCTCCTGCCACGGTACTAGGGCAGACCACTACTTGTATGTATGTGTGGTCTCTCCTGCCACGGTACTAGGGCAGACCACTACTTGTATGTATGTGTGGTCTCTCCTGCCACGGTACTAGCGCAGACCACTACTTGTATGTATGTGTGGTCTCTCCTGCCACGGTACTAGCAGACCACTACTTGTATGTATGTGTGGTCTCTCCTGCCACGGTACTAGGGCAGACCACTACTTGTATGTATGTGTGGTCTCTCCTGCCACGGTACTAGGGCAGACCACTACTTGTATGTATGTGTGGTCTCTCCTGCCACGGTACTAGGGCAGACCACTACTTGTAGGTATGTGTGGTCTCTCCTGCCACGGTACTAGGGCAGACCACTACTTGTATGTATGTGTGGTCTCTCCTGCCACGGTACTAGGGCAGACCACTACTTGTATGTATGTGTGGTCTCTCCTGCCACGGTACTAGGGCAGACCACTACTTGTATGTATGTGTGGTCTCTCCTGCCACGGTACTAGGGCAGACCACTACTTGTATGTATGTGTGGTCTCTCCTGCCACGGTACTAGGGCCCGACCACTACTTGTATGTATGTGTGGTCTCTCCTGCCACGGTACTAGGGCAGACCACTACTTGTATGTATGTGTGGTCTCTCCTGCCACGGTACTAGGGCCGACCACTACTTGTATGTATGTGTGGTCTCTCCTGCCACGGTATTTTATTTTTTATTTTATTTTTATTTTATTTTATTTTATTTTATTTGTTTAGGGACAAAAAACAGTTACATGCCAAGCTTAACTAGAGATTCTTAAATAGCACAAAACTTAGAAATACATTTATACACAATCTTATGCCATATTTATATTATTATACATGTAACCGACAACATTGTCCACGAATTCACACAAAAAAAAAGTTAAAAGAAAACAGACAAAATAGTGTGCATCGTAAAAGCCTAATAAGAAAAAGGAGAAAAGAAAAAAAAATACTTATGAATTCAGTAACTCGATTGCTCTCGCCTTGAAACAATCTTTGGAAAAAGTAAATATGTCAAGCTCCATGAAGTGAGCGTTGTACGCATCAACAAGGCGACGAAGAGGGACGCGCTCCCCAGCGTTAGTCCTGCACGAGTTCGTGTGAAATAGTCGAGGCACACGTACCCCACGAAGCATGACAGATCTAGGTACTATATAATGTAGACTATTTGTTAAAGGAATGCAGTCGAATCTATTATTGCATATACCATGCAGCATCATTACACCCAGAAGAAATCGTCTAGACTGTAAACTAAGAACATTGTAACGTTTCAGCAATTGTTTATAAGAGACTTTAGGACGTTTACATTTATAATTCATAGAACGTAAATATTTTCTCTGTACAATTTCTAGCCTATCTTTGTACTTATCATATAGAGGATCCCAAATTTGGACGGCGTATTCCAATTGCGACCGAATCAGGGTTTTATATAATATCAAGAATGTAGAGGGTCGCACAAAGCTACTTGAAAATCTCATGATCAGTCCGTACATCTGAAAGGCTTTTTTTACTATATTGTCAATATGAGTATCAAAATGCAAACAAGCGTCAAGCGTAACACCCAAGTCCCGGACAGACTGAACTTCATTAAGACTTATACTGTTTATTGAGTAATTAAATTTGATTTGATTTTTATTTTTAGTAAATGAAATCGTGTAACATTTAGGAATGCTTAGAAAGAGTTTATTTTTGAGGCAGTATTCATAAAATCTATCAAGGTCCTGTTGTAAATACTGGCAGTTGCGAATATTCTTACAGGTGGTATAAATTTTCATATCGTCTGCATACATCAAGAATTTTGCGTTGATAAAACAATGTTTAATGTCATTAATAAACAATATGAATAGAAAAGGACCCAATACTGACCCCTGTGGAACCCCGGATTTAACAACTATAGAGTCCGATTTATGCCCATTAATGACGATCTTCTGAGTTCTATTGAAAATGTATGAAGCAAACCATCTGAGTAAATTGCCGCGTATACCATTAAAGGCAATTTTTTCCATGAGCAGGGTGTGATCCACCTTGTCAAAGGCCTTCTGAAAATCCGTGTAAACAGCGTCAACCTGTACCCGGCGGTCCATATTTTCAAAAAGATAGTTCACAAAGGTCATGAGGTTAGTGGTGGTAGAGCGACGTTTGACAAAACCATGTTGTTCGGGTATGATAAGATGACGGATATGAGGATATAAGGCACTATGCACAAGTCGTTCAAAAACCTTTGACAAAGTGGATAGAATGGAAATGGGCCGATAATTACCAACATTATTTCTATCGCCGCTCTTGTACACAGGGGTGACAGAGGCTCGTTTCCAAACTGCGGGAAAGACCCCTTCCTTCAAACATTTATTAAAAATTATATATAAGGCAGAAGACAAGTGGTCAACTGTACTTATGAAGAAGGAGGGTGGTATGCCATCGGGTCCAGCTCCTTTAGAAGAATCAAGTGCCTTCAATGCTGTATGTATTGATTCCTGTGGCAAGTAGATGTCAGAGATACATGGCGAATTGTCTTCGTAGCAATTAGATGGTTGCCATATGTCTGGGGCAAAGGTAGAGGGTTCATATACCGAACAAAAGAAAGTCGAGAACAAATTGGATATTTCCTTGGGGTCATCGGAAGAAACATTCTTGTAAAACATATTAGCAGGGTACTTAGCTTTGCCATTCTTGGAAGAGACATACGACCAAAAATACTTAATAGATTTTGGAATACTGTCCTCAACTGATGTCATATATCTCTTATAACATTTAGCGGTCTCACTATGAAACAATCTGCGATAATCTGAAAAACGCACGTAATCAGAGTGATTACCATATTTCTTCCACTTAATCCAAGCATGTTCTTTAGTTTTGAATGTTTTTATTAGAGAAGGTGAAAACCAGATCGGAAATTTTGAGTTTTTAGCATGAGTTAATGGAGTATGCGACCTGATAACTTTATATATAGTTTCATTAAAAAAATCAACAGCCATCTCAGAAGAAAGATGAGAGAGTGACTCTTCCCAATCTATATTACCTAAGTCATGTTTAATGCAATCATAGTTTGCTTTGTAAAAATTATACCAGCGAACAGGATGGCATTTCATTGGTTTGAAACGCACATCTAGGTGAGTTAATATTGAAAAGGGGGGGTGGAGGCTATCGGGATTCACCAGGATATTGCAGGGCATCGTTTGAGGGTCCGCGTTAGAGATTATCAAGTCTAGCACACGACCTGAACTATTTCTTGTGTAATGAAATTGTAAACCATTTATTATATTTATAAAATTAAGCAATATACGTCCCGTAGAGTCCGTGTGACGCGCAGTGGCATGGTTCCCCTGCTGCACCCAATCAATCTCAGGCAAGTTATAGTCACCGAAGAAATGATATGAATTATTGCAATTGGGATTGTTAGCTAAGCCTTGCAGCATGTCTAAGTATTGCTCATATACCTCTGCACGAGACGCTGGTGGAATATACACGACTCCAATAATATGACGTGTATGCTGCTGCGTGGCAGGTAACTGTACTACAACTTGTTCAATTTCAGAGTTAAATAATTCAGTTGTCAATATTGTCGCCCGCAATTCACGAAGCACAGCAATTAGAACACCACCTCCATCTTTTTTATTCGTCGCGACACGGTCACGGTCACATCTAAAGACAACATATCGTTCATCAATAAATTCACTATCACGGATATCAGGAATAAGCCAAGTTTCGGTTAGAACGATAACGTCATAAGAATTACTCAATATGTTCATGTCGAGCGTTTGCAGCTTTGTACGCGTACCTCTACAATTCTGGTAGTAAAAAGTAATGTTGTTAGTAGCCATAAATGACAATAATAAAATAAATTTGTATTATGTAAAGCTTACCACCCAATTGATAATACTTAAGCCCGTAGTCTATAGTATACAGACAGAAAGACTCCTGTAATGGCTTGTTTCCTGGATTTATCGAAGGCGTTCGACTTCGTCAACTATGACCTGCTCTGGCATAAGCTCACTCACGACACTACTGTCCCAGCTGATGCGATATCACTGTTTAGATATTGGTACAGTAGTCAAAAGAATGCAGTTAAGTGGGCTGGCTCGTATTCTGATATGTATGGGTTGGATTGTGGGGTGAGGCAGGGGGGTTTGAGCTCCCCCCGTCTTTTTAACCTATACATAAACAAACTGATAGGTAGGCTCAGTAGCACTAAAATCGGTTGTCACGTGGACGGTGTTTGCGTGAATAACATTAGCTATGCTGATGATATGGTGCTGCTGAGCCCATCTATCGGTGCAATGAGAAAGCTCCTTAAAATGTGTGAAAGTTATGCAGTGGCTCACGGGCTCAAATACAATACCGATAAGAGTGAATGGTTGGTTTTTAAATCAGGTAATTTAACCTACAAACATCTGCCTGAACTCTCACTCTCTGGGTCTCCTATAAGTCGGGTTTCGAAGTTTAAGTATTTGGGCCACTGGGTCACTGATGACTTAAATGATAATGTTGACATAGACAGGGAGCGCAGGTCGCTGGCTGTCCGTTGCAACATGCTGGCCCGCAGGTTTGCACGCTGTACTGAATCAGTTAAGATAACGCTTTTTAAGGCCTTCTGCCAGTCGCTTTACACGTGCAGCCTGTGGACCAAGTATATCCAGCGGGCATACAGCGACTTGCGCGTCCAGTACAATAACGCATTCAGGGTGCTTTTGGGGTTACCGTGGCGTTGTAGCGCGTCAGGGATGTTCGCGGAAGCGTGCGTTGACGGGTTCGCTGCGATCATGCGGAAGCGATGCGCTTCCATGTTGGCGCGCTTGCGCTCCTCCTCCAATGGCATCCTGAATGTGTTTACAGACCGGTGGGACTCTCCTCTCTTACGAAGGTGGGTAAGTCTTCATACTCACTTATCCAAATAGGCGGTGTACCATTGAACGAACAGTTCAATGGTACACTACCTACTTGTTTATTATTGTAAAAATTTAATACTAACATTAGGCTAAGTTATACTAACAATATATGGAATTGTAATTCTGAAATAAAATATTTGAATTTGAATTTGAATTTTGAATTATAGTAATTACATGATAAGTTACGGATAAGCCAGAATTACAAAATAGTTTAAATATGTGTTTGAACTGCACGGTAAGTTTGCCGCAGTGTTTGTACTGCAAGGTAGTCTCTAATATTATACATAACTGTTTAAATGGCACAGAAAGATTCGATCTTATGTAACATAGAAAGCCTAGAAAAAAATGTAAGAATTTTTGAAATACAAGCACTGACAACAAAAGTTGCGAGCTAGTGGGCAAGAGATAGGTATAACATTTGAAACTTACATATCCATTAATTAAACTTATAAACCTGCAAAATAAACATAATATGGAAAAGGAAAAACGACAAATCTTCATATAATTATACAAACAAATCGGGTCACTACTTGTATGTATGTGTGGTCTCTCCTGCCACGATACTAGGGCAGACAACTACTTGTATGTATGTGTGGTCTCTCCTGCCACGATACTAGGGCAGACAACTACTTGTATGTATGTGTGGTCTCTCCTGCCACGATACTAGGGCAGACAACTACTTGTATGTATGTGTGGTCTCTCCTGCCACGGTACTAGCGCAGACCACTACTTGTATGTATGTGTGGTCTCTCCTGCCACGGTACTAGGGCAGACCACTACTTGTATGTATGTGTGGTCTCTCCTGCCACGGTACTAGCGCAGACCACTACTTGTATGTATGTGTGGTCTCTCCTGCCACGGTACTAGCGCAGACCACTACTTGTATGTATGTGTGGTCTCTCCTGCCACGGTACTAGCGCAGACCACTACTTGTATGTATGTGTGGTCTCTCCTGCCACGGTACTAGGGCAGACCACTACTTGTATGTGTGTGTGGTCTCTCCTGCCACGGTACTAGCGCAGACCACTACTTGTATGTATGTGTGGTCTCTCCTGCCACGGTACTAGCGCAGACCACTACTTGTATGTATGTGTGGTCTCTCCTGCCACGGTACTAGGGCAGACCCCTACTTGTATGTATGTGTGGTCTCTCCTGCCACGGTACTAGCGCAGACCACTACTTGTATGTGTGTGTGGTCTCTCCTGCCACGGTACTAGCGCAGACCACTACTTGTATGTATGTGTGGTCTCTCCTGCCACGGTACTAGCGCAGACCACTACTTGTATGTATGTGTGGTCTCTCCTGCCACGGTACTAGGGCAGACCCCTACTTGTATGTATGTGTGGTCTCTCCTGCCACGGTACTAGCGCAGACCACTACTTGTATGTGTGTGTGGTCTCTCCTGCCACGGTACTAGCGCAGACCACTACTTGTATGTATGTGTGGTCTCTCCTGCCACGGTACTAGGGCAGACAACTACTTGTATGTATGTGTGGTCTCTCCTGCCACGGTACTAGGGCAGACCACTACTTGTATGTATGTGTGGTCTCTCCTGCCACGGTACTAGGGCAGACCACTACTTGTATGTATGTGTGGTCTCTCCTGTCTTGATTTCTTTACCTTGACCATTTGTGTAACTGTCTTGATTTCTTTACCTTGACCATTTGTGTAGCTGTCTTGATTTCTTTACCTTGACCATTTGTGTAGCTGTCTTGATTTCTTTACCTTGACCATTTGTGTAGCTGTCTTGATTTCTTTACCTTGACCATTTGTGTAGCTGTCTTGATTTCTTTACCTTGACCATTTGTGTAGCTGTCTTGATTTCTTTACCTTGACCATTTGTGTAGCTGTCTTGATTTGTCTGTAATATTTTCTTGTTTCGTACTTTTTAGATCACTTTTATTTTTCCGTAGTCGGGTTACAGTTATTAAACTTATTTTTTTTTACAAGCACAACTAGTATCACCTGAGTCTTAAAACTAAGTAAATATTTGGGAAATTAGTAGGTATTTTTAATTTTAAAATGTTCGTTCCAACTTACGTAACGTTTACTCCGCGCGTCCGCGCTAGGCCCACAGACAGACGGGCGGACATGTGAGGGTCCCGAAACGTATTTCTCACGTTTGTTTGGTTTGGTTAAAAGGCTTCGCCTTAAACACCTACGACAGAAGATACTTTTATTTAGAACGGTGGTTCTCAACCTCTAACATAAATTCATCTTAAATTATAAACATTTCCTATTCTAGTTGAATTTTTGACATGCTACATTACACAGATGCTACCCACCCATTGAACGAATGCAAACCAGTCGATCGAACCGTCCGTCGCGTCGTCGTCGCGTCGTCGTCGCGTCGTCGTCGTGAGTCGCAGCGCAACTAGTCGCGCGAAGCGGCCGACGTTCGGGCAGCCTTTATTACAGGAAGAGTTTGTGTGCGGGCGGACAACGCGCGAGCACTCCCACCGGGCGAGTACTCCGTGCCACGTGTCGAAACCTTCTAGTGTCTCGTATGTCGTGAGCCTCCTGCCTCCTACCTCGTGTCTCGTGTCCCGTGCGTCTGCCGCCGCAGCATGCGCCGCTCTCCTGCCTCCCTGGTCGCGCTGGCTCTGCTGCTGGGCGCCCAGCACTCCGCCACACCCGCCGCAGCTGTCACCGACGGCCCCTACTGCGCACTTCTGGCAAACGCAAGCGACGGCGGTGAGTGCTCGTTCATGTAACGCCGCGGGCCTGACGCCTGCTGCTACCGATCTACATGCGCTGAAGACGTGTCACACCAGTATGTATTGTATATGTATGTATTAGTAGTTATATTACTGGCACATCAATGGCAGAAGCAGTTGAGGCTGATTCGAGGCGCCATGTCTTGACGGATGGCTCCTGCCGCTGTCGTTTCTAGCATGTACCTACAACCCATTTCTATTTCATCCTATTCAATCCTTCGAGCACTGCCAAGTCTCAAGTTTCGTTTGCTTACATGTACAGTCAGCGACAGGTAGCTACTTAGCCTAGGTACCTACAGTCATCCGCACGTCTATACTAACAATTTGATTTTGACAGCGCCTTTGTTTCGTGGCGATAAGGTCAGTGTTCGTAGTTCAAGCATAGAATTCAAGTTTCACTGACGTTACCTTGACATTACAGTCTCAAAGTATTGAAAATAATAATGATTACACAGACGCCTACAATAACAAGTTACAACGGACGGTTGATATCAATTCAGTCGTTAGTTTTCCTCAAAGATATTAATATTATTTATTAGGTAGGTATAGGTACCTATAGAGGTACATTTAGTTGAGCAACCATATCTACACTAATATTATAAAGCTGAAGAGTTCGTTTGTTTGTTTGTTTGGTTGAACGCGCTAATCTCAGGAACTACTGGTTCCAATTGAAAAATTCTTTTAATGTTCGATGGCCCATTTATCGAGGAAGGCTATACGCTATATAACATCACGCTACAACCAACAGGAGCGGAGCATCAATGAAAAATGTTGTAAAAACGGGGAAAATTTATTCCTTTTGAGAGCTTCCGTTGCGTGCGCTGCGTAAACGGTTAAAGTTACGCAACAATCATGTATGACGGAATTGTTCCTCTTAAAAAGTTCTAAATAAAAGTCCGGAACAGCATAAATGTCTATCTTTGAAGCTTGGCTCACAATAACTTTTCTAACGGTAATCAAATTTGTTATAAAATAATGCATTATTTGCGAAGGTGTTTTCATATACCTTCGCTTATGAATGTACCCAAACCGACGACGACAAACCATTTAGTACTTTATTACACACTAGCTTCCGCCCGCGACTTCGTCCGCGTGATTTTTTTTCCCCCCGACCCACCCCGTCGCATCGCATCGCCTGTTGTCGTGCTGTTACTTCGTTTTCGCTTAGCGCTCGTTCTTACTTTTTTTCTTTTTGTTCGGCTTCTAAGGGTCCTAGCGTAATGTTATATACCTTAAAGCCTTCCTCAAGATTGGACCATAAAATGCAAAAAGAATTTTTCAAATCCGACTGGTAGTGACAGAGATTAGCGCGATCAAACAGTCAATAAACAATAAAATGTGTCGGTAACTAATAGACTAAGCGCATTTTTCTTACTTTAAGCATTTTTATACGCGTCGTAATTTCTAAACGAAAGGTCCGAATTGAATAATTCAAAAGAAAATTTACATGTACTTAATCAACCTTGATGATGAAACTATTTGTTTGGATAAGGATTAATACCATGTTTATGAAAACACCTTCGCAAATAATGCATTATTAGCCTTCCTCGATAAATGAGCTATCCAACATTGAAAGAATTTTTCAATTCGAACCAGTAGTTCCTGAGATTAGTTATTCGTGTATTTATGTATATATTTATTTGCGCTTATTTATATATAATTAGGTATATATTATTATGTTTATAGTTTGTAATAGGTATATGCGTATCTTTATGCCGAATGTAGTGAAACCCATATATCTTAAGAACTTATGTTAGCTACCTATATTCTTACAAATAAATTCATTCATTCATTCATTTATATTGAAATAAATATGTATTCCACAATTTCTCATAACTGCACCTACCACTGTTTGTCTCTGCATCACCCGACGGTTGACTGGTAGAAAATGCCTATGGCATTAAGTCCGCCTCTGTACTTTTCTGTGCATGAAGTATTAAATAAATAAATTAGCGTGTTCAACCAAACAAACAAACAAACTCTTCCTCTTTATAATTGTGCGGGATACACATTTATGTGCTGGGTTGGTGAGGAATAAAACCAATGTTGAAGCTTGAAGCCTTCTTTAATCTTCTTGTTGTGTTCCTATTTCTTCAACTGCTGCCCGCTGACTGTGTCGATACCGTTGTTTTTGTTTTTGGGGAATGGCATCTCGCAGTTCAACCTATAGGAGGTTGTCGACTGCTTAACCGGGCTTTCCTGTGGATGCCTCAATACATTAAGGCCTCCAGCCAGGCTTAAAACTAAGACTAAAAACTAAGCGACTACACGCTAAGGGCACCCCCTGTGGGGTACGGACCTCGGCTTAGGGCGTCGCTGGGAGAGGACAGCAATGGGACATGCTGGATCGGATTATTTGGGGGCAAATTTAGAATTACGGGCTCAGCTGCGCGGGCTGGCTCGAGCAAGGGTCGGGGTGGGTATGGACGGGGGCGTCGCGGTGGCCCTCGGCGGCGAGGGCGGAAGCACGGCGGTCTCGATTTGAGTTTCCGGATCGTGCTGGTGGCGGGATTACTCTCCTGGAGGAGAGTTATGGCGTCATCCGGGACGGTTAGGGCGTGCCTAGGACGGCGGATGCAACTTATGCGCGACGGTGCGTAGCGGGCGGCCGCCGCAATCAGGGGATTCGGGTGTTTAGATGCAGATTCGAAGAAACGCTTGGCGAGGCGTTTCATGAACTGCTGGACGGTTGGGATTTTTAGATCAACGTGAAGAGACTCGTTGCGTACATAATAGGGTGCCCCCGTGACCTTTCTGAGGAAACGGTTCTGTAGGGTCTGCATCCTATGGAGCAAGTGTGGCTTAGCGTGCGCAAATACAACACAAGCATACGTCATGATGGGACGGATGACTGCGGTGTAGATGCGCAGCTTGCACTTAAGAGATAGTTTGCTACGCGCGGTCAGGATGAAATGAAGCCTGCCGAGAGCGCAAGCGGCACGCGAACGAGCCGTCTTGATGTGCTCTCTGAAGGTCAGGTGTTGATCCAAGATCACGCCAAGGTATTTGGCTTGCTTCTCCCAAGGGATCGGCTTGCCATACATGGTGATCGGGCTAGGAGGTGCGGAAGCGCGGAGTCGCGGTCGCGTGAAAAGGACGGCCTGACTCTTATCGGGATTGACCTCAAACCTCCACTTCCGGAACCAGACGCCTAGAGCGTTTGCGGAGTTTTGGAGAGTTCTGGCGATAGAGTTCTGGCACCGCCCTGTGTAGTAGATAGCTGTGTCATCGGCGAAAAGCGCCAAATGAGTCTTGCTACATTTGGGGATGTCGCTCGTGAAGAGCGAGAAGATGAGGGGAGAAATCACCGAGCCCTGAGGGACACCGGCGCGTAAGGGGTGAGGGGAGGAGAGTGTACCCTCAATGCGATAGCGAAAGGTGCGGTTCGACAAAAAGTCTCGTAAGATGAGCACGAGACGGTCAGGCACCCCGAGTTGGTACAGCTTATATATTAAGCCGTTGTGCCAGACCTTGTCGAACGCTTTCGCTATGTCGAAGAACAACATGCCTGTCGTTGCCTTGCGCTGGTAGCCAGCGCTTAGGTGCTCAACGATTCGGTGAACTTGCTGGATGCAAGAGTGATGGGTCCTGAAACCAAACTGTTCACTAGGGATAAGGCTCTTAGCCTCGACAAAATCTTTGAGACGCTTATAAATAAGCCTCTCATATATTTTGCCAAGGACATTGAGGAGACTAATGGGGCGGTAACTAGTGGGCTCAGACTTGGGCTTGCCTGGCTTGGGGATACCGATGACGGTGGCCTCTTTCCACGTCTGCGGAAAGATGTTGTTGCTGAGAGCACCATTGAAGATGGCGGTCATTAGCATTATCAGGGGGGCGGGGAGGAGTTTGAAAACCTTATTGGTGATACCGTCCGAGCCAGGGGCCTTCCGATCCTGTAGCCCTTTAATGATGTCGTGCACCTCGTCTGGAGTGACGGGAGGCAACGGATCATCAGGGTCTTCCACAGGGGGAAGAGCAGCCCTGCGTTCGACTTCGGCGTCGACCTTGGCAAGGTGCGCTTGGTCAGCTGGTTGGGAGCTAGGAGAACATTGAGACTCCAGGCTGTCGGCTAGGCATTCTGCCTTTTCGGGATTGTCGAATGCGATGCTCTTGTCAGGGCGAATGAGGGGAGGCATTGTAGCCTCCCCAGTGGAGGTACGCATTTTGCGTTGGAGTTGCCAGAAGGCCAGATGGTTGGGCTCGAGCTCGCTGAGCATCTTGTCCCAGCCCTCGGAACGCCACTCCGTTATACGTTTCTTTACAGCATGCTGTAAATGGCGCATGTGGGCTTTGTTCGCGTCGCAGGGAAAGGAGTCGTAGGCACGAATGGCCGCGTTCTTCTCGGTTATCAGTTCACGTACGTCAATCGGTAACTTCCAGCGATGATCATCCATCGCCGGAACTTCCCGCGAACAATCCGTCAAAACGGATTGAACGTGTTCTGTAAACGAGTCGATCGCATCCGTCGTGTCTTCGACTGACACTATGTGGTCGGGGATTTTATCCAAGTGAGGCGACGTGGTGGATTTCAGCTGTTCGCTTACATTCTTCCAGACGGTTATCACTTTGTTCGAGGGGGCTGATTAGGATCGAGCGGGCCCGAATAAGGGGCAAAGAGCATGGTAATTGGGCGGTGATCCGAGTTGAGTTCGTGGTGCGTCTCAATAGAGTGCAAACGAAGGTTTACATTCTTGAGTAGCGCAACATCGAGCACGTCTGGAAGCTGGCTGGGAACGCCAGGGTAGTGGGTTGGGTTCATCGGAGCGATGACATCGAAGTTGAGGGAGGCACCTAGGTTAAACAGTATCCTACCTCTGGTGGAGGTCGTGTTGCTGTTCCAGGCGGGATGCTTGGCATTGAGATCCCCCGCCAAGATGACGGAGTCACTCAGACCGAAGAGGACAGTTAGATCCTTGGTGATCGCGGTGGGATCCTCCGCACCATTGGCAGGCGGGAAGTAGGCAGAGATGATGGTGATTGGTTGATGACCAGTCATGCCGAGCCGACAGATTGAGACCTCAAGATGAGAGACTAGTGGAGGAGGGTCCATAGGACTACAGTAAAGAGACCTTTTGTAGTATATAAGGGTGCCACCCTTGTGACAACGGGACCTGTCATTGCGAACTATGTCATAGTTGGCGATTTTCGGGTCCCGCTGATGGGGCTTCAGGAAGGTCTCTTGAATGAGCATAATGTCAAGCTGATGATCACGCAGAAAGGTGGCGATCTCATCGCGTTGACCGGTAATTGCATTGGCGTTGAAGACGCCTAGTTTAAGGGAGCGGGGTTTGAGGGACCTAATCTTTTGTAAATTCATAATGGAATTTAAAAAGTTAGATTTTCGAGAGCTTGCGATACCTCGGGGTACGCATTGAATATCTCAAGGAGACGAAGAGCGTTTCCTTGAGCGGCACGGATTTCCTTCACCATGGCGTTGGCCGCCGGGGTGTAGAAAACAGCGAATACGCTGAGAAGCACCTGTGGGTTTGAAGGCTGATGGCCTGAGGGAGGGGACCTGTTTGCTGCCGTGGGAACCGGCGCAGCCTTGGGAGCGGCCGCGGCCACAGGAGCCACTGGAGCTGCTGCCGGGACCGGCGTGGCAGTGGCCAATGGGTTGAGAGGGCGGCACCGAGGCCGAAGCTGCCTTAAAGTTGACCCATGGGGAGGGTCTCTGAGGAGCGAGGCGCTCGGACAACTGAGCAGAGGGGAGCTTTACGCTCGGGCTTTCCCTTTGCTGGCGCTCGCTGGCACGCTTCGCCAGCTTGGCCGAGGATGATTTTGGGGCTTTACTGCATCCCCGGTAGTTAGCTGGGTGACCAGCTTGCCCGCAGAGCACACAACTTGGAGGTTCTGTGCACAGAGTCCTGTCCTTGAGGCGAGGGCAGTCCGCAGTGCCATGCCCGCCCAGACACTTAACGCATCTGGGAGTTGCGTAGCAGTGCGACTGGGAGTGGCCGTATAATTGGCAACGGTGGCACTGGCCAACGATATTGGACTTTCTGGGCTTCTCAATAGAGATGCCCGACAGTGAACACACCGACTTCACTTTGAAGATCGGGTGATGACCCTCAACGGGGTCGCAGATCACCAGGACCATGTCGTATACAAGGCCCTGTTTCGCCCGGTGAAGGCGGTGTACTGCAGACACTGGGATACCCTTGGAGATCAGGTCTGCCTTGATCTCTTCGGTGGCGATCTCCTTCGGGATACGCCTGATGACCACTCTCGTCGGAGTTTCCTCCGGGAGGGAGAATGTGTGAAAGGAGTACTTCCTTTCACGAAGAATTCGGACAAGGTCCCTGTAGTCCGAGGACGAGGGGACAGTAACCTTGATGCCCTGCTGGGTAGATCGGGCATTGGTGTATTGGATCTTGCGATCCACGCAAACTTTAGATATTTCTGTCCACTTGGACTTATCTTGGATGTATAAGGGGGGCGGAGGACGCACCTTCCTCTTTGAGTCCATTGGGATAGGACTGGCTGAGGTGGGTGATCGGGTGGGTGCCGAGCCGGAAGTAGAGGCAGGGGCAGGGGCGCAGTCAGGAGCGGAGGGGATGGCTGCCGCCAGAGGCTTTTTGGCCTTGCCGGCCTGGGAGGAACCGCCCTTCTTCCTCTTCCCTCCCTTTCCGACGACTTGATAGTCGTCGGAGGAGGAGGAAGTCACGGAGATGGCGTCCTCTGATTCGGAGCTCGAAGGAGGGGTGGAGGTGTCCATTCCCTTAGGGCTGGGGGGAGACTAAAGACGGCATCGAATCCGCCGTAAGAGGGGTGCCCCTGTCTGCAACAGGGGGCGAAAGCGGGCTCTCTAGAGCCTCGCTATGGTCTAGGTGGCGACTACGCCGCCTTTCCATATTTAAGTAGAAATTCCGGGTCCTTAAAGAGGACCTCTCTTGCAAAGGCTGCGATGTCGGCGTCAGACATCGCACTAATGGGAATTTAAAACAAGAAAAATAAGGGGACCTAATGATCCTACTCCTACTCCCTGGGTGGATGGCCCCGGCCCGGGGGTGTGTGGCCCTCCCTGTCGGGTCCAGACAGGGAGGTGTGTGCCTACTTGTGAGCCCTAGAGCTGAAACCTGTCGCCAGTCTTAATGTGCGACAGGGCCCTGACCAGTCTAGCGCGAAGGGTGTAGACACACCCTAAAGACACTAGGTGAGTTGCTGTGGAAGCAAGCCTGTCACCAGAGCCGACTAGGAGACCCCCCAAGGCCGGTTAACTCTGGGACCCGTCCAATTGACTGCCTTACCCTGAAGGGGCTCAGCGGGTGTGTTGGGTCAACACCCCCTTGACTTAGTTGTCACCGTGAGGTATCCGTCAAGGACCACGAAACTGTGGTTTTTACCCTGAGGGGGCCAAGGAGACACGCCGAACGTTTATTTGACGGAAGACGCTAAAGAAACAATTTTATCAACAATCGCCTTGAAAAAGGCAATAATTGACAACGGGTGTAGTCAGGGACTACAGGAGTCGTTCTGTGACGTGACGTCACGAACGATCGTTGATGGCGGTGAGTCAGCGGTGAGTCAGCGGTGCAGCGAGCGGAATGCGTCAGCGGCACGACCGTCCACAGCGGTGTCGAGCGAGGGAATGACCGAATCTCTGTGTCGATACTTGTTGGATGTCGCTACGTCCCCGTCAGGGGGCGCGGCTAGCGGTGTCGGGGCTTAGCCCCCTTTCCGCGGAAGCTGTACAGTGGCCCGCAAATACGGGCCCCTCACTATGTGCGCCTATAGCGGCTGGCGGTAGTGGGCGTGCGTGCACGCCCCTGTGAGTGATTGCTATTTGTGTTTCTGTTGGCGCGTTACGACGTTGATCCACAACGCCGCTTGCTTCACGACACCTCGGCGGTCAGCCCCCGCCAGGTGAGACCCCCAGTTACCTGGGGGAGGCCCGACGAGGACGACCAGCGACAGAGGTGCCGACTCCACGCTCCTACAAATAAGGTGAATAGCCCCCGCCCGTCCTGATCTCAGAGCTAGCCGATCACAGTCCGGGCTAAGAGGCTGTCGTGTGTGTTAGGACGGTATTGTGCTGTGTAACACCGTCCGGTGTCTACGTGAAATGCGGCCCGCACCGCACCTACACGTGTGAGTTGGGTGCCTGTCTGGAGGTGAATGTCTGATGTTTGCTACGTAACGCGCCTATATTAACCTAGCACGCGCTACGCAACAGATGCATGTAAAGTGTGTGGAGTCTATTGTCACAAGTATGCCGCGTGTAGACCGGAGGCGGCATACTCGGAGGTCAATCCGGTGGGTGGATGGGGTCATCGTCCGCGACCAGGTCGCGGGGGAGGGGTCTCGCGTCGGGGGGGCGCGCACGCCAGGGCGCTATCTGCTTGACATGGGGCCAAGCGGATGCGTCGGCACGCGCGAACATTCCCTTCGCGAGGCGCCCAGCAAACTCATCCAGGCTCTCAATCCCGAGGTCCCGATGCAGGACATCGTTCCTCACGAAGCGAGGAGCGTCAACTATAGTCCGCAGCGCAAGACTCTGCTGCGCGCGGAGCAACTTCCGGCTCGACTCGCTCGTGAGGGCGAACCAAGCAGGGGCGGCGTACATCAAGATTGGGCGCACGTACAGTTTGTACACGCCCAACTTGACGCGCGCCGGGATGCGGGACGAGAGCACCGGTTTAAGGAGGTTGCGGGCGACCCTCCCCCGTGCGGCGACCGCGCGGACGTGTGGCCCCATCGTGAGCCGACGGTCGATAGTGACACCCAGGTACTTGACCCGGGGCGACCATTCGACGTCGGCTCCTTGCAGCTTCAGGGGTGGTGGGAGGGGCGCGGCTCCGGTGACCATCGCCTGCGTCTTACCCACGTTCACCGACAGCCGCCACTTCGACAGCCACTCGGGAAGAAGATCGAGGGCGCGCTGCATTTTGACCGCCGCGTGCTTCGCATTGAGCGAGGTGGTAATGTACGCGGCGTCGTCAGCATACAGCGCTAGCGTCGCATCGGGCGTAGTGGGGATGTCGTCGGTGTAGCGTGAGTAACACGCCGGCGAGACGCAGCTACCCTGCGGCACACCAGCCAACACCGGGCGGGCGCTTGATAGCGCTCCGTTGACCACCACCCTAAAGCTCCTGTGGGACAGAAAAGTAGAGACCACTTTAACAACGCGACGGGGCGCGTCTGACGTGGCCAGCTTGTATACCAGGCCATCGTGCCACATACGGTCGAAGGCCTTCTCCATGTCGAGGAATACTGCCACCGAGTACTCCTTCTTGTTGTGCGCGGCTGTGAGGTGGTGCAGTACCCTCGACAGCTGGAGCGTCGTGCTATGTTCCGCCCGAAACACGAACTGTTCCGGCCGCGGCGCAATGTGGGGTTGGAGGTGTCGCAGCAGGAGTGCTTCGAACACCTTGGAGACCGTCGGCAGCAGAGTGATCGGCCGATAGCTCTCCGGCTTCAGGATGTTTTTCCCCGCCTTGGGCAGCATGATGACGCGCCCTTCCTTCCACGAGGCGGGAAAGGCCCCCGTGCGCAGTATCGCCGTGTACAGGCGCGCCAGCGCCGCTACCATACGGAACGGCAGGTGGCGCAGCGCTGTGTTGGCGATACCGTCAGCACCGGGGGCCTTCCTAGGCTTCGTTCTTAGGATGGCGCGTCTAACTGCGCCAGGCGAGAAGAAGACAGGGTCCTCATCGGGAGCTATCGGCGTGGCGAAGTAGTCTCCCAGGTGTTGCTCGACCGCTGCGACATGCTCGACGTCACTGGTCGGGTTGGGGTGGAACTGACGCTCCAGGTGCTCGGCGAAGACCTCCGACCGGTCCTCCGCTACATATCTGAGCGCCCCGTCGCTGTTAAGCAGCGGACGCACCGGAGCTGGGGTGTTCTTCAGTTGGCGGCAGAATTTGTGAACCGACGGCCAACTATCTGTAGTGGCGTCGATTCGTTCCTCCCAGCTCGCGGCAGTGTGCGCCTGTAACTCGGCCTTTACCCTTTCCGCGAGACGGTTGAGCTGCATCTTGAGCGTGGACATCTGAGCTGTTGCCACTGCTTGCGAAGGCGCCTCTTCACGGCGATCATCGCGCTGATATGCGCCGGCAGGGGCGGCAGTAGCCCTCTCCCCTGCGGCTGCGTTGTAGTCGCCGCTTCTAAGGCGCTCTGGATGCAAGCAGTGACGTCATCCGCCGTCTGGTCTACGTCCGCGGAAGTCGCAATAGGCCGAGTCGGCGTGGTGGTCTCTACTTTATCTGCAAAAACTGTCCAATCCATGGATTGACGTGGTGCTGGTGGCATCAGTCGGGTCGGCATACCCGATAAGACGACGAGTACAGGTTGGTGGTCCGACTGTAACTCGTCGTCTATCACTTGCTCCGTGATCTGGCATTGTAGCCCTCGGTGGACTACGATGTCCAGCACGTCAGGCATTGATTGTGCGGCATCTGGGTAGTGGGTCGGCGTCTCTGGGCTGGACACCGTGTACCCGAAGGCTTCCGCGTCCGCGAAGAGCCGTCTCCCCTCGGTATTCCGGTGTAGCGAGTTCCACGTTGGGTGTTTACAATTTAAATCCCCGGCGAGGAGCGTGGCGTGTGTAGCACGGTTTAACAAGGCCCGCAGCTCTGTTAGGTCCAGACGAGCCGCGGGCGGCTTGTAACACGCGTAGATGTCGATGTCCTCGCCGGCTATGTGCAGCTGAACACCCAGCGCGTAAAAGCTGCTAATCGACGGCAAGGGGATCTCTTGATGGACCACTCTTCGCTTCACAAGTACCGCCAGACCACGGTATCTTACGTTGTGAGCCGACCGTTCATCCTTCCTATAAACGAGGTATCCCGGTAACCTAACCCTGTCTTCGGGTCCCAGGAGCGTCTCGTTTATGAGCGCCACGTCGATATTTTGTTCCCGAAGGAGGTGGCGGAGGGGGGCGACCTTATCCCTTAGGCCGCGGGCGTTCCAGTGTATCATCCTTAACGACCTAGCCATTATAAAGTGTGAGTAGGTTGGCCAGGCCATCAAGGATGATCGTCTCAATGTCTTCGCCCTGCCTAATGGCATTTATCAGGTCCATTAATAATTTAATGGCGCAGGCTGTGAAATCCTTCTTGGTGCACGTAGCGCCGGTGGCGCCGCCATGCGTTTCTTTAGTGGCCTGCGGGTCCACTTTTTGCCGCTTCTCGGTAGCGGCGCTGGCAGCGGCAGTGGTATCTGTGGCGAGATCTTTAGTTTCCTTTTCCTGCCGCTGCGCTGTGCCGGCGCTAGTGGTAGGTTGGAGTAGCGTCACAGCCTGCGCCTTGTTTGAGGCAGGGCCGGCCGTCGGGATCTCTTCCTCGGTCGCCGCGGGGGTGGGTTTGGCCTTCTTGCCTTTTCCCTTCCCCTCGCTACGATGCTTCTTCCTCCGCCCCGAGGAGGTGGCTTGTGCTCTATCAGTAGGCCCGTTGACCGCCGCCATCAGCGACGCGCCTTGTGCCTCTTCCGGCATCGTTTGTGGCCTCTCGGTGGCCGCTGTTGGCCGGCGTGAGGCGGCCGTGATGGCGGCGGTCCCCGCTCGCTTGTTCCGTATCTCCTGCTGGAACACGGGGCACTTGATGTTGCACGCGGGGTGCGGGCCACCGCAATTAATAATAATAATAATAATAACCCATCGCCGTATCTCTACGTTGACGTCGTGGTGGGGCTTGCGCGCTTCAAACTCTAGGTCTGTGCCGGTAGAGGTTACTTTGCCGGAACAGGTCTAGGATGAGGAGCCAGACCAAGAGAGATACAGAAACCCGCAGGGCAGCATGTGGCGAGCTGCTGGGCAGTAGCGACCCCACGTACCCTATCTCCCGGGAGAAGTCATGTTCCTCATCTCTGGCTTGCCTTTATTGGCCGGCTGGAGTGAACACTGACGAGAACTGACCTCCCACCTCATTCTTGCCTTTATTGGCTGGCTTGAGTAGAGATTCGCAAGAGCAAACGTGCTCGGAGGAAGGAAGTAGTCCAGTAAGATGCTGGTAGGGATCTTGACCGTACTTCCGGGATTGTCCTGATAGCCGTGGAATACCTCTCCACTCCTCTTAAGCACCTCAAGACATGTTGCCCCCTTGTCGCTACGACACTATGTGCTAGCGACCGTTTCCGGGGGCCCATTGTTGAGTGTGCAAGTCACCCCCTGCCATTTTATCCGTGTATTGTATTTATCAAACATTGGTCAGGCAGGGGCCATAGTCCTTCCATAGTTTTAGATAACCAGTCCACTTTAGCCATCCAAACCCATAGCCCAATATTTTTTTTTCTCCATATCCTGCAATAGTCCTACACCAACCGGGAGTTGTCCTTGGGTGCACTTGCATAGTACGCACAAGGATAATCGTCGGTTGGTGCCTCATTTCCATTGAAAGCGTCTAACGGGCCTCTGCGAGTTGGCTTCGGCCCCTCATATGCCTTTCAAAGGTCCGGGACCCTAGGGTCCCGAGAAATATATTAAAAAAAAAAAATATATAATAATATATTTATTCAAGTTATAAAGTAGAACAGAAAATACAATTATGCTTAAATCTATGTCAAGTTCACTAATGTTATTTGCCTGAACTAGGACATCCTGTGTTTCAGGCGAGAGGAGGTAAAAATATTGAGATATAATCACTGTAATTTTACAAAATAAAATAGTCATCTAATAGGTACGTAAGTAATGTGTAAAATCTTACTTTCTAAAATCTTATCATACTAACTTATCGAACTAATTAAAAATAAATAGTACGCTAAACACTCTTTATTTCAATACTACTAACAACTTCTCTGTATCTTCATAGGACAAACTTTGAAGAGCTACCTTGAGAGTTTTTTTGCAATTTGCATAATTTAGGGCATAGATGTTTGCTTTTGCATTTAGTCTGTTATACAGTAATGGTCCAAGGAAAACATGAAATTTGGCCGTGAAAGCATGTCTTGTACTATTTGTGGGGCAAACAATATCTTTCCGTCTCTTTTTAGTAAATTCAGTGCTGTAGCGAAGGGCTGCGTGTTGTTTTAGTACAATGCTCATTATGAATAATTGTCGAACTGTTAGTACTTCACAAGACTTATAGAGCAGGTTAGTGGGAAAGAGGAACGGGCGGCAAGTAGACACCTTGAGAATCGCTCTTTGTGCTCTTTCGATGGGTAGTAATAAAGTTTTACATGCTCCACCCCATGAGGTAATGCAGTACGTCAAAATTGACTGACATAGAGCAAAGTAAACTTGCCTAATTACTATTGGGTCTGCAATATATCGTAGCTTTTTGAATACGTATATCAGCTTACGAATTCTACTATTTAGAGCATCCATATGTTGTTTGAACGTTAGGGTTTCATCAATTAAACACCCAAGTATTTAATTTTATTTGACTTATTAATATACGGACACATAAACGGGCAATCTGCAGGTACTGTACAGCAATGAGCATACAACGTTAAAGGAATACTAGAAGTTGGTTTGCGCATCGAAAACGTTATATAATTTGTCTTGTCTGCATTTAGAGTTAGTGAGTTAAGCTGAAGCCATTTATTTACAACACTAAAGCCGTCTTGCGCGAGCTTGTAGACATCATGTTCCGATTCAGCCGAAAAAAGAAGGGCAGTGTCATCAGCATAAGATATTATTGTGCCATGCTTTAGCTTTAGATTACAAAGGTCATTTATGTATATCAGAAACAAAGTGGGCCCTAAAATACTTCCTTGGGGAACACCAAATGACGTATTTTGTTGGTCTGCGCTGAGAACACTGCCAATCTTCACGCACTGAGTACGGCCTTCTAAGTAACTTTTGAAGAGTTTCAGCTGAATGCCTCTTATGCCCACTGTCTCAAGCTTGCGCAACAGAATAGGAATGGAAACTGTGTCAAAAGCCTTGGCGAGGTCCAGGAAAATTCCTATTGTATGGTTACCCTTGTCAAGTTCTTGCGCCAGATAGTCAGTCAGATGATGAACGGCATCGGCAGTTGAAAGTTTAGGTCTAAATCCAAATTGTCGTTCCGACAAAATTGATTTGTCCTCCAGATATTTGAACAACCTTTTGTTTATTATTTTTTCCAATATTTTAGACATAGAAGGCAGTAGAGAAATAGGTCTGTAATTTGTTACTTGCTCTCTACTGCCTGATTTATATATAGGGACAACAACTGCTTTTTTGAGGCACTCCGGAAAAATACCCAAAGATAAACACATGCGAAAAATATAAGCCAGGGGTGGTACTAAAATTTTCCTGAACTGTTTAATAATTTTATTTGATATGTTATCCCAACCAACTGCACAGTCTTCTTTCAAAGTCATGATTATACTTTCTATCTCAGTCTCGTCAGTATCTAGCAGAGCAAACGATGTTAAAGTGGAATTCCCTGTAATAGGAGTGCCCGTTAGATAAAGTGATTGACTCCGATTTTTTTCTGCCAGACACTTTCCAACGTTAACAAAGAAATTATTTGCTATGTTAGCAGATGTCAGCTGTGTCGAGTGCGCTTGTAATAAACCTGAAGATGACTCATTTTGTTTCGCCGAATATGTTATATTCTTAATACATTTCCAGATCTTTTTACAACTTGTTCCAGCTTTTTCTAATGCAGATTTATCGTAGTTGCTTTTAACTTTTTTGAGTAGATCATTACAAAAATTACGATATCTTTTGTATGACAGTTGAAGCATAGCATTATCTGGATGAGATTTAGCTTTCATGTGCAGTTTATCTCTATGCTTCATACAGCGGATAAGACCTGTCGTGATCCAGGGTTTTATGTTGCAATTTTTGCTGCTTAACTGCGATATAACCGTATTTTTCTGAATTGCATGTCGCACATTTTCTATTACATACAACATACAAAACTGCGGGTCAGCGGAATTATAGACTGGATCAAAATTGATGACACGCAAATCTTCCTCAAGTTTATTTATATTCAATTTAGAAATTGTGCGAGTGTTTTGCTTAGGTATGTTACAATCTAGAGTTAGTAGGGCAGCATCGTGATCAGTTATTGTCGAGTTAACAACAAGTGCAAGTGAGGGGTAATTTGATTTTAGCATGACATGATCCAAACAGGAGCCACTATGATGTGTAGGAAAGCTGTGTGCGGGGAGTAGGCCATGATATGCGCATAGGTTGAGGTAGTCCTGAGCAGATGCATCAGTACTACCTGGAAGAATATTGATATTAATATCTCCAATTACAATCGAGTTTTTGATGGATGACAGGTTCTGCAAGACATCATTCAGCGATTCAGTAAAATTGCTAATATTTTTAAAGGGGGAGGTCGATATAATGCTAATATTGCAAAGTTTGATCCAATCTTCACTACCAAACTGTTGCAGTCGTGCATATTAGGTTCCTCAACAGAGACCTCCAAATGATTCCTTACATAAACTATCACCCCATCATTTTGATTGTAATTCCTATTACTTTTGTACATATTATATCCCGGTATTAGTGGTATGTTATATTGCTTAGCAAGCCAGCATTCGGTTAAAACAATAACGTCACAATTTATGTTTAACCGTTGTTGAAAGGTGCAAAAGCTATCAAAATTCTTAAAAATACTGCGAATATTTTGTGTTAGTACAGTCAATGGAGTTTTGTAGTCGGACAGATACTGTTTGCAATTTTCAGCTTCACAAACTTTTGACTCGGATACAGAGAAATTATCTAACTCATTAATTATACTGTTAATCATAACTGTGGTTCTAAAATATGAATATAGAAAGAAAAAACTTAAATGGACTAAATAAATTACTTATTAACGGCGCTCTTAGGCGCCTGCTTAATCAATAGAATTAATGTACCTTTTTTCAGCCATTATTTTCGCCGGGCAGTCAGCAGCGCCTGTGTTGTGCTTGTCTGGCTTTTTGTAATGAGAGCAAGTAGCGCATTTTGGCTCATCTCCCTTTTTTGGACATTCTTTGATTGAGTGACCTTGATCGCCACAGTGGCCACAGGTATAGGACGTCTGCCGACAAAACTTGGCAGCGTGACCATACTGCTGACATTTATAGCATCGTGTGACCAATGTGAAATCTCTCACAGGGCATGATGACCAATTCACAAATACTCTCTCTTTTGATATCAGCGCTTTGCGTATGACTGCAGGTACTTCAACTATGTAGTTGCAGTACTCAGCGTCTTTCTTGCCTGACTTATGGCTTAACTTAATTGAGGTCAAAAACGTCTTAAGGCTGCAGTCCTGTAGTTTCTCGGCAAGATTTTGGTTGTACAAACACGCAAAAACCTCATTTTCTGCCATGGATGTGTGTCGCTCAGTAAAATGTAATACCGCATCCGCTCGACGGCAACACCTATACCTAGCTATGTATATATATAATGTATGTCGCTCAGTAAAATGTAATACCGCATCCGCTCGACGGCAACACCTATACCTAGCTACTTATATATATAATGTATGTCGCTCAGTAAAATGTAATACCGCATCCGCTCGACGGCAACACCTATACCTAGCTATGTATATATATAATGTATGTCGCTCAGTAAAATGTAATACCGCATCCGCTCGACGGCAACACCTATACCTAGCTATGTATATATATAATGTATGTCGCTCAGTAAAATGTAATACCGCATCCGCTCGACGGCAACACCTATACCTAGCTACTTATATATATAATAAATTAAATAAAATTCTCGACTTCAACCCACTAACTAAAAAGAAAGCGAAGATGAAAATAAGCACCTGGCTTAAAACACTTGATTACTCACAAACAGAAAATATAGTCAACAATCAATAATCATAATAAATAAATTATAAGGTAGATAAATATATCTGATATAATCTAAAAGCACAACCACCAAGCACTGTCACACAGAGAAACACACGCACAAATCATAACATCATCACACATACACACCATCACACTTACACACCATCACACATACACACCATCACACTTACACACCATCACACATACACACCATCACACTTACACACCATCACACATACACACCATCACACTTACACACCATCACACATACACACCATCACACTTACACACCATCACACATACACACCATCATACTTACACACCATCACACATACACACCATCACACTTACACACCATCACACATACACACCATCACACTTACACACCATCACACATACACACCATCACACTTACACACCATCACACATACACACCATCACACTTACACACCATCACACATACACACCATCATACTTACACACCATCACACATACACACCATCACACTTACACACCATCACACATACACACCATCACACTTACACACCATCACACATACACACCATCACACTTACACACCATCACACATACACACCATCACACTTACACACCATCACACATACACACCATCACACTTACACACTATCACACATACACATCATCACACTTACACACCATCACACTTACACACCATCACACATACACACCATCACACTTACACACCATCACACATACACACCATCACACTTACACACCATCACACATACACACCATCACACTTACACACCATCACACATACACACCATCACACTTACACACCATCACACATACACACCATCACACTTACACACCATCACACATACACACCATCACACTTACACACCATCACACTTACACATACATACACAACACATGGACACATAATCCTATCACATGAGAGCAAGTTTGCACTAATTGTTTAACTACATTTTAGTTTTAATTTTGTTGCATAAATTGTTAATGTTCCACAAACGAGTGAAGACACTGACTCCTGTAACACAGGTGCCACCTAGCTCAGGAGCCAGGGTTTCAATTGATGTATCAGCCTATTTATGTCAATAAAACATTATTATTATTATTTTTTTGATATTTCTCGGGACCCCAGGGTCCCGGACCTTTAGAAGGCATATGAGGGGCCGAAGCCAACTCGCAGAGGCCCGTTAGACGCTTTCAATGGAAATGAGGCACTAACCGACGATTATCCCTGTGCGTACTATGCAAGTGCACCCAAGGACAACCCCCGGATGGTGTAGGACTATTGCAGAATATGGAGACAAAAAAAAATTGGGCTATGGGTTTGGATGGCTAAAGTGGACTGGTTATCTAAAACTATGGAAGGACTGTGGCCCCTGCCTGACCACTGTGTGATAAATATGTACAATACACGGATAAAATGGCAGGGGGTGACTTGCACACTCAACAATGGGCCCCCGGAAACGGTCGCTAGCACATTATTATTATGGTTTTTAAATTTAATTTTCTCAGGTTAGTACCTGGTATTTTCAGAATCTCACGGGTGTGAACCAAGGTGAGATTCTAGTTATTATTCTGAGAAGATAAATTGCTCTGTACTGCAGTGAAATTATTATCCAAGTCTAGTTGTAAAAATTTTCTTACTATGCGACAAGTGTTTAATATGGCAGCTTTTTGTAGTGCTATATATGTGTATTTTGATATATTGAGGGCATTAAAACTATTGAATATTTGTTTCGGGATAACACCTGTTGTTGATATTACTATTGGGACTATAGTGACTCTATTAATTTTCCAGACTCTGGTACTTTCCTCTTGTAATTCTGTATACTTTCTGATTTTTTCCGTGATAGTTTTTTGTACGTTATTAGTATTTGGGACTGCTATATCTATTATAAATGTGTGTTTGCTTACTTTATCAACTAGTGTTATATCAGGTCTGTTGTTGTATATGGTGTGGTCTGTTATTATAGTGCGGTCATAATATAATTTGTAGAATTTGTTTTCTAAAACAGCTCTAGGCGTGTACTTATAATATGGTGTGTCGGGATCCTGCATGAGTTTAAGTTTAGTTGCGAGTTTTTGGTGTATGATATTAACAAGTTGATTATGTCTATGCGTATAGTCGTTTTGGGTTAGTGTGATACAAGCTCCTGTGATATGTTGTATTATTTCAGGTTTGCTGTGACATTTTCTACATAAATCATTTCTTATTGTACTATCTTTTATTATGTATTTTCTATAATTTTTTGTGTTTATGACTTGATCTTGTATGGCTAACATAAACCCTTCTGTTTCAGGAAACAACTCACTTAACTCTAGCCATTTGTTAGAAGCCTCTTTATCTATGTACGTTTGGTGTAAATCGTTGGGATGTCTTCCGTGTAGTTCTTTTTGCCTCCACTTCCTATGTATCTCTTCTATATGTCTCGCTTTATCTACTGTCTCAATATTGCTATCATCGCTAAGGTTCAGTGGTGTATACTGTTTGTCTATCTCTATAATTGTTTTGTGTAATTGACTGCTATTTTTCTTCCGCCTGAAAAATTGTTTAAGGTTTATGACTTGTCTTTTATGAAGATGTGATATTTCGATTAGTCCCCTGCCACCTTCTTTTCTGGACATTATAACTCTTTCTATTGCTGATTTGGGATGGTGATATCTATGTTGTGTCAGTGTAGTTCTTGTCTTAATTTCGAGAGCATGTAATTCTGTGTTAGACCATTTTATTACACCAAAAGAATAAGTAAGTATAGGAATTGCGTATGTGTTTATGGATTTGAATAAATTTTTACTGGATAGGTGCATTTTGCATAATGAATGTATTCTACTATTGTATTCTTTTTTTAGTTTATCCTTAATAGTCCTATGTTCTAATAATCGTGCTTGATTGTAACCTAAATATTTATACAGTTCTTCGTCTTTCATCGCTTCTATTACTACTTCGGTGTCTGTTGAGTAGTTTCCTGCTATAATCTTACCTTTCTCTATATTTAGTTTCCAGCATTTATCTAGTCCAAAATCCATTCTTATATCTTTCGAAAATGTTGTTGTAATGTTTAGCAAATCTTGTAAATCTGTATTTTTATTAGCATATAGTTTTAAATCATCCATATAAAGTAAATGTGTAATTTGGTGCAATATCGACCTACCGTTCTTAATATCAAAGCCTAATTTCGATTCAATTAAAGCTCGGGAGAGTGGATTCAGGGCTAGACAAAACCATAGGGGGCTTAAAGAGTCTCCTTGGAAAATACCCTTTTTAATTGCTATTTCTTCTACGGATACGTTTGTGGTTTTAGTTTGTAATTTTAGTGTAGTTCTCCAGGATACCATTGTATTTTTAAGAAAATTTATAATTAATGGATTGATTTTATAAATGTTTAATACTTCGATCAGCCATGAGTGCGGAACGCTGTCGAATGCCTTCTTGTAATCTATGTAGGCTATGTATAAGTTCTTTCTAGATCTTTGGACGTATTTTAAAATAGTGGAATCGATAATCAACTGCTCTTTACAACCCATATGACCGCGCCTACATCCTTTCTGTTCTTCAGTTAGGATATTGTATTGTTTAGTGTGTTTAATTATTTTGTTAGTTATACATGACGTTATGATTTTATATAAGGTTGGCAGGCAAGTGATTGGTCTATATTGTGAAGCATCCTGGGTTCTACTTGATTTTGCGATCATATATGTGATTCCTTTAGTCAAAAATTCTGGGATATTTTGATTGCCTTTTAAAATATCATTTATTTGTTCTGCTAAAGTTCTATGAAGTGAATGAAGCCTTTTAATCCAAAAATTGTGTATACCATCTATTCCTGCCGCTTTCCAGTTATGTGTTTTATTTATAATTGTATTTATTTCATGAGCATCTATATCTTCAAACGGCATTTCGTCTATTGTTTCTGATCGGACTATTTCTTCTTGTATCCATCCAGCTCCTTTGTTGTGTTCAGTACTATCTGACCAGACTCCTTGCCAGAATTCTTTTAAAGACTCTTGAGATGGAGAGTTAAGGATTGTCGTATTGTTGCCTTTAAGCTTTCTATAAAATTGTTTCTCACTTGTTTTAAATAATCTATTGTTATCCTTTCTTTCTTTAGCTTTTTTGTATCGTGCTAGTCTATGACTTTTCACTAGAAGTTTTTGTTTTAATGTATCTAAGTGATCTTCTATTCTCTTATCAAAGTTTTCATGTGAACTGTGTTGTTTCGTATTTTTAATGATCAGTTTGACTTTCTTTTCAAGTTTTTTTGAAGTGTTGCCGTTTTTATATTATGTTAGTCTATTTATGTCTCTTCTTAACTGATCTATATCTGTTTCTAATCTTTTTTGCCATGGTGGATCGTTTATTACTCTGTTATTATTACTGGTTCTATCTGTATTTATTTTTAGTTTAAAATGTATTGCAACCGTAATAGCTACAGAATAGATTAAAGAATGCGTGTCGCTTAAGTTTTCTAGGGATGATAGTTTAAGAGGTATAATTTTCTGATTAAACATACTAATGATATCCGACAATTCACGAGATGGTCTAATTTTTGGTAATAATGGCCTACACGCAGGATCCATTCCGTTGTATTTTAACATATTTGATTCTAATTCGTTACTTAATGATTCTGCTAAAGAAGGGTCAAACTCAATATTATTCTGTGTTTGTTCTAATGTGAGATTATCTGTAGTAGATTGATAGCTGTGCTGTGCAAAATATTCAGTCCCTGTCCTAGTGTCGTGTTCTACGGAAGGATTATATGTTGTAATCGATTGGGTTATCTGTAAGGTGTTTGTAAGTTGTGTGAGATTCATACTTTCTTCTTCTTCATTTTTTAGCTGTTCTGCTATTTCAAATCTAATTATATTTAAAGTGTCGTCTGATAACAGCTTGTTCCTGATAATAACCCGTCTTTGGTCTGCTATTCTTTGTTCTGTAACATTAATTTCTGGGTACTGTATTTTAAATTTTTCGAATAATTGTGTGCAATACATGGTTCTGTCCTCTTCAAGTTTCGTAATATGATTATTATTATTATTATTGATTATATATTTTACATATCTCGGGACCCTGGGGTCCCGGACTTTTGGAAGGCGTACGAGGGGCCGAAGCCAACTCGCAGAGGCCCCTTAGACAATTTTAAAAGATGAGGAGGCACCAACCGACGATTATCCCTGTATGCATTATGCAAATGCACCCAAGGACAACCCCCGGTTGGTGCAGGACTATTGTAGGACATGGAAACGAAACATATTGGGTTATGGGTTTGGGTGGCTATAGTGGATTGGTTACCAAGAGCTATGGAAAAACTATGTCCCCTGCCTGATCAATGTTAGGTAATACACGGATAAAATGGCAGGGGGTGACTTGCACACTCAATAATGGGCCCCCGAAAACGGTCGCTAGCACATAGTGTCGTAGTGACAAGGGGGCAACATGTCCCGAGGTGCTTATGAGGAGTGGAGAGGTATTCCACGACTATCAGGACAATCCCAGAGCCCGGAAGATGGTCAAGATCCCTACCAGCACTTACTGGATTACTTCCTTCCTCCGAGCACGTTTGCTCTAGCGAATCTCCACTCAAGCCAGCCAATAAAGGCAAGAATGAGGTGGGAACTCTGTTCCTCGTCAGTGTTCACTCCAGACGGCCAATAAAGGCAAGCCAGAGGTGAGGAACAAGACTTCTCCCGGGAGATAGGGTCCGTGGGGTCGCTACTGCCCAACAGCTCGCCACATGCTGCCCTGCGGGTTCATGTATCTCTCTTGGTCTGGCTCCTCACCCTAGATTCGTTTCGGCAAAGTAAACTCTATCGGCACAGATCTAGAGTTCAGGAGCGCGCAAGCCCCACCACGGCGTCAACGTAGAGATACGGCGGTGGGGTTATTATTATTATTATTATACATGACGAATAAGAAAAAAGAAAAACACGTTAATTTATTATACTTTGAACGGAATGGTAAAGGACATTACTGTTTAATAAAAGATCTTATACGATTAGTGCGACGCCAGGTTACTCATCATCATGGCAAAGTTTTTTTATGCGAATCATGTTTACAATTTTTTACAAATGAAAAGAAATATGTTTCTCACACTTGTTCTAAAATATTAACTATACTACCGGAAAAAGATACCATATTGAAATTTAAACATTATGAAAGAAAACTAAAAATTAATTTTATTATTTATGCTGATTTTGAGAGTTAGAAAGTATGAAATAATATTTGAATGTTGATGAAATGAATGAAAATTGGGGTGACCTGGATCTCCTTGATCCAGGTCCCCCAATATTACCCTACTGACAACCTTAAAGGTCAACCACTCGCTGCTGTTGCCGTTGAAGTAGGGTAACTCGTAGATGTACTTCGGCTGCGCTGCTGGTCTTCTTCTTGTGGTAAAGGCTTCTTTCAACGCTATCGCCAACGCTTGGATCTCAATTGTAGCCTTTTTCGTTGAGGAGTTCTCAAGCTTCATCTTCTGTGGCTCTTCTGAAGGGTGCTGACCTTGCTGCTCTGGTTATTCCATGTCGTCATCTTCAAATACGGATGTCTGGAACCAGTTCTGCACCTGTGCTGTTCTGTCCTCTTGGTTTCCATCCACGTAGTCCTCATTTTCACACTGTGCCAGCTCCAATCTTACACGGGCTAGCTTTGCCGCAGCCTATGCTTGCTTTAACTCCAGGCGTGCTAATTCTTCTCTGGCTACCAGCTCGCGTCTTCTGGCCGAGATACTCGTAGTCTTCGTGGGCCTTGTGTGATGACTGACCCTCTTCGATTTTAGGGTCATGGCGGAGCCATAATCACCCTCTTCCCGGACATCTTCTGGGATCTTCTTAGCCGTCTTCCTTTGTGCGGCTTCTTCCTTCTGTCCGTTCTTCACAACTGCAGTCTCTGTGGTCGTGGTCCTTGCACCCGAAATCATGGTCGTTGCATCCGAAGAAGTTTTCGTGCCCGATGAAGCTGTGATTCCCGATGACGCTGACGCTGACTTGACTCCTTCTGTCGCGTCCTTATCAACAGGACGGGACCGGGGACGTAATGGGGGAACCTTCTGCGACCTCGTTACCGGCATTTTGCAGTCCTCTGAATCTTCTGGGCTCTTCTGACTTGCAAGGAATCTCGGGCCCGATAAAGCCGTGGTTCCCGATGATGCTGACGTGACTCCTTCTGACCCCGACGCTTCTTCTGTCGCGTCCCTAACAACAGGACGGGACCGGGGATGTAAGAGGCATCCTTCTGCGATCTGGTTACCGGCATCTTGCAGTCATCTGAATCTTCTGTTTCTTCTGGGCTCTTCTGGCTTCTTCTTGCAGGGAATCCGGCTCGAAGGACCAACTGTTTTGAACGGTAGGGGTACGTCCAGTACCCGGTATCGACCTGGGACAATCTCCCACGTTTTTGACGTGCGTTCCCTTCTACCTGAGTCAAGTAACTCTGCTGGCGACACACGTAACCAAGCACCCCAGAATGCGTATATTATATGGGTACAAACCACAAGCAGCTCGATGAGAGACGGGTAGCGAAGAAGTGGTGAAATAAGTAACTTTTCTTGATTTACTCTGTAGATTTATTACTTATCACTTATCGCTAGTAAGCTGCGAACTGAACTGACTTAAATAATTCTAAACTCGTTTCTTTTATACAATTTGTAGGGGTTTTCCCCAGCGCGAACTAACATGCTGTTTATATGAGAACTGCAGCCGGCTAAAAGCCTGGTATATTTTCAATACGTGTGGCTGGGCGTGTGACCTGCAGCCGGGAAAAACCGTCATGCTGTTTTAATACTAAACAAATCTACGATTCATGTCGTCGCCAACAATAACGAAGCACTTTGTTGATGCATGAGTGACTAAAGCAACAAAATCCTTCATTCAATTGTTCATTTAATCATAATAATTAACAATATGTGTACCGTAACATACGTAGTATAAAATAAAGTTAAAACGAAATTAAACTTTCATGTTTTACAAAGTTAAAAAACGACATTTTTTTTAAATATTTGGTAATTAAATACAGTGTGACCGCCTCTGTTGTTTAAAACTTGTCGGCAACGATTTTTCATTGAATTTATAAGATTGTTTATCTGATCCTGCGGCAATCGCTCCCAATGGAATTTTAACAAGTCTCAGTGGTTGGGTTGTCGACACTCCGTCCAGGTTCTCTAGAACACGTCTCTGGAGCATGTCCCATGCGTGCTCGATGGGATTGAGGTCTGGCGTGTAAGCACGTTTGCACACAAGTACTCTGACACGTGCTCAAATAGGCGTTCCAACTTATCATATGTAAGCACGTGTCATTTTATGCTTTTATTATGTTACTGTATATCATAATATTTATTGTTAAATAATCATATATTATTAATTACCTACAATCGTAATTTAGCTGCAAAACAATATTAAAATAGTTTTAACTGTCAAGCTCGCAATCATGGCGCCATACCCACCTTTATTATATAAAACAGCGTGCCGCCATCATTGCGAGCTCAGTTTTTTGTGCGACGTTCGTGGAGTTATCATCGGTAAGTTGATCTCGAAATATTAATTATATTTGATTTGATAATCTTTAATTGTATAAAATATTGTTAAATATTGAATATTCTATCATAAAATAATTATTGCAATGTACATTGCAATACTATGAATTTTTGTAATAAATAAAACAAGCATACAACGAACCATTCTTTTATTTCACAATTCAGAAGTGGGATAAGTAGCTCATTCTAATATGTGTATTTTTTTTTCTTTTCGGTCGAGAAACATGGATAAACAAAAAATGCTTGCCTCTCCGATTTTGGGAAGTGTTCGAACGAAACTAATTGAAAGTGCAGATGACCATAGTCACCATCACTCCTTGGAGCGGCAATCACAAGGTTCAAGACTGAGTTTGCAGCAGACAAGAGGCCACGTGATGGGCCCAACTTGCCATCTACCAAGCAACAGTCGTTCGCGCAGCCCTTTGCACAGCAGCAAGCGGCGCAGCAGCCAGCGGCGCAGTGGCCAGCGGCGCAGCAGCCAGCGGCGCAGCAGCCAGCGGCGCAGCAGCCAGCGGCGCAGCAGCCAGCGGCGCAGAAGCCAGCGGCGCAGAAGCCAGCGGCGCAGCAGCCAGCGGCGCAGCAGCCAGCGGCGCAGCAGCCAGCGGCGCAGCAGCCAGCGGCGCAGCAGCCAGCGGCGCAGCAGCCAGCGGCGCAGCAGCCAGCGGCGCAGCAGCCAGCGGCGCAGCAGCCAGCGGCGCAGCAGCCAGCGGCGCAGCAGCCAGCGGCGCAGCAGCCAGCGGCGCAGCAGCCAGCGGCGCAGCAGCCAGCGGCGCAGCAGCCAGCGGCGCAGCAGCCAGCGGCGCAGCAGCCAGCGGCGCAGCAGCCAGCGGCGCAGCAGCCAGCGGCGCAGCAGCCAGCGGCGCAGCAGCCAGCGGCGCAGCAGCCAGCGGCGCAGCAGCCAGCGGCGCAGCAGCCAGCGGCGCAGCAGCCAGCGGCGCAGCAGCCAGCGGCGCAGCAGCCAGCGGCGCAGCAGCCAGCGGCGCAGCAGCCAGCGGCACAGAAGCCCGCAACACGGCACGAATTGCAACGTGCAACACCTTCCCGCAGCAATACAAGGATCTACAGGTAGCACTGCTGCTTCCAACGGAGGCAGTGGTGATTTAAATATTTTAGTGCAGGCATTGAGGTCGCTTGCCCCAGATCGTGAAAACATAGGTTCTTTCAACAATACTATACCCGAATTTGACCCTACAAGAAAAGAGCAAACGATGGGTATGTGGTTGCACAAGGTGAATGAGTGTGCCGCCATTTATTCATGGAACGAAAAACAAATAGTGCATTATGCACTCCCTAAACTTCAAGGCATAGCAAAACGTTGGTATGAAGGATTACCATCGGTGCTCTTTTCTTGGGACGAATGGCAAACAAAATTAATTTCGGCTTTTCCCTCGGAAGAGAACTATGGTCAAATGTTAGCTGATATGTTGGCTAGGCGTGCACATCACGGAGACTCCCTTGAAGATTATTTTTATGACAAAATTACTCTTATTAACCGATGTAGTATAAGTGGTAAACGAGCGGTAGAATGTGTTCTACACGGCATAGATGATCGTGCCGTTAGGTTAGGTGCCGAAGCGGCTCAGTATGGGGACTTGGATAAATTGCTCACTTATTTAAAAAATTCGAGAAGTCTAAAACAAAATTCTGACCGTAAATCTAATTTTAGTAAAAATCAGCCTGTTACAAACTCCTCGGATAATAAAGCAAAGAATCTAAACGCCAAAGACAGAGTCCTTCGTTGCAATAATTGTAAACAGGAAGGTCATTTTGTGGGTCAATGTACTCAACCAATCAAAAAGTGTACTAAATGTATGAGAATTGGTCATGAGGCGGAGAATTGTTTTTCAAAAGTAATTCCAGCTCAAAAATCTGTCAACAGGGTAGATATCAATAATACAATTTCAGATAAATATTTTAAAACTGTGCGTATTAACGACATAGAAATGAATTCCTTTGTTGATCTTGGTAGTGAATGCTCGATGCTTAAACAATCTGAATTATCCAAATTGAGGAATATAGAAATAAAAACTAGGGATCTGCCTATACTCAGAGGGTTTGGTAATTCTGTAGTACGTACATTGGGTAAGATCAATACTGTAGTTGAAATTGACGGAGTTAAGGCTAACGTCGAAATATTAATTGTACCAGATTGTGTTATGCAGGTTCCTCTTATGATAGGTCAAACCTTTACTGAACAGCCTCATGTATTAATTAAAAAGACAAGTGAACATTTTGAAATTTTACAAAATCAGATTAATCCGATTAATCCAGATTATATCCAATACCAAAAAGTAAAAATTTTTAACCATAAAAATATTCAATTAATAGGTTTAACAATTTTAGAAGTCTACACAGAACCCAAATTCACTGGTGACCTTTATATTGAAGGAGGCTTGCGAAAACAACATAACTTTTTCCATTTTGTTCTGACTGGAATTTATCAATTTAACGATGATGGTTACGGACAAATTGTTGTAAATAGCCTAAATTCCGAGCCTCTATATTTAGAAAAGAATACTTTAATTGCACGGGGTATCACTGCTAATCAAGAAAATGAAAAAAAAGTTCTGCATGTAACCAATTCTAAACTACAGGATCAACAAATGAGTGTAATCTGTGCTTCGGACCTGAATGTTTCTAGTGAGTTAAGCCGAAAAGTAATTGATGACTTGCTTTGCTTATTAAATAACTATCGACATTGCTTTGCTTTTGCACTCTCTGAGTTGGGGCACTCCTCGGTTTGTGAAATGAGCATTGACCTACACCGTGACACACCTGTAGTCTATAGGCCTTACAGGCTGGCAATGAAAGAGAAGGAAATAGTTAGGGATATGGTAGATGAACTAGTTCAAAACGATATAGTACGCCCTTCACTTTCCCCTTTTGCTAGTCCTATTGTACTCGTACGAAAAAAAACTGGCGGCTACCGGCTTTGCATTGATTATAGAGCCCTGAATAAAAATACTATACGCGAGAATTACCCAATGCCACTTATAGATGACCAGATCGATACGTTAGCTGGTAACATGTACTTCACAGCTCTAGATTTGGCATCTGGGTACTACCAAATTTCCATCAGAGAACAGGATAGGCATAAAACAGGGTTCGTTACGCCGGAAGGCCATTTTGAATTTAACCGAATGACTTTTGGCTTGGCAAATGCTCCAGCAACGTTCCAACGAATGATACATCAGGTTCTAGGCAAATTACGTCATAAGGAGGCACTTGCTTACTTGGATGACATAATCATCCCATCCAAATCAGTACAAGAGGGTATGAGACAATTAGAATCGGTATTGGTTCTGCTATCAGAAGCAGGTCTCACTCTCAATTTATCAAAATGTGTTTTCTTTGGCCGTTCAATAACTTACTTGGGGTTTAATATTTCAAGTGAAGGTATCCAACCAGGGTCTGCTAAAATAGAAGCAGTAGAAAAATTTCCTGTACCAAAAGATCAACATAATGTAAGACAGTTTTTAGGGCTAGCGAGTTTTTTCCGTAGGTTTGTGAAGGGGTTTTCGATTATTGCAAAGCCATTGACACAGTTACTAAAAAAAAACGCTGCTTGGGTATGGGGGCCGGATCAACAAAATGCATTCGATGGTTTAAAAATAACCTTAATTCAAAAACCGATATTAGCCCTGTATAATTCAAAATTCATAACAGAACTGCACACAGACGCATGCAAAATAGGTATCGGTGGTATACTATTCCAAAGAAATGAACAGAGTATTTTAAAACCCGTAGCTTATTTCAGCAGACAAACTAGCCCTGAAGAACAAAATTATTGTTCTTATGACCTAGAAACCCTGGCAGTGGTAGCCTCGTTACAGAAATTTCGGGTATATTTAGTAGGGATACATTTTAAGATCGTGACCGATTGTAATTCGTTAAGATCTACTTTTATGAAACGTGATATGATTCCCCGGGTAGCCAGATGGTGGATACAAATGCAAGAATTTGATTTCGAAATCGAGTACAAATCGGGATCTTCTATGGCTCATGTGGACGCTTTGAGTCGCAACCCATCCATCAGTAGTAATCATTCAGAAAAAATGGTTAATTCTATAACAGAAACAGACTGGCTCTCAACAGTTCAGAATTCAGATTCAGAACTCAACGAATTATTGGGATTTTAAGTAACGCTGAATTTAATGATATTCTAGAAATAAAAGAAAAATATAAAATTAAAAATGGTAAGCTTTTTAGAACCACACCTGATGGAGATAGATGGGTTGTGCCTAAAGGCGTTCGATGGCAAATTGTCAAACAAAATCATGACGATATCGGCCACTTCGCTTTAGACAAGACATTGAAAAAAATAAAAACTCATTATTGGTTCCCAGATATGCGTGCGTTTGTTACAAAATATGTATCCTCATGTCTAGAGTGCGCGTATAGTAAAGCACCTGGTGGAAAAAGACCCGGCTTTTTGCACCCAATCCATAAAGTAGACGTACCGTTTGATACTATACACATGGATCATACGGGCCCATTTGTACGTAGTAGTAGGGGTAATGTGTATATTCTAGTGTTAATTGACGCTTTTACAAAATACATCTATTTGAAGCCGGTGAAAAATACAAAATCAAACACTACTATTAGAATTTTGCGCGAGTTTATTAGTATCTTTGGCGTCCCTAAACGAATTATATCTGACAGAGGCACGTCATTTACAAGTGATCTTTTCAAAAAGTTTGTATTAGATAAAGGGATCAAACATGTATTAAATGCAGTTGCTACTCCACGGGCCAACGGTCAGGTGGAGAGATATAATAAAGTTATTGTTGACTCATTAACAGCTAAATGTGTTGGCACATCTGAAAGCAAATGGGAAGACCACCTGCCCGACGTCCAGTGGGGTATCAATAATACCTTCAACAAAGGTATCAATAAAACACCTGCAGAGGCTCTTTTTGGGATAAGGCCACAGGGCTCCAGTGATAGTAGAGTAATTTCTGCAATTGATGACGATATTACGTCAGTAAACAAAAGTCTCGAAGAAATTCGTACTGAGATTTCTTCTCATATTGAATCCACACAAGAGACTCAAAAAGCAAATTTTGATAAATCTCGTTGCAAGTCTATCATATATAATATTGGGGATTTAGTAAGGGTTGAACGGGAAATTCCCTCTACGGGTGGTAGTAAAAAGTTAATTCCAAAGTATCAGGGCCCTTACAAAATTACTAATGTTTTCGATCATGACCGTTACCAAGTAGAGGACACGCCTCTTACAAGAAAGGGAAACAAAAAATACGCTAGTATAGTTGCTGCGGATAAGTTAAAGCCATGGATTTGTTTCAATAGACCACATGATGACGTCTTAAGCGGACAGACAGATTACAGAAATTCTAATAGATTTTTTTTTTTATAGCTACTTAATTATATAGACCAATTGGGTCTATATTTTGATTAAGACCAATGGGGTCAACACATTAAGACCAATGGGGTCAACACATTAAGACCAATGGGGTCAATTATACATTAAGACCAATTGGGTCGATAATACATTATGACCAATGGGGTCAATACATTAAGACCAATGGGGTCAATACATTAAGACCAATGGGGTCAATACATTAAGACCAATGGGGTCAATACTCTAAGACTAATGGAGTCAAATACTAAGGTTAGTAAGGACTAATGGAGTCTGAATAAATTAGACCAATGAGTCTATCTAATTTTTGTTTATATTGTTACATTTACAAACACTATTGTTACATACATTATTGTTATTGTACTGAATTGTTTTCATCTTATTATTGTTTTTCTTGATTTGGTGCCAAGTACGGGGACGTACTTGCAATTTGCTTGGATGGCCGACTGTAAGCACGTTTGCACACAAGTACTCTGACACGTGCTCAAATAGGCGTTCCAACTTATCATATGTAAGCACGTGTCATTTTATGCTTTTATTATGTTACTGTATATCATAATATTTATTGTTAAATAATCATATATTATTAATTACCTACAATCGTAATTTAGCTGCAAAACAATATTAAAATAGTTTTAACTGTCAAGCTCGCAATCATGGCGCCATACCCACCTTTATTATATAAAACAGCGTGCCGCCATCATTGCGAGCTCAGTTTTTTGTGCGACGTTCGTGGAGTTATCATCGGTAAGTTGATCTCGAAATATTAATTATATTTAATTTGATAATCTTTAATTGTATAAAATATTGTTAAATATTGAATATTCTATCATAAAATAATTATTGCAATGTACATTGCAATGCTATGAATTTTTGTAATAAATAAAACAAGCATACAACGAACCATTCTTTTATTTCACAGGCGATTGTGCAGGCCACGGCAATACCCGAATGTTTTCCATTGCCAAGTACTCTCTGGTCCTCCGAGCTGTGTGCGAATGCGCATTATCATGCATCAGCGTGAAATCTGAGCCATGACTTTGTGCAAATGGGTGAACATAAGGCCCGAGGACATGTTTCCATCTACAAAAACCAGCTCAGTTCGTCTTTTCTTCATACCCGGCCATAAAATCACTGTGGAGCCACTGTAGAGGTGCACTTCCTGAACGCATCTCAGCCGTTCAGCATTTCCGGGACGACGATACACTCTTACCCGTCTCGTATCCAAATCGGGTCAAAAAATGTAAATCCAAACCGGGACTCATCGTAAAATAAAATTTTATCCCATGGCTCCGGGGTCCATGTCAAGTGTTCCCTACACCATTCGTTGCGACGGCGCGATTCCCATGGCGTAAAGTTGAGCACCTAATTGGGCGACGTGCTCGTAGGCCGTATTCATGCCGCCTATTACTCACGGTTTGGTGGCTAGCAACAACACCGCTTGAGAATTGTAGCTTTAAACCTATCTCCCGGGCGGTTAACATCGGCTGACGTCTTGCAGTCACTTGTATGTATCGGTCCTGTCGAGCAGTTGTACTCCTTCCACGTCCTGGGTGCTGCTCAGCAGGATCCCTTGACCGATCAAATGGCGTTAAATTTCACCTGATTTTTTTGCGACACAGCCAGTGCCGCGCACGGGTGTGACATGGTCTTATGACCCGGCATGACCCCGCTCAAAAAAATGGTCTACTATTGTTTTTATCAATTGCACTCACTTAATGTAAATTGTTGTGTGTTCTTGAATAAAGAGACCGTACTATGAAATCTAAACAATACTCGTATTACGAGAGATGTATTTATAAACAAAATGTGATGACATCAGAGTATGGCCGAAAGTGTCGTTTGTTTACGTAAAACAAAATGGGTATTGTAAACCCTCGGGCTTCGTAAGGGTTTTTGGGGGTGCTCGCTCACGTTGCGAGCTGATGTGATAGGTTATGCGAACCCTCGGGCTTCGTGAGGGTCACAATGATACTATCTGCTGCTTTCCCTACGTTTTCCAAGGCTGACTTCAAAAATTAAACATAGGGTAACTTAAACCAAATGTTTATTTCACCTTGGTTTGGTTACAATAACAAAACGTACCATTATAAATCAGGGGGCGCGGCTAGCGGTGTCGGGGCTTAGCCCCCTTCCCGCGGAAGCTGTACAGTGGCCCGCAAAAACGGGCCCCTCAATGTTTGCGGCTATAGCGGTTGGCGGTAGTGGGCGTGCGTGCACGCCCATGTGAGTGATCGCTATTGTGTTTCTGTAGGCGCGTTACGACGTTGATCCACAACGCCGCTTGCTTCACGACACCTCGGCGGTCAGCCCCCGCCAGGTGAGACCCCCAGTTACCTGGGGGAGGCCCGACGAGGACGACCAGCGACAGAGGTGCCGACTCCACGCTCCTACAGAATAAGGTGATTAGCCCCCGCCCGTCCTGATCTCAGAGCTAGCCGATCACAGTCCGGGCTAAGAGGCTGTCGTGTGTGTGAGGACGGTATTGTATTGTGTAACACCGTCCGGTGTCTACGCGAATCGCAACCCGCACCGCGCCTTCGCGTGTGAGTTTGGGTGCCTGTATAGAGGTGAATGTCTGATTGTATGTTACGTAACGCGCCTATATTAACCTAGCACGCGCTACGCAACAGATGTATGTAATAGGTAACGTCTATTGTCACAAGTATGCCGCGTGTAGACTGAAGCGACACACTTGGAGGTCAATCCGGTGGGTGGACGGGGTCATCGTCCGCGAGCAGGTCGCGGGGGAGGGGTCTCGCGTCGGGGGGGGCGCGCATGCCAGGGCGCTATCCGCTTGACGTGGGGCGTCGGCACGCGCGAACATTCCCTTCGCGAGGCGCCCAGCAAACTCATCCAGGCTCTCGATCCCGAGGTCCCGATGCAGGACATCGTTCCTCACGAAGCGAGGAGCGTCAACTATGGTCCGCAGCGCAAGGTTTTGCTGCGCGCGGAGCAACTTCCGGCTCGACTCGCTCGTGAGGGCGAACCAAGCAGGGGCGGCGTACATCAAGATTGGGCGCACGTACAGTTTGTACACGCCCAACTTGACGCGCGCCGGGATGCGGGACGAGAGCACCGGCTTAAGGAGGTTGCGGGCCACCCTCCCCCGTGCGGCGACCGCGCGGACGTGTGGCCCCATCGTGAGCCGACGGTCGATAGTAACACCCAGGTACTTGACCCGGGGCGACCATTCGACGTCGGCTCCTTGCAGCTTCAGGGGTGGTGGGAGGGGCGCGGCTCCGGTGACCATCGCCTGCGTCTTACCCACGTTCACCGACAGCCGCCACTTCGACAGCCACTCGGGAAGAAGATCGAGGGCGCGCTGCATTTTGACCGCCGCGTGCTTCGCATTAAGCGAGGTGGTAATGTACGCGGCGTCGTCAGCATACATAATCATAATCATTTATTTGTCAGAATATGGTACATTATTTATGGTCTTAAAATTAGTCAATATGGTGTCATCACATTCTGCCAAGTGTGGCGCAAATATTAGGTACATACATTTATTACAGTTAGGTTAGAATTAACATTATTGATTGCATAATTACATATTAAAATTACAATTTGAGGTATGCCAATTTAAAAGTAATATCACACACACAATTTATTTTGGATGTCAAAGTATCATTAAATGTCTAGAGTATTTAAGAGTATGATGTCAAAGTATAAAAGATTACAATATAATTAGGATGTCAAGGTATCATTCTTTTTTCTTCCAAAAGTTATAAACCCTGCCTCTTAAACTAGGAGACCTGTGTCTTAAGAGACAGTGTTTGGCCAAACAGTTCATTTAGTTGCCTTCTAGAGAATGAACGCGTATTGATCTACTGTGAGATTTAATTTTAATAGGTTCTGACTGAGTAGTTATTAAGGTGGATAGGTGTGTGTGTTGTATGTGTGTGTGTGTTATGTGTGTGTGTTTGGTTTAGGCGTGTGTGATACATAGGGTCAAGTGATTGTGTGATTATAAATAATAACGTGGGTGAATGTTTGTTAGGGACATTTTAAGTGATGTATGCTAGTAAGGATTCTGTTTTAATATAGTCCTGCTGCATGAGCCAATCCGTAGTCTTCAATTTAACCTTATATTTATTTAAGTCAATTATGTCTAGTTCCTTCTGCAGTTTTTTATACATATGAACACTCAGGACGTAGTATTGATGTTTTGCGAATGACGTGCTGTGTTGTATACCTGAGGGAACATATGTTCGCTTCCTAGGGTCAGAGGGTGGTAAGCAGCCATGCACTCTGAGAACGGAATGAAGAACAAAGAGCTGGCGAACTGTTAATACTTTGCAATCTGTGTAAAGTTGCGTTGTTGGGTATCTATGTGGTTTCCTAGTCATAACTTTAAGTATCGCCCTCTGTGCCCTCTCCGCTCTCAGAAAACAAGTCTTCGCAGCTCCACCCCAAGCAGTTATGCAATATCCAATGATCGATTGGCATAATGCGAAGTACACCATTTTAAGAGTGTCAAACCCAGCAGATTCACGAAGAGATTTGAAAATGTGAATAAGACGAAGTGTTCTATTTGATAGTGTATCGAGGTGTTTCTCCCATCTTAACCCATCGTCAATATGCACTCCTAGGTATTTCACACTGTCCGCTTTAACAATGGTATAATACCAACCGATTCTGATATGAGTGAGCTGTTATCGCGAAGGTGTTTGTGGGTTTGGTGTTACGGCGGATAGCAAAGGGTATAAAATAAGTTTTATTTAGATTAAGTGTCAGCAAGTTTAAGTCAAGCCAGTTCATTATTTCAGACAGTGCAAATTCCGCCTTTGCTTTCACATCCTCCCAAGTACGCCCCTGAACTAGAATCGCTGTATCGTCGGCATATACATAAATCTTAGAAGATGGGATTGACATACTACAGAGGTCATTTATGTAGATTAAGAATAGTGTGGGACCCACTATGCTTCCTTGGGGTATACCGTACGATACAACCTCTTCATCGCTATAACTAGAGTCTATTTTAACTCGCTAACTACGATTACTCAGGTAATCTTTGAAGATCTCCAGTGCTATGCCTCGTACACCCAAATACTCTAGTTTTGATATGAGGATGGGAATAGAAACTGTGTCGAAGGCTTTTGACAGGTCCAGGAATATTCCAAGGCACTTTGACCTGCTGTCCAGTGTTTTAGCAATATATTGCGTTAAGTCCAGCACAGCGTCCTCAGTGGAGACTCCCGAGCGGAATCCGTACTGATTAGTACTGATATTCAAATAGTCGTTTAAATTATAATAGCATTTATTACATAGCAAGTCTTTAAGTTTCTTTTTAAACCCATTTAAATTTAACACTTGGATTGATTTAGGAATTTTGTTATAAACTTGCGGGGCTATGCAGAATATGCTCTTCCACATTAAGGCTGTTTTGGCTCTCCGTCCGCGTAACATGTCATTCCGTCTGTTACGTTTAACAGCATCTGATAGGTGGGGAAACAAGTGTGCATTTAACTTAACAAATAAGGCAGTTTCATAAATATACAGAGCCGGTAGTGTCAGAATTTTGTATTTTTTAAAATACGGTTTACAGCTGTCCATTACTTGTAGTCCAAACATGGCTCTGATGGATCGCTTTTGTGCTTTGAAAGCGGCTTCTCTGTTTGTAGAATTACCCCAAAATATAATGCTGTATCTTAATACAGATGGCACAAGACCATGATAAGCTGTAAGCTGTGCATCTGTGTTAACTGTAGGAGCAAGTTTATATAGGGCATAGGATGAACTACTAATTTTCTTACATAGCGCTTCAATGTGATCCTTCCAGTTGAGCTGCCTGTCAATAACCAAGCCTAAAAATTTCGCACTATCTACGTCATAAATTTTGCTATCTCGGTAGTGAACTTCCATTTTCGCACTAGGTTTTTTATGGCCAAAGTGCATTATCTGGGTTTTCCCAAGATTAATTCGTAAATTATTATTATTAAGCCAAGAGATTAATGAATTAACCGCGGTATTGACATCAAACTCATATAGTTCTGGGTTATTGCAAGGTACTGTTACCGTACTATCGTCAGCAAAGAGTGTTATGGGAAGTCTATGGCTTTGGGCAGGTCATTAATATAAATCAAGAATAATAAGGGACCCAATACACTGCCCTGTGGTACTCCAAAATACACTATGCGTTCTTTGGATAAGTATGTTACTTCTTCTTTAGTCTTTAAGTTTGTTATAGCAGTAAATTGTTTTCTTTTAGAAATGTAAGTGCATAATAAGTCCAGAATGTTACCTCTTATACCATAGGAGTCAAGTTTGTTTCTTAAAATATTGTGGTCAACAGAGTCAAAAGCTTGCGTCATATCACAATACACAGCACAAACTGGTGTCTTATTATCAATATTAGTCATAATTTTATTTAAAAAGTCATAAACAGCCATATTAATTGTCATATTCTTCCGGAAACCTTTTTGCTGGTTGCAGAGAATCATTTGTTTTTCTAAGTATGCGTAAAGCTCATTATAAATATATTTCTCAAAAATTTTAGACAAAATTGGCAAAAGCGCAATAGGTCTTGTAATGCGTCACTCCAGACAGCAGAAGGCAAAGACATATTTCACATCTCATGTTAACTACATATGTAGCAGTGGTGTCAATCAAAGGACTGCGGAGTATGATGTCGCGCGTTCAAACCCGGTCCATCACATGAATTGACTTTTTGCAAGTGAATATTTTAAAAATCATAATTCATAACATTTTAAATAACATTGACCGGAATTTGAAGGAGACAGCGCCGCAGACTCTTCCCGGAGACAGACGTGTGTCGTTGAGTAGTAATTGTGGAAATCTACCGCCATATTAAAATATAAAAGTAATTTTGACAAAATTCGTCAAATGATATAAAGATCACAGGGATTATTGATGTTCGCATAATTCTTTTGTGTGGATTGTTCAGGATCAGAGGGGTGAGTTCCATTGAATATGTTAAGAGATTAGTGGTTTTAAATTTAAACGTTAAGTGATTTTTCAAACCGGTGTTGACTTGTTACAGCCTCTGGTTACGCCCTTTTGTTCTTGCGGAAAATTAAGGAAATTACGTTCGCATGCCAAGCCTATTCATAGGTGGTTCCTTTTGGAAATACGTGGCACCGCTAGGGTACAGAGTGACCCACACCCAAGCCGGTGGTCCAGGGGATTGGAAGGGTTCCCGTCATAGACATCCTCAGACAAAACCTTACCTGGCGCCCTCATTTAGTATAAGGTATTTATAAGTATATTTTAAGCATTAGATTAAGTGTGTTGTTAATAAAAGTACTAAAGTTCCCCTCTCTTGTTTCACTGACAAACCACCCGGAAATGAGTCCGTAACAGTCTATAGTTTTGCATTAGCTGCTTATTACCCTTTTTGAATATAGGCTTAACTATGGAGATCTTAAGACGGTCAGGAAAAACACCCTGGCTGATACACAGGTTAAGAATATGACTCAAGTGTTTAGAAATTAAATCGGCAACATGTTTTATAATCTTAGTTGAGATTTCGTCATACCCTACGCTATTAGTGTTTTTAAGACCTTTTATAATGTTAAATATTTGTAACGGTTGACATGGAGCCATGAACATTGATTTTTGTTTATTTAATATATAAGCACCCGATCTTTTGCCTGATCCTGGTATCGGCATATTTTTTCCTACAAAATAGTCGTTGAACTTGTCAGCAATTAATTGAGGTCTGTTGATTGTTTCATTGTCAATTTGAATTGTATTTATTAAGTTATTAGGTAGATTTAATTTAGAGTTTTTTATTATTTTCCATGTCATTTTGCTTTTATTGTCAGAAGTTTTAATATTATAGTTATTTTGAGATCGTTTAGTCAATATAATTATTATTATTATTTTTTTTTTCTTAAATAATTTTGAGTAATTTGCATATTTTGTTTTATTTATTTGAGTAGGTTCAAGTCTAGACGTCCATAATAATTGTCTTTTCTTAAAGCTACATAATTTAAGTCCTCGTGATATCCATTTTGGTTTTTTGCTTGTTGGTATTTTAATACGTCTACGGGGGAAGCATAGGTCATAGAATAATTTAAATTGTTCGATAAATGAATTAAATGTATCATTTGGATCGTCATTATTATAGATTCATCAGAGATCATCAGATTTTCAGAGAACGTTAGTTTCTCCAGGCAAGTTCTAAATTTTGTCATATTCTCTGGGCTAAAGTCTCATTGTGATTTATACCAATATTTCAAAACACAGTTAATGGGTACGGGGCACTTCAGCAATTACGCAGTGTGATCCGATAGGGCAAATTCTATCACTTCCATCCTGCATTTTTTCTCGAAGTTGTGGGCGAAATTATCAATGCAGGTTTGGCTTTGCATCCTGGTTGGATTTTCTATTGCTAATGTCATGTTAAACCTTTTTAGAAGACATTTCAGTTCTAAAGTTATATTTTTTTTTTCAATACATCTATATTTATATCGCCTGCTATAATAATATTCCTATAATTTCTTCTTGCCAGTAATGTCAACAATTGCTCTAATTTGCTAAAAAATACATTCAAATTTCCTGTTTTTGGTACTCTATAGATACATATTATTACAATTCTATAACTTGTCAGTTCAATAGCACAGCATTCTACTACATTTGTCAATGAAAGTTCCGAAACCTCCGATAACTCCTGAAACACGCAGCCAATCTATAATTAGGTACTACAAGGCGGTCTTCATGACCTGACATCATAAAATGCTCCGTTATGCATAGTACATCAACGGACAAGTCTTATTCTGACAGTTCGTTAAGGCATATAGAGAGGGTGTCTGCTTTGTTAAGCAGACCCGCTATATTTTGGTGTAGCACACATAGGTATTTATTCACGAAAAAAATCACTACGAACAGTATTTTCCTCTAAAGACTGATTATTGCTAGATGAGCTATTATTACATATTTTTCCTTCGAAATCTTCGGTCTCTATTTTATTTGTATGGTTTGTAAAGTCAGTTTGTACAGATTTATCTACATATATTTTTTTACTTTGTTTAATTAATAAAATTTGGTATTCATTTGATTTGTATTTATAGTCCAATTGCGAAATTTCTCTCAATAAAGATCTAGATAAATTAAGCATAAAATGAGTTCTCCGAGGCCGATATCTAGAGTAGTCCATATCCATAAAAATAACATTGTCATACTTTCCAGAGATAAACCTTAACCAAAATAGTAAGAAGATTTTCGCCCTTATTGAAGGGTACTCCAGAGATTTCTACGTTATTTAATCTAGAATATTGATCTCGGATCTTATCTTGGTGGGTTAAGTTAGAGATAACCTTATTAGCTGCATCCAGATCAGACTGAAGTTTGAACATATTTCCGACCTTCTTTTCTAAGGCTACTAAGCGATCTTCCAGGTCCGAGAACCTGGGTTCCATCCCGTTCCATTTTGAGTTTAGATTATCAATAGCTGCCGTCGCCTTATGAATTTCCATTTTGACATTAATAAAATCAGTTCTCAGATCCTTGAGCTCTTGAAATTCCGATCGAAGCTCTTTAATTTCCTGCAAGACTTCAGATATCCCGGAAGTGGCAGGAGTACGGCACTGACTGCAGCGCCATGCAGACTTCCTAGCTGTTTTCATTTTCCTATATGTGGTTTCCGCCACGCCAGCGCAATCAAAATGTAAATGTCCTTTGCACTGACTACACTCAACAGAGTCGGTGACTGCGTCGTTGCACTTAATGCACTTCATTTTATTTTAGTAGAAGAAGAATCGAATAGTATAACGAAATACCCAGTAAACAATTTAATATCAATTTATTGCACAGCAAACTGCGCCGTGAGACTCGCACTTGTAGATAGTGATACAAAAACTACTAGATCGCAGAGTAGGTATAACCGGTGGCTTGTGATAGCTTCGGCATCCCGTGGGCGTGGTCCTCCGCGACCGCACCGGTGACGGCTCACCGGGCAGCACGGTGGGGCTCCCCCTGTGTCCACACAAGTGCCGGCTAGGTTACTTGTGCAAACACAGAGGCAACGATTTAAAATATTGCGGTCGGCGCGGAGCAAACAAACCTTGCGTAGGAATAGCAGTTTGTGGGACGACCACTGGCTAATCCACCACCATTATAAACCTTATAGCCTGAATGCTACACGTAATCGGTGGGGAATCTCGACACCGTGATCTAACTTTTGGACTCAAATAAAAAGCTCCATCTATTGGTCCCAAACTATTGGGACTAGTAAACTATTGGGAAAGTTAACTACTAAGTTAACTTTACAAACACCAAAGAAAATATGGTTGGATTGTAACATTGCTTTGCGGGCAATGTTGCTTTGCTACTGGCCGTTATATGGCTGCACAGGTATCTATTTTTTATTTTATTTAAGATAGGTTTGCTCTTGACTCTAGTCTAGGTCAGAGATGACAGAGACAAAGTCGACGATGGAGCGAGCTTACCCAGAAGAAGCCTGTTAACTCTCACTTTGAAGAGATCGGGGTTGTATACGTTCGGAAACACAGACGCAGGCAGGGAGTTCCACTCCTTTGCTGTGCGCATCACAAAAGACATTTGGAAACGCTTAGTGCGAATTGGTGGAATAGCAACTAGGTAGGGATGGTAACCTGCAGTGCGTCTAGATGTCCGATGGTAAAAGAGGGCAGGCGGAATGAGGTCGTGGAGTTCTCGAGCACACTCACCGAAGTACAATCTGTAGAAGACCGACAAGCAGGCAACCTTGCGGCGATGAGCCAAGCTGTGAAGCTTGGCATCCACCAGTCTTACGTCGCCAATGAGCCTCTTAGCTCTGCGTTCCACCGAATCAAGCGCGGCAAGTTGGTATTTAGCTGAGCCATCCCAAAGGTGGATGCAATACTCCATGCAGGATCGGACTTGCGCTTTGTAGAGAGTTAAAAGCTGTCCAGGCGTAAAGTATCGCTTCACCCTATTTAGGATGCCCAGTTTCTTGGCCGCAGTTTGGGCTTTGTACTTGATGGTGGCTCCGAAGTTGAGACATGATGTCAACTCCATGCCTAGGAGCTCGAGCCGATCAGTTACAGGAACAGATGCACCCCGAAAAGTAGAAGTTTGATCGAAACGAACCTTTTTAGCTGTGAAAAGACACGCCTGTGTTTTGGTGGCGTTAAAAGAGACCAGATTGTCATCACCCCACTGGGAGACTAGACTTAAGGTCAAATCTGTCCGCTCTACCATGGCCTCTCTTAAGGAACGAACTTCGGCCCCACTGGTGTTTGCGCTGGACAAGTATCTCTCTGAAACAGTACTGTCATCTACGTACCCAACAATACCAGGTTGAAGTAGGTCATTGATGTGCAGCAGGAAAAGAGTTGCAGAGAGAACAGACCCCTGAGGAACTCCGGCATCAATAGCCATAAGTTCGGAAGAGCAGCCGTCAACGACTACTCTGATCGACCGTCCACTAAGGAAGTCTGATATCCAGCTACAAAAATCAGCTGGGATGCCATAAGCAGGAAGCTTGCTGAGTAGACCAGCGTGCCAGACCCTGTCAAAGGCCTTCGAGATATCAAGCGATACAGCAAGTGCTTCGCCGTGTTTCTCGATGGCCTCGCCCCAGCAGTGCGTGACATACACAAGAAGATCGCCAGTTGACCGGCCCCGGCAAAAGTCATATTGACGGTCACTGAGGAGATCATTGTTTTCAAGGTAGGTCAGCAACTTACTGTTCAGAACCCTTTCCATAACCTTGCACAGAATGGAGGTAATGGCGATCGGACGGTAATGGGCAGGGTCTGCACGGTCGCCCTTTTTGGGCACTGGTTGCACATTTGCAAGCTTCCAGGATTTTGGTACCGTCCTTGTATGGGCTGCTGAATGGGTCGCACACACCTTGGTTGTTAGCTTGAATGATAAGTCACGGATAATCAAGATGATGGTTTATTGAATATATTTAACTATCACGTAACTAATGCTATATATATGAATGTTGTGTGAATGAGTACAGCTGATTATGAACACTGAATGTGTACTGTCGCGTTACAATATAATTTGTGCAAGGCGACGGATAAGTGCTGATTATGCAATGCGCGCGTGCCATGTACGATATATGACTCGTACATATTCCCGGGCGAGAGAGATGCGAGTGGATGATGAGAATGAGTATACAAAGTGCTTAAATGCTAAACTTATAAATTTCACCCAAGTTACAATACATGAATTAAATCTATTCTTAGCCATAACTTGAATTAGTCACTGTCACCAGACACCGGTGTGATGAAAGCAGGAGGCGTCCTCTTGTGGCGCTTGATGCTGCTGAGTAAGCTAGAAAAGTTTCTTAATTCAACCGCCTCTTCTCGTGGCTGTTTCGAGTCTCTAGTGTGTGGCGTTGGATCGGCGACGGGAGCTGCGTGCTGTCTACCCACCGCCGGCGCCGGAGGCTGCGTCTCGGAGTCCGGCTGTAAGTTGGCGCTCCTCTGCTGACGACGACAAACCCACCGACACAGACAAACTGCGACTGCTAGTACAGCGCCAGAGAACAACACATAGATTGCTGAATATTGATGGATATCGTGACTTGAAATTCCTGAGTTCAAGGCATTTTCTGATTTCATCTGCTCGATCTGTTCTTTGATGTGCCGCAATGAGGTTTCGTGATCTGTGATGTTGATTTCAACTTCTGGCAAGGTGACGTTGATGATGTGGTTGATAGGTGCGAATGTTGTGATTCCAGGTCAAAAGTAGTTTTAATTTCTGAGTAACCCAGTTTGTGTGAAAACACGGTAAAGTCTTGTCCTTTTATTACGCAATCTGAATCCAGTGCTATGACCCCGGCCTTAGCGATTTGTATTGCGGTAATCTGATGCTCGCATATGACACGAAGTGCACACTGCCCGCAGCAATAATAAAGATAAGTATTTATTTTGTTCAACTCCATCCAATTATTGCGGCATGCTGCTATGCTTGTAAGACATCTGTTGGTGCTCTCATCTTTGATACACATGCTGTCTTCTGACTTAAACTGGAAAATGGGTTTTCGGGAGTGACAGAGTCGAGTAGACTCGTCGTACTGGACACATTGTTGTATGTCTCTCGCCGTCATTGCCAGATAGGTGTCTTTGCGTAAGTTGATCGCGATGTAATCTGATATCGGCACGACGGTGACTGTAGTGTTTCCATGTTGTTGTGGTATTGATATGAGGTGATATAGGTCATAACTCTCTCTGTTGACCAGTGGTATTCTAATTTCAAATATGAGGTACTGCCGTGTTACCCTTGTTTTGACCTTCAGAAGGTGGTAAATTTTTGGAAGTTCAGTCTGTATGTTTTCTATCGGTAAGGATAACTCTCGCGATAATTGTCCTGAGATTATGCTGAGTTGGTCACGTAATTGCTTAGGCGATAGTAAATGGACACTGAACATCCCATGATGGATATCTGTTATTGTGTCGATTATTGTGTCTTGTATGGATTTTAGCTTCGTGAGCATATTTGTAGCTATGAGGGTGGACAGTGCAAGCTCATTCATCACATCTTGATCTTGCAAATTTTTGTTCAACATATTGGTGGCCTTTGTTAGATTGTTTAAATGTTGATTGATAGCCTTGTGTTGCCGATTGATTGACTCTTCAGTTCTCTTGAGTAAATTATATTCTGCTTCTACTACTGAGGTCTGGTTTTTCCACAAGAGTGCCAAATGATTTTCATTTCCTTTTATAAGAGAAATATCTTGCTTGTATTGATCGGCGAAACGTTGATCTAAAACTCCAAATAAACTGTTGGCAACATAGCCCACACCGTCGATGAGCCCACGTCGCCGTCGTGTGCGTTCTTCAAAATGCTGATTCAGTAACATTCCATTGTAGTACTTCAGTTCGTCATGAGAGTGACGTAGCTGCAGTAGGATGATGTCACATAGAACTTTGTTTGTTTCTCTTTCACATACGCTGTTTATTTGTTTGAGGTATTTATCGAAGGTTGCTGAACCGTTCCCAATAAGGGTTTATGTCGTAATACACGATGAGTTTCCATTCGTCGCGAATGAACTGCATGTTTGAGATGCGGTCAAAATAGAGTGCTTTGTGTATTGTTGTCAAAGTATATGGAGATGTTAACTGTTCGTGGCCAAACACGGATGTCATGAAGAGAAATAGTGCAACGAGAGTTGCTATCAGATTAGATGCCATTCCAGGTCGTCGTTTTGATAGGTTGTTCTTGGTCTTGATATTTTGGTGGTGTGACATTTTCCCTGTCTGCTCGGTTACTGTAGTTGATTTGGGGTCAGATACCAACACTGACAGTTGAATCACTGGGCGCTTGTGGCACGCATTTTTTGTTTTCAGGGTAACAACCCTAACCAGTCCATCGGTACCGGGATGTAGCTCCGTGACTCTGCCCAGAGCCCATCTTCCCGCGGGGAGGTTGGGCTCATGGATGATGACAACGTCATCTACTCTAACGTTTTTGTGAGGTGTCTTCCATTTACTCCTTGTTGACAGTATCGCGAGATATTCGGATTGCCACCTCTTCCAAACATCTTCGAAAATTTTCTGTGTTCGCTTCCACCTTGTCCTTTCATCGTGTTCGGTGTCTAAGATAGTCAGTGTGGGGCCACTGCTCAAAAAGTGTGAAGGAGTTAGATAATTCAAATCATCTGGGTCCTCTGTAACTGCGCACAGCGGCCGACTGTTGAGACATGCTTCGAGTTGAGCCAGTAAAGTGCTGTATTCCTCAAACGTGAGTTTTTGCTCGCCAACAACACGTCGAAGATGATGCTTCAGACTTTTTACCGCAGCTTCCCATAGGCCTCCTGCGGTTGGCCAGGCGGGGGCATTAAAATGCCATTGTATTCCCAACTCATTGATCTCTGTATGAAACTCGTCGTTGAATGTTTTCCGCATTTCTGCCAGTTCTTGCTGCAGTGCTCTATTGGCCCCAACAAAATTGGTGCCATTGTCACTGTAGATATGATGTGGTTTTCCCCGACGTGAAGACATGCGTTTTAGAGCAGCTAAAAATGCAGATGAGCTCAAGTCTGATACGAGTTCGAGGTGCACAGCTTTGGTTACCATGCACACGAACACTGCGATGTATCCCTTACTTGTCTTGACTCCTCGCCCTTTATTGAGTTTCACGTCAACGTATCCTGTGAAGTCAACGCCAGTGTGCTGAAAAGGACGCGAAGGATTGCTCCGAGATTCAGGTAAGTCCCCCATCATCTGCTTTTGTATGACAGCTTTATGCTTCTTACACGTAATGCATGCATGTAAGCGCTTCTTTACAGCTCTGTTTCCGCCTAATATCCAGTAGTTTTGTCTGATACTCGCGAGCGTCGTTCGAGCCCCCGCATGAAACGTGCGGCGGTGGGCTTGGTCGATAATAAGGTCAGTAACGTGGCTGCTGTGTGGAATGATCAGTGGATGCTTCACATCTTCGTCAATATTTGCATGCTTGAGTCTGCCTCCCACTCTCAGAAGTCCATCTTTGTCTAAAAACGGGTTGAGGCACAAAGTTTTGCTTTTGTAATGCACTTGCTCCTGTTTGCGCAGCTTGCTTATTTCTTCAGAAAATTCCGTTTGTTGTACATATTTTATAATCATATGTTTTGCGGTTTCTAATTCATTTCCGTTCAAGTAAGCAGTGCGCTCGCTGTGACGTCATGTGATACGTAGCACCCATGCAAGCACGCGCACCGCGCGTGTCAAATTACTGTTTCTTTGTAGTGTGGATTGTATGACATCATCGCTATGAGGTTGACGAATTGTGACGTTGTTTTGTTTTGATTTTCGCTCCTCTTGATCCGTGATGTAGACGCACTTCTCTGCTACTGATGACTCATCGAATCCAGGGAGAAATTGTGGGCCGCTCCACCACAGATTATGTAGCTTCAATTGCTCTGTTGTGATGCCACGGCTGGCATAATCAGCTGGGTTGTCAGTTGATTTTATGTAATGCCAATTGTCTGATGGTATGACGTCATTGATTTGTTTGACTCTGTTCACTACGAATGGAGTCCAGCGATTGATGTTACCTTGAATCCAACCGAGAACTGCAGTGGAGTCACTCCAACCAAAAACTTTGATTTTGCGTCCGTTGAGGGCTTGCTGTACCTTTCGCATAAGTGTTGTAAGTAAATATATAATATAACCATTTATTATCAGGTAACAAAGACCCATAGATACATACCTTAACCTAAGTATACATAACAAATATAGTAACAATTTTGTTAATAAATAAAACTTAATAACTATGTTAGTATCACTTAGTTGCACTAAGTCTTTGTGCGTTCTGGTGGCACTTGTCCGCGAAAGCGGCGGAATACCACATCCTGCGGCCAAAAGCTTTCTTCCATCACCAGGTGCAGGTAGCATGTTGGTATGCGCACCACGAATGCCTTGAAGTTAACGTAAGTAAATAAATGCACCCCACTCAGCTCTAGACGTGGTAAAGTCAGCTTTTTGTTCTCTGGCACAAGTCTTGTTTTTGCAGCGACGAGTGTAATGTTGGTATCAAGTTTACAATACACGACGCATGCATATGCTTTTATTGATGCATCGCAGAAGCCGTGCAGTTGAATTGTGTCTTGCTCTCCTATCTGATACCATCTTTGAATTTTGAACTGGCTGATGTTTTGTAGTTCTGCTTTAATTTTTTCCCACTCGGTGCGTATTCCAACCGGAAGCTGGTCGTCCCATTGAATGTTGGTGAGCCAAACTTGCTTGAATAATAGTTTTAATTTTGTTGTAATCGGAGCTAACCAACCGAGTGGATCAAATATCTTTGAAATGTCTGATAGTAACGAACGTTTTGTATGTTTTTCTGTTGGTTTTGTTTCGCTTATTTTTAGCTCGAACGAGAATGTATCTTCATTAGGGTTCCATTTCAGCCCGAGTGTCTTTGTTGATTCTGCTTGCTTGAAATCGAATGATGGTTGATTTGAGGACGCTCGACTGACGTTTTGAAGTCATTCTTCGTTGTTACCCGACCATTTTCGTAAGTTGAAACCTCCCGACTGTAGTAACTGGATCAAACTCTCCTTGCAGTTGTTTGGCTGACGATAACGTGAAGCTTCCACTTACAAGGTCATCCATATAGAATTCTTCTTACAACGCTTGTGCTGCCCTGCTGTGCTGATACTTGTGGCCTTCATCAGCTGCCAATTGTTTCAAAGTCATCATAGCTAAGAATGGCGCTGCTTTCATGCCATAGGTGACTGTCGTGAGTTGATATTCACGTAAACGTTGGTCCGGACAGCTGTTCCTCCATAGTATCTTCTGATAGGTTTGATGTTGAGTGTTGCAAAGTATCTGTCGATACATTTTTTCTATATCCGCCGTATACGCAAACTGATATTGCCTCCATCGCAAGATCAATGACATGAGGTCTTGCTGTAAATTTGGGCCACTCTTCATGAGGTCGTTCAAAGTATGGCCCGTGGGTGTTTTCGCCGATGCGTTGAATACTACTCTTAACGCCGTAGTTGTGGAATCGGCGCGCTGAACACAATGGTGAGGTAAATAGCAAGTCGGTGTCACGTTACTAGTACACTCGACCATATGATTCAACGCTTGATATTCATGAATGAACTGTCTGTATGCTTCTGCTAATTGTGGCTGTTTGCTAAATTTTCTCTCAAGTTGCCTGAATTGTGCCAAAGCCATGGATTTCGTAGCTCCTAGTTTTTCTTGAAAATTTGGTTCGAATGGGAGCTCAACAATGTAACGACCTTTTTCGTCGCGAGTTGTTGTTCTTGTAGTGCTGCAAACAATCCAGATCATCTTGTGACATTCCTGAGTTTTCTGCGATGTCTTCTACTGCCCAAAATCGTTGAATATGTTCGATGTTATTCATCACAACGTTGCATTGAAATGTCGTTTGCACGTTTCCGCATAAAATCCAGCCCAAACGTGTTTGCTGTGCGACTGGTTGTGATTTGTTGTGCCTGATGATACCTTCTTGGATTACGTTTGAGTATATCTCGGCCCCGAGTAAAATGTCTACAGGACGACTCTCATGAAAATCTGGATTAGCCATCGTGATATTTTCTATGAATGTCCATGATTTTGGTTTTCTGAATGATTTGTTCGGCAAATTGTTCATCAAATTGCGCATAATGAAAACATCGGTGTCAAATGTATAATCACCATGAATGGCACTGCACGTGATTCTTATGACACCTTTGCAATTATTTTCTTTCGCCCCGACACCGAATATGAACCTTTGCAGCGGCCACGCGGTAATCGTAGTTTTTGTGCTGCTTTTTCCGTTATTAGAGATGTCTGTGAACCCTGATCAAGGAGCGCTTGTAAAGTTATCAGGGACCCATCATATGCTTGCACTTTGATCAATGCTGTGGTAAGCAGAGTTTCTGATATATCTTCTTGAGACACGTGATTGCTGCTGCCACTTGATGTTTTCTTGCTATCAGTGCCAGCTATTGCTTGCTGCACTGAATTGCTGTTTGAATTCTATCCACCCCATTTGCCGTAAGCGTCATGATTTCGTGAAGCAGTGTATTATGATCTGAGTTGCAGACGCGGCATGTTTTTCTTGACGAACATTCCTTGCTATTCGTATGTATGTTTAGGCAGTTTTTGCATAAATTGTATTTCGCAACTGCTTTCCGTTTTGCGTCAGGCTGTAATTCGAGAAATGTTTTGCACGAAAACAACTTGTGCTCTTGATTGCAATGTGGACATTTTGTAGCACTTTCATTGCTTTTTGTCAATAAATTTGATTTATACTTAATATTATTGTTCTGATTTGCGCTAAATGCTTTATGTGAATGAAATTTCTTGTTTGTCTGTGCAGGCTCCGACTGAGATGTTTTTGCTGTTTCTGGCCTACGACGAGATGATTCCCATGATGTAAATTTTCCTTCTAGGAACTCTAGAAAGTCTGCTATGTTGGGTAACTCACGCGGCTCCGCCAGTGACTCTAAGTAGTCGTTATGTGTCACCGTATCCAACTTTTTTGAAAGCAAATGTACCAATATTGGGTCCCACGATGACGTGTCTACACCAAGGTTCTTGATCGCATTGATACATTCTTTCGTCGTGGAGTTTTTTGACTGATGCTGCTGATAAATGTTGAGTGATAGGAACACCGAGCAATGAATTGAGATGTGACGTGAAGATCAGTTTTCTGTTGTTATATCTGCGGTTGAGGATCTCCCATGCAGTCTCATAATTTTCCGAGCTGATTGATAGATGCTGAATGAGTTTCTCGGCTTCGCCTTTCACTTTGCTTTTGAGAAACTGCATTCTCTATGCGTTGCAAAGAGACGGACTAGAATGAATGGTTTCCACAAATAAGTCTTTGAACGCTGTCCAATGTTCGTAGCTACCACTATAGGTTGGAATTTCGATCTTCGGCGTCGACCTTTCTCGGTGGGTAACTGACCACATTTTGGAGTTGATGGTTGCTTTCATTTGGTTGTAAACGAGTTTGCACGTATTGTAAGACATCTCGTATTGCACGTCGGCTTCATTGGGCAAACTGTCAAGGTCCCAATAAAGTGAATCGACAGCTTTCCACCTTGACTCTAACACCTTTAAGGCGTCTTCAAACTGCCAATTTTCTCTGAGGAGGTCCACGTTGATGTTTGACGCGGTTCTTTGGAACGCTTTGATATTGCTCCTTTGTTTGCGTAACATCTCGTCTGTTTTGCTGTTGCTCGCGATCTCAGCTATTTCAGGCACCTTTATTGAAAGGGGTGATTGGTGACCGCGTTCAGCTCCACCTGCACCTTGCTCTTGAATGAGTTTCGGCTCCGATGACTTCAAGGTCGATGGTGCCAGCTCGAATGTAAAGGCTGACGGCTTGAGTACGGGTGAAGTAGGTTTTTGTTCCTGAGTTAAATACTTGATAAAGAATTCCCTAGTGCTTTTGTAAAATTGTTTTGTCTGTTCATGGGAATCTTGCACAAAGTACTGATGAGAAGGATCCTCGCGCTCGCGAATCTTCTCGTGATTGTTTTGAAATTCTGCCCAATACTTGTCGAGAAGGTCTATTTTCTTCTGCACTCTTTCGGGAGTCTTACGGCTTGCTCCGTCTTTTTTGAAATTGATCAGAAGATTATGCATTGCCTCCATGACTTGATATTGAGTTTGAATAACTCCCTCCATGGTGGACTAATTAATTATAAATTGTTCGAGTCACCAAATCTGTTCCTGACGATACTGCTGATATGCTTCGGTGATCTCTTCTATTTGCTGCTGCTGGTGCGATGATCTTCGCGCTCCGTATCCTCTGTCCAGGTACTTTCTCTGTTGAGCTGGTGAGATGCTGCTTCTGGTCGGCCAACCCAACCGAGTCAACACCGCACAAAGGAACGCGGAACACTTATTATCTTGAGGCTCGAAGGACCAAAAAGATGTATGGGCTGCTGAATGGGTCGCACACACCTTGGTTGTTAGCTTGAATGATAAGTCACGGATAATCAAGATGATGGTTTATTGAATATATTTAACTATCACGTAACTAATGCTATATATATGAATGTTGTGTGAATGAGTACAGCTGATTATGAACACTGAATGTGTACTGTCGCATTACAATATAATTTGTGCAAGACGACGGATAAGTGCTGATTATGCAATGCGCGCGTGCCATGTACGATATATCACTCGTACAGTCCTTTTTTTAAGAGAGAGGCGGAACAAACGTGTCAACACAGGAGACAGTTCAGGCGCACACTGCCTCAACACTCTCGCTGGAATGCCGTCAGGCCCTCTGGCCTTGTTCACGTCTAGACTGCACAATACTCTTCGGACCTCTTTAATGTGAACTGCGATCTCTGGCATCGAGGAGTCACAATTAGGTACAGTAGGTGATTGCTTGGAGCCAGCGTCCAGAAGTGAATTGCTTGCAAAGAGAGATGCAAATAGATTTGCTTTCTCACCTGCAGAGTGAGCCAGCGACCCATCAGGTTTCATCATTGGAGGTAAAGTGGGTCGACAGAAATTCGCTTCAACCGCTTTAGACAGGGACCAGAACTGTTTACTACCCGGAGGGTGCGAAGCCAGCTTGGCCCCAATACGTCCGACATGGTCAAAACGTGCCCCACGTAAAACCCGCTTGCAGAACTTGGCGGCAGAATTAAAAGCTCTCTTCCTCGCGCGAACCCTACGCGCTCTAACTTTGCGGTCGCGGGCCTTGACCCAGGCTTGGTAAGCAGACTCTTTCCGGGCCTCAGCGTGGGCGCATTTTGCATTATACCAAGGCCGAGATTTATGACCGAGCGGGATGTCGGAGAATGGAATAAAATACTCCATCCCCTGCCGAATCACGTCAGCAACCACGTCAGCACAGCACGAGGGGTCACGCGAGGAGAAGCACACTTGCCGCCAAGGATAAGACGCAAAAAAGTGCCGCATCTCATCCCAGTCTGCTGACTTGTATCGCCATACTCGCCTCGTGCCTCTAGGACTCTTATCTGGAGGAGAGCAGGTCGATATGGATTTCACCAGACAGTGGTCAGACGTTCCCAGCGGGGCTGAAACCGATACTGAGTGACTGTCCGGATCAGAAGCCAGCAGAAGGTCCAAGCAATTGGGTGTATGGCCGTCAACATCCGGTACCCGCGTTGCCACATTCACCATCTGGGTCAGATCTAGCGTTAAAGCAAACTTGCGTGCCTCTAACCCGGCATGGTCAGTTTTCTGGTACGGAAACAACCACTCTTTATGATGGGCGTTGAAGTCCCCCAGAAAGATGAGCTTCGCTGTTGGGTACCGCTGCTGAGCTACGTCAGTCGACTCCACGAGGAAATTAAAGAGCGCTGTTGTCTCCTGGTCACCGCTGTGCGATCGGTAGATGCCGATGTAGAGATGTTTCTCCACGCCAGTGTCCACAAGTAGCCATATGGCAGAAAAACCCGATTTCTCAAAGCAACGGAGACGACGACAACAAATGTCATCGCGGACGTACACACAGACCCCAGCCTGCTTCTTAAACCTGTGTCCAAGAGAGTAACTCCGGGATAGTTGAGATACGCCACATCCGACGGGGTTGTTATCTTCGTCTCCGTTAGGAAAAACAGGTGCGGCTTCTCAGTCTCAAGGTGGTGATGGACCGGATCGAGATTGGAGTGCAACCCCTGATGTTAGTGAGGTGCACTTTTAGAGGTAGGAAGTGCAGCCGTTGTCTAACCTTGTTTTCCTTTTTTACTTTGGCCATATTTGTGAAGAGTTGTTGGGGAAAAAAGTCGACTTGTCGAGGCGCTGCTCAGTAATTCAAGTGGAACACTAGAGCTAACCAAACCTATGGGGAACTCATATGGAGACTGCGGGGACGCCCGAACCCCCCCGGATATGGCCACCGGGTCCTCCCATCCAATCGCCGGCTAGCACGGTGGAGCATACCGGGATTTTTCGCGAGTTGGCGGGGCAGCCTTTGGCACGTGGCTGGCGTGCTACTTGGGCCCCCTACTGACTGCGGTCGGCCAACGGCTGGCACCGTGCTTTGGATCCCGCTACCCTCCAAAATGAGTTACCCGGCTAGTCATGCCCAGAGACCAAGACCGGTTCTGAACAGCGCAACTGACAATCTTCTTCTCCCCCAAAGGCACTGGCACTCCCACACACCGACGGAACACAGCAAGCTGCTTGGCGCCAGACTCCGGTGGGATGGTGGTCGCGAGCCAGGCGGCCCCTTGCGGAGCCCACCACCGCTAAGTGGGATCGTTCAGCCGTACCACAGGCAAACCCGTGGTGCCGTTGCCCGGGGTGGACCACTAGGAGGTAAATCCCAACCACCCCAAAATGTCTATGATGTTATCAAAATGTCTATGATGTTATTTCGTGCAAATATTATCTAAAACGATAAAATAACTACTTATAAATGAATATTCATCCACTTACCATCGATTACACACGAAAACGCTTAATTTTCAATAAAAAAAAAACACAAAAACATATAATATTTACAAACACAACTCGCGCCAAATGTCACTGTCAAAACGATATTTTTAACTTTATTTTTTTCAAACGTTTTACGTTTAGAATCATTTAGTTGACGAGAAAATCTACTGGACCATAGACTAAAACTGCCCTCACAGGATGAACCGGTGAACCAGCGCGGCTTGAAGGTTGGCGGCGAGTGGTTCACCGGTGTACCAGCGAGTAGGGATCGGCATCGGCTGACGTCTTGCTGTCAGTTGTATGTATCGGTCCTGTCGAGCAGCACCCAGGACGTGGAAGGAGTACACCTTCCACGTCCTGGGTGCTGCTCAGCAGGATCCCCTGTATTAACGTAACGCTGCCAAACGACAAATCACGCTCCTATTGACACCACCATGCCGAGATACCTGGGACTTTCTTCCCGCTTGTAGCATTCCTACAACTCTCTGCATTTCATCAGCGGTCAAATGGCGTCGCTCCATGACATAAAAAAATGAGTCATCACTCAATTTTTCAATAACTGTATATCTCAAAATGATAAAAGTGAGCTAGATACCAAAATGATAAAAGTGAGCTAGATACCAAAATGATAAAAGTGAGCTAGATACCAAAATGATAAAAGTGAGCTAGATACCAAAACCAAGCAACGAAAACGCATGAAATCGGGAAATAATAACTAGCTTTTATTTTAACGAAAACAAAACACAATCGAAAAGTTTATATTTTAAAATCAGCTAGTATATGTTTCCGAGAACAAAAATATTGTATACCAATCTACTAGAACAAAAATATTGTATACCAATCTACTAGAACAAAAGTATTGTATACCAATCTACTAGAACAAAAGTATTGTATACCAATCTACTAGAACAAAAGTATTGTATACCAATCTACTAGAACAAAAATATTGTATACCAATCTACTAGAACAAAAGTATTGTATACCAATCTACTTTGATAAGACAAAAATTAAGAATCAATTAATAAAACGTGCAGTTTCTGTAAATGATGCGTGTGTAGGGTGTGTACCTTTGTATTGTGATCCCAGCGTGTGTAGGGTGTGTACCTTTGTATTGTGATCCCAGCGTGTGTAGGGTGTGTACCTTTGTATTGTGATCCCAGCGTGTGTAGGGTGTGTACCTTTGTATTGTGATCCCAGCGTGTGTAGGGTGTGTACCAGTGTTATTGAAACGACTGAAGCCGATCGGTTACCATTTATTACTACTCATCTTAAACTAATACAATGGATTGTATAGCATCGATCTCAGTTACTAAGTACGTACATATACACACACCTCACGCGCGTTCAATACTTATTTATTGTTTTGTTCAGAGGGTTTTGTTTGTGTCGGGTTTTTTTTTAATATTTTAGTTTATCACTAGAATTTGAGTTTGATGCCTTACCTTAGTAATAAGATCGAAAAGTGGTTCACCGCAAATGTCCGCGACGGTCACTTGGCATCAAACACAAACTCTAGAGATACGACTTCAGGAATGTAGGAACTACCTAGTGTAGGTGCTACCTAGTGTAGGTACTACCCAGTGTAGGTACTACCTAGTGTAGGTACTACCCAGTGTAGGTACTACCTAGTGTAGGTACTACCTAGTGTAGGTACTACCCAGTGTAGGTACTACCTAGTGTAGGTACTACCTAGTGTAGGTACTACCCAGTGTAGGTACTACCTAGTGTAGGTACTACCTAGTGTAGGTACTACCCAGTGTAGGTACTACCTAGTGTAGGTACTACCTAGTGTAGGTACTACCCAGTGTAGGTACTACCTAGTGTAGGTACTACCCAGTGTAGGTAGTCGATATAAAACAAGATGACTATACGTCATAGTTTTACCTATTCTAAATTCCAATAAATCAGTGTTTGTCTTATCAGCCAATGTCACAATCCGAGGAGGATTCACGCGGAAGGCAGACTCAACTAAAGCCTCTACAGTACCTACTAGGCATCAAACACAAACTTTAGAGGTACAACTTCAGGAATCTAGGTACTACCTCGTGAATTAAAAAAAAAAAAAAAAATTATACAAATCTCTTCCGATGCGATGCAACGCGTCATGTAATAATGCAAATCTCTTCCGATACGATGCAACGTGTCATGTAATAATGCAAATCTCATCCGATGCGATGCAACGCGTCATGTAATAATGCAAATCTCTTCCGATGCGATGCAACGTGTCATGTAATAATGCAAATCTCTTCCGATGCGATGCAACGAGTCATTTAATTATGCAAATCTCTTCCGATGCGATGCAACGCGTCATGTAATAATGCAATTCTCTTCCGATGCGATGCAACGCGTCCTGTAATAATGCAAATCTCTTCCGATGCGATGCAACGCGTCATGTAATTACGGTCAAACTTAACTTAGATAAGTTTGTTTAACCCTCAGTTATATTCATGCCATCTTCTTTTCCAATTTCATGTACCTCCCTAACTTGATAAAATAATGTTTTGTCGGTCCTGGTAGGAGCCGCGGTGCCCAGGAAGCGCACCGTGTCGGTCCGCGGGCACGCGGCCTTCGTGACGCTGGTGTGGGGCAGCGAGCCGGCGCACGCCGCCGCCGCGCTGCTGAGCGCGCTGCTGCGCCACGCGCTGCACTACCACAACGTGCGCCTGCCGCGCGCGCCGCTCCCGCACGACGTCGCCGCGCTAGCCGCCACCTTCAGCTACAACCCCTACGGCAGATACTCCGAGTACGTACCCGTACCTACACTACCCGTACATGTCACTGGAATGCGTTACTATTCCTACGTTCCCTAGGGCAGATGCCGCAAGAAAATTTTATTTTGGAGTATTAAATAACTTCACCCCTGTATTCCCCGAAGTGCATTTCGACTGCCTTGTTGGACCAGTGGTCGCTAAGCGACTTTGAACAAGGGAAGTAAGCTCGTGAGCTGCTAGATTCGATCGGTCGGACTCATTGAGAAATATAACCTACGGAGGGACAAACCTCATTACCGCGTGTCACAAAAAGCGTTCAAATGTCCCAACACGAATAAGAATCAGAAGGAACTGATTCATTATATAAAAGCGTTCAAATATCCCAACACGAATAGGAATCAGAAGGAACTGCTTCATTATATAAAAGCGTTCAAATATCCCAACACGAATAGGAATCAGAAGGAACTGCTTCATTATATAAAAGCGTTCAAATATCCCAATACGAATAGGAAACAGAAGGAAATGCTTCATTATATAAAATCGTTCAAATATCCCAACACGAATAGGAATTAGAAGGAACTGCTTCATTATATAAAAGCGCTCAAATATCCCAACACGAATAGGAATTAGAAGGAACTGCTTCATTATATAAAAGCGTTCAAATATCCCAACACGAATAGGAATTAAAAGGAACTGCTTCATTATATAAAAGCGTTCAAATATCCCAACACGAATAGGAATTAGAAGGAACTGCTTCATTATATAAAAGCGTTCAAATATCCCAACACGAATAGGAATTAGAAGGAACTGCTTCATTATATAAAAGCGTTCAAATATCCCAACACGAATAGGAATTAGAAGGAACTGCTTCATTATATAAATAAACACGATCGCCATCGCTGTTTGAACCAATATTGTCTTGATTCCGAAAGTTATTTTAGTAAAATGGTTGTTCCTTCCGTTGGTAACCAGTCCGTTCCCTTTCATAATAATCTAATGACTTCTGGGCTGCTAAAACTTTAAATCAAGTACGTTAGTCTACTTTACCTTTTTGTTGCGGACGCTTTTAACGTGCACGTCTTTCTACATTGTTCTCACGTACTTAATTTCAACATGAATGATGTAGCCAATATTTTGTAACAATATTTTGATTTAAAAGAGTGTCCGTGGAGTTTCTTGCCCGTTCTTCTCCATACATATCTACGCTTTGGAATGGGCAACTAGCTTCAACTTTCTGACTAACTGACCGACTCTTTGACAATTCAAAAGTGCCTGTAATGGGGAAGGCAACTGTCAAAATGGCGCTGTCGTAGCTAGTTCCCATACAAGGCGTGAGGCGGTTTTATTTTATTTTTGCAAAATTATGCGTTGTTGAGTTACTAAATACTCCGAAATTGGAGTCCACCATTTCCCGAGATACCCTAAAATTAAAAGATGGTGGCATAAAGCTATTCGTCGAGATGTTTTATAAATTAAACATAGTAGAAACATTTTGAAGAAAGTGACTTTGAGCATATAATAGGTTTTAAATTCTGACACTTTCCATATCATTTACTTGATTTAAAATATTGAAATCACCGAAAGTAACGAAATAAAAATAAACTCATGACTGAACGAAATGTCAAACTTATTGTAGGCCGTGGGGACCTAGCTATGATCACGCCATCTACGATTAGCTTTGCCCGACCTTCCCCATTGGTTTGTTTGAAATAAATGCTTTGAGTTTGAGTTTACAAAATATATCATTTGAAGATTTTGGTTCCTTAGTTACAGAGTTATTTATGAAAATATTTTTCAATTAGGTATCTCTTTTCGAAGATAAAAACTCAGCTGCATTCAAGTAACATGTCGACTTTAAAAAACCCAATTTTATTTGCATTGTTGATTACAATTTTATGAAAAACTAGCGACCCGCTCCGGCTTCGCACGGGTCACGTGACCACGTCATCAACAGAAGAATATCTTCACACGGGTCACGTGACCACGTCATCAACAGAAGAATATCTTCGCACGGGTCACGTGACCACGTCATCAACAGAAGAATATCTTCACATGGGTCACGTGACCACGTCATCAACAGAAGAATATCTTCGCACGGGTCACGTGACCACGTCATCAACAGAAGAATATCTTCGCACGGGTCACGTGACCACGTCATCAACAGAAGAATATCTTCGCACGGGTCACGTGACCACGTCATCAACAGAAGAATATCTTCGCACGGGTCACGTGACCACGTCATAAACAGAAGAATATCTTCGCACGGGTCACGTGACCACGTCATCAACAGTAGAATATCTTTTGGTGAAACTATCGCCCTCTCGCACATCCACGTGTAATCTTTTTAATAAAGATTCTCAATGGCTGGGTAAACATATAAAATGAAATCATTCAGATTTGAAACGGACTTTCCTAACTCATCTATGTTGATAAGGCCATCTTGTTCAGTTATTTTCCCGTCACCTTCTTGTAATAGAAGACTTGAGAAATGCGTATCAGCACCTCCTAAGTAGGCTCTCATGTGTGGTCTTCAGACGATTGATTGTACATGAGTTTATCTACACGTGTTCCTCTAGGCACGAAGGAAGAGTTTGACGAGAGTCACCGGCAAACACGAAGGGGATGCCTCCCATTATTTTGTCTGAACCTGTTAGGTCTTTTAGAATTTTGTCTGAACCTGTTAGGTCTTTTAGAATTTTGTCTGAACCTGTTAGGTCTTTTAGAATTTTGTCTGAACCTGTTAGGTCTTTTAGAATTTTGTCTGAACCTGTTAGGTCTTTTAGAATTTCTATATGTGTTTACGGTTTCTATAATTATGTGAGCGGTGGCTCATCGTACATTCGTAATGGATTTAAAATGCAACCAATTAAGCCACCAAATATTCTACCGAAATATCAGTAGTTTTTGAGATAGTTAGATTTTAGTTTTTTTTTTAATGAAAAATCCCAGATTAAATCATTTGAAGCCAATTTATAAATGATTTACGGCGCGACTGTACTAAAATTTAAGGGCAAAAAGCATGGTAACTGGGCGGAGATCAGAGTTGAGTTCGTGGTGCGTCTCAATAGAGTGCAAACGAAGGTTTACATTCTTGAGTAGCGCAACATCGAGTACGTCTGGAAACTGGCTGGGAACGCCAGGGTAATGGGTTGGATTCATCGGAGCGATGAGATCGAAGTTAAGGGAGGCACCTAGGTTGAACAGTATCCTACCTCTGGTGGAGGTCGTGTTGCTGTTCCAGGCGGGATGTTTGGCATTGAGATCCCCCGCCAGAATGACGGAGTCACTTAGACCGAAGAGGACAGTTAAGTACTTGGTGATCGCGGTGGGATCCTCGGCACCATTGGCAGGTGGGAAGTAGGCAGAGATGATGGTGATTGGTTGATGACCAGTCATGCCGAGCCAACAGATTGAGACCTCAAGATGAGAGACTAGTGGGGGAAGGTCCATAGGCCTACAGTAAAGATACCTTTTGTAGTATATAAGGGTGCCACCCTTGTGACAACGGGACCTGTCATTGCGAACTATGTCATAGTTGGCAATTTTCGGGTCACGCTGATGGGGCTTCAGGAAGGTCTCTTGAATGAGCATAATGTCAAGTTGATGATCACGCAGAAAGGTGGCGACCTCATCGCGTTGACCGATAATTGCATTTGCGTTGAAAACGCCTAATTTTAGGGAGCGGGGTTTGAAGCACCTATTCCTTTGGACATTCATAATGGAATTCAAAAGGTTAGGTTCTCGAGGGTTTGCGATACCTTGGGGTACGCATTGAAAATCTCAAGGAGACGCAGAGCGTTTCCTTGAGCGGCACAAATTTTCTTGAACATAGCGCTGGCCACAGGCGTGTAGAAAACAGCGAATACGCTGAGAAGCACCTGCGGGTTGGAGGGCTGATGGCCTGAGGGAGGGGACCTGTTTGCTGCATTGAGAACCGGCGCAGCCCTGGGAGCAGCGGCGGCCACAGGGGCCACTGGAGCTGCTGCCGGCACCGGCGTGGCAGTGGCCAATGGCGCAGGGATAGGTTGAGAGGGCGGCACCGAGGCCGAAGCAGATTTAAAGTTGACCCATGGGGAGGGTCTCTGAGGAGGGAGACGCTCGGGCAACTGAGCAGAGGGGAGCTTTACGCTCGGACTCTCTCTTTGTTGGCGCTCGCTGGCGCGCTTCGCCAACTTCACAGAGGTCGATTTGGGGGCTTTACTCCATCCCTGATAGTTAGCCGGGTGACCAGCTTGCCCGCAGAGCACACAACTCGGAGGTTCTGTGCACAGAGTCCTATCCTTGGGGCGAGGGCAATCAAAAGTACCATGCCCGCCCAGACATTTGACACATCTGGGAGTTGCATAGCAGTGCGACTGGGAGTGGCCGTACAGCTGGCAACGGTGGCACTGGCCAACGGTGTTGGATTTTTTGGGCTTCTCAATTAAGATACCCGACAGGGAGCAAACCGACTTCACTTTGAAGATCGGGTGATGGCCATAGGTTGGGCACAGATGACAAGGACCATGTCGTAGACAAGGTTCTGTCTCGCTCGATGGAAGTGATGGACTACAGCGACTGGGATGCCTTGTGAAACAAGGTCTGCTTTGATCTCGTCAGAGGAGATCTCCTTTGGGATGTGCCTGATCACGACTCTGGTGGGAGTTTCCTCCGGAAGAGAGTACGTGTGGAAGGAATACTTCCTATCACGTAGCAGACGGACAAGGTCCCTGTAGTCCGAGGATGAGGCGACCGTGATTTTAATGCCCTGCTGGGTAGAGCGGGCATTGCTGTAGTTGACCTTGCGATCAACACAAACTTTTGAAATTTCAGTCCATTTGGACTTGTCTTGAATGTAGAGAGGGGGTGGGGGACGTACCTTCCTTTTTGAGTCCGAAGTGATAGAACTGGCTGAGGTGGTAGGTGTGGTATCATTTTTTTCAGCTATTAAGTACGAGTACATCACATTGCTCAGCTATTAAGTACGAGTACATCACATTGTTCAACTATTAAGTACGAGTACATCACATTGTTCAACTATTAAGTACGAGTACATCACATTGTTCAGCTATTAAGTACGAGTACATCACATTGTTCAACTATTAAGTACGAGTACATCACATTGTTCAACTATTAAGTACGAGTACATCACATTGTTCAGCTATTAAGTACGAGTACATCACATTGTTCAACTATTAAGTACGAGTACATCACATTGTTCAGCTATTAAGTACGAGTACATCACATTGTTCAGCTATTAAGTACGAGTACATCACATTGTTCAACTATTAAGTACGAGTACATCACATTGTTCAGCTATTAAGTACGAGTACATCACATTGTTCAACTATTAAGTACGAGTACATCACATTGTTCAGCTATTAAGTACGAGTACATCACATTGTTCAACTATTAAGTACGAGTACATCATATTGTTCAGCTATTAAGTACGAGTACATCACATTGTTCAACTATTAAGTACGAGTACATCACATTGTTCAACTATTAAGTACGAGTACATCACATTGTTCAACTATTAAGTACGAGTACATCACATTGTTCAACTATTAAGTACGAGTACATCACATTGTTCAACTATTAAGTACGAGTACATCACATTGTTCAACTATTAAGTACGAGTACATCACATTGTTCAGCTATTAAGTACGAGTACATCACATTGTTCAACTATTAAGTATGAGTACATTACATGGTTCAGCTATTAGGTACGAGTACATCACATGGTTCAGCTATTAGGTACGAGTACATCACATGGTTCAGCTATTAGGTACGAGTACATCACATTGTTCAGCTATTAGGTACGAGTACATCACATGGTTCAGCTATTAGGTACGAGTACATCACATGGTTCAGCTATTAGGTACGAGTACATCACATGGTTCAGCTATTAGGTACGAGTACATCACATGGTTCAGCTATTAGGTACGAGTACATCACATTGTTCAGCTATTAGGTACGAGTACATCACTTTTAATGTCTACAGTTTGGTGATAGGCGTGTCTACAGCGTGGGAGCCTAACCGACCGCCGCCGTCGTGGTCCCCGACATTGGGCCCGTTCCCTGGGTTGGCAGGCCCACGCCTCGCCGAGTTCGGCGTGAGCCCCGTGCCTGCGCGGCGCCGCCTGTTCGCGTGGCTCGGGCCGGCCGCGCGTGGCCTGCGTGCCTGCGAGCAGCACGTGCGCTGGGCATTCTACGCCAACCAGACTAATCTTGCAGATTGTGACTTCGTCGGCGCAGTCGATCCCCAGTGAGTATCCCACTCGTCGTGCTCTGCGCTGACGTCAGCCCCAGCAAGGGCGCCACGTGGGTCTGTCACCACTGAGGCATCTTTCTCCGTATTTCAACAACCCGAAAGGGTTTCACCAGTTTTCCTTATACCAGTTTTATTAATAATTTAATATTTGTTCACAACACCAAAGTATATTGATAATAAGACAGCATTTAGTTTAAATTGAAATAGATCTTAATATAGTCAATTAATAAAAATGTCACTCTCTAAAACAATAAATCATATAATTTTAGAGGCAACGTATCCGCGGTCGAAGTGCTCGGCGTCGGTGACTGCAACACCACGCTGCAGCGGCTGCAGGCGCGCGCCACTGCTACCAAGACACCGCTGCACCTGCAGCACGTTGACCGCGCTGACTTCGTGCGCACTCTGAAGACTGCCAACCGCTCCTTTCTGTTCCTCGACTATGACATGTGGAAGGGAGCTCGGCACGTGAGCGTCGTGGAGCCCCCTCCCTGCGTGACCGTTGACTTTGATTGCAAACAAGAGCTAGATTCCGCCATAGGAATGCGCATCGCCGATGTCGAAATTTTACAGACGTTCGCCCCTCAGCTTTTTCAGCTCGTCCATGACTTTAAACCATCGCCAGAATCTTTGCGGCTGGTCCTTGAGCGACAAGCAAGCGGAGTAGACATTGAAGAGGCAGGGTGCGAGGAGGCCTTGAAATATACAGATTTAAAGAAATATGACCCATATAAATATACTGTGGCGACATATTTATGCTGGGGCGATCCCAGCAATACTCTGTATGACAATATTACTCGATTATTTGGCACAGTAATCTATTATCAATCGCCTAAGGATGGGTGCGAAATAAATTTTGTAAGATATTATACTAATTGTTCCGACATTTATGACATGAGCAATAGGCTAGACAAGTTCACAAGGACAGCAGGTATTTATACGTTGGTGGGCATGGTTTCCATGGCAGTGGAGGGCGCGGCGGCAGCGTCTACCAGCGCGGCCGCCAGCCACGTGCCGCTGATGCTGGCGGACGTGGTGCCTGAGGACAGCACGGACGCCCGCGCCACCTGGCGCGTGGCCGGCCGCCCGCGACACATCGCGCGCGCGCTGCATCACTTCGTGCGAGCTTCGGGCTGGACCCGCGTAGCCGTGCTGTCCCAGGATACGAAGCTCGCTGATGATTACTATGATGTGCTCAAAGACACGGCGGAAATCATTCTTGGTGTCTTTCCAATTCAAACCAATTTAACGAAACAACAAGCTCAGACAGTTTTACAAGATCTCCAAGCCAGAAGTGCACGCATCATGTTTGTAAACGCGGATTCACAAACGGCGCACACAATCCTTACGGTGGCGGCCGCAGGTGGCATGGGCTACACGGACGGCATCGTATGGATGGTGCGCGACTGGCGACAGGAACACGTGCCGTGCGCTACCAATAAACACTTTACAGTCTCGTTTTGGGATCGCGGGCTAGAGGACATCCCGGCCGTGGAGGGCTCGCAGCTACGCGAGAAGTTGAGCGAGTTGAATGGTGCGAACAGTACGGCGCAGCTGTGGCCGCCTGGCGCTGTCTCACTCGCTAACGCACTTCTCACTCTATCAATCGGCTTCAAAGAAGTTTTCAAACGATTCCCGAACACGCGGCAAGACCTGCGTACTGCTCAAATGATTCGGTGAGTACTCGGCGAGTCAATATTATTTTGTGTTTCTCTGCTAATTAGACATTAGCAGTAAAACACAAATTTTCTCTGTTCCCTTCGCTGCTTGTAGGTAATAAGGTTCAATATAGACTGTGGACTGTATGCGATCATAAAAATACGTGTCGTCGATTCAATGTTTAAATGCAGACTAAATAGGCATGGTAATGAGTAGAACAATCTTATTGACTTTATCTACTCTCATATAAAGCCGCGTTTTCACTACCCTGTCGAGCGAACATTTTGTTTTGAGCAAATGTTTGCTGTTCTGCCGATGTTCACTCAAAACAGAAAACATCTATTTTCACTACAACGAGAAAACGAACACTAGATTTAAACAAAAGCTCGTACTGAACAGTTCACTGGCGCACCTGCGTTCTCATTCACAGCCGGTGGATATGGACGGTCATGACGTTCTCATTCACAGCCGGTGGATATGGACGGTCATGACGTTCTCATTCACAGCCGGTGGATATGGACGGTCATGACGTTCTCATTCACAGCCGGTGGATATGGACGGTCATGACGTTCTCATTCACAGCCGGTGGATATGGACGGTCATGACGTTCTCATTCACAGCCGGTGGATATGGACGGTCATGACGTTGATTTACTTTTGGCTAGTGTAACGTTTGCAATAATTTTAACTTTACTAAAAAAAAACGGAAATAAAAAGGTGGTATTGGTTGTAAATTTTAAACAGGGAGAAAGAATAAATGCCAATATATTGTGGGTGGGCTCTATCATTTTCAATTAGTTACAAAGTTTTTTCTTGATTCCACTTCATGTTCGCGTAGAATATAAAAATAAAAGCTTGTAAAAAAGATCGGACACCAACCGAGCACGTCTGACATCGAGCGAACGCACAGAGCAACTGCCTACTCGCCTGTGACGTCGTTTTCACTGAACTAACGAGGGAGCGAGCAATCGTTCGCCGAGTTCAACCGATCATCACCGAACAAACAAGATCGCTTGCTCAGAACTGTTCAGAACGCTAAGTGAAAACGCAGCTTAAGGATGGGTTCCAGGATATCGTGTTATGGGTTTTGGATAAGTTTATATAGAAAACTTAAAGTACTAGCCACGAAAAACATGTCTGGGTAGCTCAAGAGTTCCACCATTCAGTGAAAAAATCGGATTGAGGATAAACCTTGTCGATTATTGTTAAAAAAAAATTAAAAACATTAAAGACGTGCAAAAAGCACTGCCGTATTATGATAACTAATTTGCCGTAAATAGGAAGTTACCTAATTTCCAGTTTTTTTACTTTTTATAACCACCAAATAGTTTTCTTACAGTGAGTACAAGAGAGTGTTGAATGTCTGAACGGAAAATGCAGTAGCACTTGTAACACCGCACGCTGCGCCTTTTTTGCTTGTATGTGTCTTATTTAAAACGCCCCAAGCGCGGATGCAATATCTAACTGTATATTCACATAGTGCTTGATACGTACGAAGTAAGAGCGTTTTTGCTGCAACGTTGCGCAGCTTTGTGAAAATATATTTCTCCTGCTCCTGGCACATAACTCTTTATTTCCTACCAAAGGCCTGTAGGGATGAGACAAAAAGTAACCTATGTCCTTCCCCACGATGCCATCTATCTCCTTACCAAATTTTATCGAAATCCGTTCAGTGGGTGTGAAAAGGTAATAAACAGACAGACAGACTGACAGAGTTACTTTCGAATTTATAAAAAGCAAAAGCAAAAGGGCAAAAGTTACTGGCTCTCTTGTTTGCCTATCGGCGCCAAACCTCCAAACAGCGCTGGCACTCAAGTGTGCCACCCGTACCCGCGCTTTTTAAATCTCCATTTTTAATTATAATTCAAGGCTAATATCCTGTGCAGGCATTTTTAGTCTGTGGTCCGGTAGATATTCACGTCAACTAAATGCTTCAAAACTTATAAGATTTGGTTTGGAACGTAGAAAAAAATAATTAAAGTGACGTTTTGACAATGACATTTGGCACGACTGATATCTCCGTGTGTTTTTTTATTGAAAATAAAGTGTTTTCATGTCTAATCGACGGTAAGTGGATAAATATTCATTTATAAGTAGTTATTACATCGTTTTAGATAACATTTGCACGAAATAACATCATGGATACCATTTTGTTTGAGCAAATAATGTTACGTAAACAAACGACATTTTTGGCCATACTCTGTTGTAATCATATTTTGTTTATAAATACATCTCTCGTAATACGAGTATAGTTTAGATTTTATAGTATGGTATGTTTATTCAAGAACCCAAAACAGTTTACAATAAGTGCCAAGAGCCAATTGAAACATCAGTGGACCATTTATTGTGAGCAAGGTCATAAATATGTCGCGCCGCGGGAATTCCGCCCGACACTTGACAGATAGACATCTCAAGTTTATAGACCTCAGCGGTTAAGTTTGGAAGTATGGATGGTGAGTTTTGAGGCATTTTTTGGTGTTACAAGATTTATTTTTTGGTGTTACAAGATTTATATCCCTGTGCTGGACGTAACAACAACAGGTCTAATTTGCTTGCCTTTCTTCTCCAAGTCTTCTGACAGCTTCTACACCATTTTCATATTGCAAGTTGAAATAGTTGTTTATACCTAGTATTGTTTTTCTAGATCGTGATATGATTTTCTCGCTCTTCCAAAGTGTTTACGTCTGATGTCTCTTTCTAAGTTACTGATAGCTGAAGACTGCTCCTCTAATTTCTTTTCTATGTATTCATTTTTAATTTCCAAACTCCTAAACTTGTCATTAATATTTCCTTTATTACATTTTCTATACCTACTTAAAATGTATAGTTCTAAATATGTTTATAAAAAACATTAAAAACACATATAAAACATATAAAATTGATGTCATCTGGTAAGGAGAGGTCGGTTGCTTTGTTGATAAATTCATGGATGCTGTCTAGTGAGATGTCTTCTAGTTGTAATTCATATTGAACAGTTTCTTCTAGGACTTGATGTTGCTCTGGTAAAGGTATGACCTCATTGATGACTTTTGTATCTGTGTATGCTCGTAATGTTCTGTTCATTACGTTAATTTGACAATCTTCTGTCGATGTGACGAGATAAATCCCAGTTAGCCTTTTGTAGTCTGTCTTAGTTTTGCACGTTGTTTTGACAATTTAATTTTCCTTCAGGACAAGTAGCCGATTGTTATCTCCGATCTTTTGAAATTTTCCTCTTCTTAGGCTCATCTTGGCATGTGTAAAATTTGCTTGACGATGCGGGATGAGAGCTGGATGCAGTCTTCGGTGTCTTCAATTCTTCTAGTGTCCAGGGTCTTGCAAAGCTGGATGTCATCGGTCAGGGGTTGACAGTCTTCTTCTAGGTAGACGTACTCATTGTTCCCAAGAGCAAGATATTTAGATTTAGGGATAGTACGAGTAGTTAGGATATTTTTATTGGGAATTGAGTAGATATGAATTAGGTCATAGGTATGTGGGACTACTGATGAAATTTCAAAGATAAAGTTTATAGAGTGTACTGTACTGAGTTTTTATAGAGTGGCCTTAACTCTAATTGATTTTTCTATCTTATGAATATTACGAAGATTAATCATAGATACTGGTCTAAACGAATAAATGTTACCCAAGTTGATTAATTCCTTTGTTAGGTTTTGAGGACTTATAATACTAGGATGCGTGCTTCCCAGTTGCGCGAACGTCATGGCATCTTCTAACAACATTTACTTATCTAAGATAATCTGTAAACTAAAATTTATCTGTATATATCTAGAAAGTGTATATGATTAGTTACGTCATTACTGGGGCTCGAGGAGGCTCACATTGGATTGTTTTATCTTTTGATTTTTTACTGAAATATTCTTTCCACTCTTCATAACAATAGCTTCTGAATTTTGATAAATTTCCGAATGAACTAGTAAAATATATACCTCTATACCTGACGTTACTGCTAACTTAGCAAGTCTATAAGCCTGCTCGTTTCGCTGTAGACCAATATGTGACGGGATCCGCTGCAAGACTCAATTAACATTATTTGAAGGAGATAATTGAATTAAACGCAAAACAGCAATGGCTATCGATACACCTCTGTGTCCAGAGGCGCATCGAGTCAAATGCTGGCGCACGATCTTGCTATCCGTGAATACACTATATTAGTTTGTTGTAATGTGGCAATGTAGGATAACGCTTCGGAGATAGCTAACAACTCTGCTGTCATGCTGGAGCACGCTCTTGCTATCCGTGAATACACTATATTAGTTTGTTGTAATGTGGCAATGTAGGATAACGCTTCGGAGATAGCTAACAACTCTGCTGTCATGCTGGAGCACGCTCTTGCTATCCGTGAATACACTATATTAGTTTGTTGTAATGTGGCAATGTAGGATAACGCTTCGGAGATAGCTAACAACTCTGCTGTCATGCTGGAGCACGCTCTTGCTATCCGTGAATACACTATATTAGTTTGTTGTAATGTGGCAATGTAGGATAACGCTTCGGAGATAGCTAACAACTCTGCTGTCATGCTGGAGCACGCTCTTGCTATCCGTGAATACACTATATTAGTTTGTTGTAATGTGGCAATGTAGGATAACGCTTCGGAGATAGCTAACAACTCTGCTGTCATGCTGGAGCACGCTCTTGCTATCCGTGAATACACTATATTAGTTTGTTGTAATGTGGCAATGTAGGATAACGCTTCGGAGATAGCTAACAACTCTGCTGTCATGCTGGAGCACGCTCTTGCTATCCGTGAATACACTATATTAGTTTGTTGTAATGTGGCAATGTAGGATAACGCTTCGGAGATAGCTAACAACTCTGCTGTCATGCTGGAGCACGCTCTTGCTATCCGTGAATACACTATATTAGTTTGTTGTAATGTGGCAATGTAGGATAACGCTTCGGAGATAGCTAACAACTCTGCTGTCATGCTGGAGCACGCTCTTGCTATCCGTGAATACACTATATTAGTTTGTTGTAATGTGGCAATGTAGGATAACGCTTCGGAGATAGCTAACAACTCTGCTGTCATGATAGGAACTTTAGATACAATGTTGAAACATCCACTTGTTTTGGTAACGGGATCATATAAAGCCGCCCCAATCTTAAAACTCTTAGAACCATCAGTAAATAATTTGTACCACCCATCATAAATGTGCAGCTTAATTTTATTCTTGTAAGACATCATTTCTCAAACAATTACTTTCGTATGAAGTTTTGGACGTATTAACACTATGTTATTAAATTTTAATTACATTTCTAATTGCAATATTGCTACACCAAGTACATAACTTAAACATATTTAATGGGTTGGTCGAGTACATTTTTTCTCCCTTGATAATATTATAAGTATCCATTAGCGCAGGTATTTTTTTATTTGCCCAATATCTGTGGGTAGTAAGAGCTGCAAGATCGGACAGAAACTTACTCGTCACACAATTGGTCCACGATTTAACCTTAAGACAGAACTTAAATGCTAAATATTTACGTCTTGTAATGGGGGTAAGCATAACTCGCTTTCCATCACTTGAATATGGGTAGTTTTAATGAATCCACAACAATTCTCATAACTTTATTTTGGATTTTGTCTAATTTATACAGTGTGAGTCTTCATAATGTGCACATGTCGAAATGATGAAATCTATGCTTAATTATATCGACGGGAAAAATATTAAAAAAAATCTAAGTATTTTTTTTATTTTTTTATGAATTTTTTAAAAATTTTGTTCGCTACTGTGACCCCAGTGTGAACAAAACGGTGTAACTTTTAAACTAAACGATCTATCGCGATGAAACAAACTCCATAATGATTGGAAGTAATTAGGCGTTCCCATAAAATGAAAATTGTGGAAAAAAATCTACCCTCAATTGAAATTAAACATGTTTTTTTTTTAAATCTGTTCTTTTTTCAAATTTTTTTACAATAATCGTAAAATTTCTCAATAAGACGCCCCATTACCTACCTTTTTTATTACTTTAAGTTATTCTTCATCGTATTAGCTACGCAATTTTAAAAATTGCATGTTTTTAACTCAAACATTTCATTTTCTATCAAGTGTTAAAAGATGGCACTCCAAACGCACCATTTATTGTTCTCTTAAGGTTAGTTTATTTGGGATGATAATTAATACAAAAGAGTTCAATTAAAACCATTTATTATTTTACACAACATTTAATGCATCAGGTTCTCAAAATGTCCACCTTGTTGTTGTAGGCATAAAGCCGCGCGGGTTCTCTATTGTGTCACCTAACTTTTTTATCCATAATTTAAAGTGCCATAACTTTTTTTGTCCTAATCATCATTTGTCCGAATGATAACTTACCCGAACTTAATATCACATAATATCACATGCCATAAAATTGAAATCCCTAAATATAATATGTCCTAAATCAGTTTGTCATAAATATTACAATCAATAATATACAAAAGACATAAAATCGTTTCTTCTTCTCGTGAATAAACCTAAATCAGGCTTCTACCATTTATCAAATGATTTAATGATCGAGTTAAAATATTCAATATCAGAAATTGAAAAAAATTTGAACGGCGTTCCTATTCCAAATAAAAAGAGAAAAATAATTGACAAAACAGCAAGAATTGAAAACATTTTAAAAAAACAATCAGAATATGCCAAATGTGATTTTTTGAAGGCAATCGCAGCTAATATAAAATTAGCTTACAATCTGTCTACGAATTGAAATTAGTCATTTTAATTAAGACTACTCAATAAAGCAGTTGATTGTGAACATGTGGCTTTTGTAAGCAAGCAAGCACGCAGCATGCAACATGCAAGCAAGCACGCAGCATGCAACATGCAAGCAAGCACGCAGCATGCAGCATGCAAGCAAGCACGCAGCATGCAGCATGCAAGCAAGCACGCAGCATGCAGCATGCAAGCAAGCACGCAGCATGCAGCATGCAAGCAAGCACGCAGCATGCAGCATGCAAGCAAGCACGCAGCATGCAGCATGCAAGCAAGCACGCAGCATGCAAGCAAGCACGCAGCATGCAAGCAAGCACGCAGCATGCAGCATGCAAGCAAGCACGCAGCATGCAAGCAAGCACGCAGCATGCAAGCAAGCACGCAGCATGCAAGCAAGCACGCAGCATGCAACATGCAAGCAAGCACGCAGCATGCAGCATGCAAGCAAGCACGCAGCATGCAACATGCAAGCAAGCACGCAGCATGCAGCATGCAAGCAAGCACGCAGCATGCAGCATGCAAGCAAGCACGCAGCATGCAGCATGCAAGCAAGCACGCAGCATGCAAGCAAGCACGCAGCATGCAAGCAAGCACGCAGCATGCAAGCAAGCACGCAGCATGCAACATGCAAGCAAGCACGCAGCATGCAGCATGCAAGCAAACATGCAGCATGCAAGCAAACATGCAGCATGCAACATGCAAGCAAGCACGCAGCATGCAACATGCAACCAAGCACGCAGCATGCAGCATGCAAGCAAACATGCAGCATGCAACATGCAAGCAAGCACGCAGCATGCAACATGCAACATGCAACCAAGCACGCAGCATGCAGCATGCAAGCAAACATGCAGCATGCAGCATGCAAGCAAGCACGCAGCATGCAACATGCAAGCAAACATGCAGCAAGCACGCAGCATGCAACATGCAACCAAGCACGCAGCATGCAGCATGCAAGCAAGCACGCAGCATGCAAGCAAGCACGCAGCATGCAAGCAAGCACGCAGCATGCAGCATGCAAGCAAGCACGCAGCATGCAGCATGCAAGCAAGCACGCAGCATGCAAGCAAGCACGCAGCATGCAACATGCAAGCAAGCACGCAGCATGCAGCATGCAAGCAAACATGCAGCATGCAAGCAAACATGCAGCATGCAACATGCAAGCAAGCACGCAGCATGCAACATGCAACCAAGCACGCAGCATGCAGCATGCAAGCAAACATGCAGCATGCAACATGCAAGCAAGCACGCAGCATGCAACATGCAACATGCAACCAAGCACGCAGCATGCAGCAATGCAAGCAAACATGCAGCATGCAGCATGCAAGCAAGCACGCAGCATGCAACATGCAAGCAAACATGCAGCAAGCACGCAGCATGCAACATGCAACCAAGCACGCAGCATGCAGCATGCAAGCAAACATGCAGCATGCAAGCAAACATGCAGCATGCAACATGCAAGCAAGCACGCAGCATGCAACATGCAAGCAAACATGCAGCAAGCACGCAGCATGCAACATGCAACCAAGCACGCAGCATGCAGCATGCAAGCAAGCACGCAGCATGCAACATGCAAGCAAACATGCAGCAAGCACGCAGCATGCAACATGCAACCAAGCACGCAGCATGCAGCATGCAAGCAAACATGCAGCATGCAGCATGCAAGCAAACATGCAGCATGCAGCATGCAAGCAAACATGCAGCATGCAGCATGCAAGCAAACATGCAGCATGCAAGCAAACATGCAGCATGCAGCATGCAAGCAAGCACGCAGCATGCAACATGCAACCAAGCACGCAGCATGCAACATGCAACCAAGCACGCAGCATGCAGCATGCAACATGCAACCAAGCACGCAGCATGCAACATGCAAGCAAGCACGCAGCATGCAACATGCAAGCAAACATGCAGCAAGCACGCAGCATGCAACATGCAACCAAGCACGCAGCATGCAGCATGCAAGCAAGCACGCAGCATGCAACATGCAAGCAAACATGCAGCATGCAACATGCAAGCAAACATGCAGCAAGCACGCAGCATGCAACATGCAACCAAGCACGCAGCATGCAGCATGCAAGCAAACATGCAGCATGCAGCATGCAAGCAAACATGCAGCATGCAAGCAAACATGCAGCATGCAGCATGCAAGCAAGCACGCAGCATGCAACATGCAACCAAGCACGCAGCATGCAACATGCAACCAAGCACGCAGCATGCAGCATGCAAGCAAACATGCAGCATGCAAGCAAACATGCAGCATGCAAGCAAGCATGCAAGCAAGCATGCAACATGCAGCAGGCATGGTTTCTGTCACGGCTCCGGCGCTGCGGGGCTCCGGCGGTCCCACGCGAGTTTATCGTCGCAGATGGGTTTAACGCTCACCACCGCAGCTTCGGCTTGCTAGCCAGCCTCAGCCGCGGCGGCGAGTGTTACAACCACCTGCTCTAGGGGTACACTCTAGGGGTAGAGCAGACAAGACTGCGTGGAGTCGGATTTACAGCGATTCGTTTCTGCGAACCTAATTTTTAGCTAATGTTTTAGGCCTAAAAAAATATTATAGGTAAATGAACATTCGGAATAATTCACATTATTTAACACAATACTTAGGACATATGACTTTAGGTCATGTAAAATTAGGGGATTCAATTATTATAGTACTCGATATTATGACAGAATACTTTTAGAACTAAAGATAATTATGTTAAACAAAATTTCGGGATTTTGAACATTATGGTTACTGAAGTTTATAGCAAACGTGTTATGGATAATGATTTTCGGACAAACAATTTTAGGAGAAGAAAGGGAGTACCAGCCGCGCGAATTAAAATTTGTTGTGTCGCTCTCCTTATCATTTCGGGATCATTGCGAATATCATTCGCACAGTTAATTATGCGGTCACGCAAATCGGCCTCACTATTGATGGGGGTACTGTAGACGCGTTGCTTCATGGCCCCCCATAGGAAGTAATCAAGGGGCGTCAAATCAGGTGAACGCGCAGGCCACCCTACAGGTCCTTGCCGGCCGATCCATTTATCATGGTAATTGTTGTTTAAAAATGATCTTACATTTGTAGCATAATGTGCAGGGCATCCGTCCATCTGCAGAAACATCCTTCGACGCAAAGCCAGCGGTACATCCTCTAATAGTTGAGGTAGTTCGTTAGTCAATAGACTTACAAATCTTTCACTGGTCAACGTTCTCGACAACATAACTGGTCCGATCAACATGTCATCGATAAGACCAGCCGAAACATTTACAGAAAACCTTACTTGAAAAGTCGATTTTTTTTTTTAATTTATTTATTTACTGATAATATAATACATAGGTGTTACTTACTTCTAAACTCGCCAAACTTTTACGTTTGATGGCGAGAGGCGCTCTTTTATTACAAAACAAACCACCTTACTTACATACCTATTACTTAAATATTATGCTGTTAAGGTTTACAGAGCTAAGTACATTTATAAGATATAAATGTACTTAGCTCTGTTTGCCATCCTGTATAATGTTTTTTAACTTCGTCTTCAGTGATCCTTTACTAATTTTAACTTCTTCTCTTAATACATCTGTTTTGTTAAATACTTTAGGTACCAAATACTTCGATGTTCTCTTACCATAATAATTTGTTATCTGTGGTTGAAGCAGTTTATTCTCTCTAACCCTACGTGTGTTGTACTTGTTTTTAACATTAACTTTATATTTATCATTATAATAATATTCCAGATCTACTAAATAATCTATTTTTTTATCTATGGGTATTATTTTACAGATGGGAAATAACTTATCATATTCTTTGTTGCACTTATCTTTAACATTTTTACTGACCAGAAACTTTATAAGTCTCATTTGTATGTCTTAAATATCTCTTAAATATGTAACAAAGGTTCGCCCGTACACAAGGACTCCATAGCTCATTAGCGAGTCGGCTAGTGCAAAATACACCACTCTTAATGTCTGTTTGTTTAATACATTTTTTAATTGGTAAAACTTACTTAGCACCGATCTTAGCCTATTGCAAATGTCATTTACATGTAATCTCCAATTAAAGTTCTTATCTATGGTTAGACCTAAATATTTGAATTTATCTACGTAGTCCAATTTTTCACAGTTACAGTTACATTTATTTCGATGCAAACATTCGTAGGTATGTCCTATCACTGTGAGGTATTCATTATTTACAGACTTAGCATTTCGATTATATGGCGAGTGTATACGCATACATTTAGTTTTTGAAAGATTTAACATAATTCCATTGTCGTGTGCCCATTTGCTAATATTTTCAAAGTCATCTTGAATACACTTTTGTGCCTCAGCTATATCTTTAGAGGCATAAACAAGACACATATCGTCAGCGTACATGAAAACCTCACAATTACGTACGACATTTGACACACTGTTCACATGCATTATATATCCTACTGGGCCATAAACCGATCCAGTAGGAACACCCAGATCGACATCCGCTTCTTTCCCAGCTACACCGGAGATAATTGTGCTTATTTTCCTATTCGTGAGGTAGTTTTTAAACCAATTATTTGTGGGACCGCGTATTCCGCATTCGTCCATTGCCTGTAATAAGATCTCATGGTCTAAAGTGTCAAATGCTTTTTTATAATCAATGAATAGTGCTATAACTTGTTTGCCAGAATCTAAGTAGTCATTAATATAATCTGAAAATCCTACCAAAGCAGAGACAGTGTTGCGCCCTCTCCGGAAGCCGTGCTGAGTGTCACACAATATGTTGTGTTGTTCTAAGAACGCGCTAATCTGTCCTACAATAATTTTTTCGGTTATTTTATCTATAACAGATAATATTGCGATAGGCCTATAATTACCGTATTCTAAATGATTTCCTGACTTGTATATAGGACGTATATTGCATTTTTAGTTGGTCTGGATAAATACCGTTAGATAAGGACATATTCACTAATACAGCTAGAACAGGACTTATTTTCTTACGTAAGTATATAATGTCTTTCACCCGTATTCCATCTAAACCGGGTGCTTCACAGGACAATGTTCTTATGACCTTGTCCATCTCTGACGCGGTCACATTGTTATATCTATAGCTTACCTCACTTGGCTTCACAAAATCATTTCTATTTAAAAACTTCAAGTTACATACATGTTTAATTCCCTTTATTTCCTCCGTAAACGTTTTAGAGAAGTTTGTACAAATCTGTTCTATACAATCTGTTTTCCCTAAATGCCTTAAAATAACATCGTCCAAGCTAGTTTTGTTTTGGCCCAACCATATGTTTATATTTGCCCATATTTTCCTAAAATCCCCATTACATTTTACAATTTGTTCCTGTCTATATTTATTTTTTGCCATATTTGTTAATTTATTTACTTTATTTCTATATTTTGTATAGTCTAGTCGCTTGTTCATATTCTTTGGATCCGCTTTCCAAACTAAATAAATAATCCCTTCGCAATAACATTTTATATAAATAGCTATCTATCCATGGTTGCCTTATTACCTTCTTATTATCTGGGCTAATTCTAATTGTACTTTCCTTGTAAATGCGATCAAATACACTACTCATCGTCTGATACAATAATACCGGACACGTTATTGTTATTAACTGGGCCCAATCATATTCATCCAGCTTCTGCTTAACCATTTTATCACTTAACACTTCGCGCGTACTATTGTTCTTGATATTGCCACTCACACATTGACTTTCGCTTCCACTCACACACAAGTTCAACACTAATCCGATTGCATGATGATCGGCGATTCGTGACTCAAGCACGTACGCGCACGCGTCATGCTCGCTCCGTCCCGCTCGCACCCAGATATGATCCAAACACGATACCTCAAGCCAGCCGTCCGCGATCGCCTCGCGCGTTACCTCTTCGCTTGGTATTACACACGTCAGGCCGCATTCACACAGGGCGTTTTTGTACCTTGTCACAGTAGGATTAACCGTGTTGCTTAATATGTTTATGTTGGTATCGCCAATCACTATAACATTGTCAGATGCTGGTACGGATTTTACTAGCGTCTGTAATTGCTGAATAAATATCAATTTATTTTTGGCGGGTGGTCTATATATTGCGATTACATGTGTTTTATTTTCCACGTGCTTCAACTGACCATGAAGTGTTTCAACTGCTTCTGTGTTTACTATTTTAGCTTCGAAATTCAATGCATTCTTGGCGTATATTAATAATCCTCCTCCTCTACTCGTTTCTCTAGTATGTATGAATGTATTATATCCTACTATTTGATAAAACGGAATTTCTTCCTTCTTTATATTTATTTCGCTTAATATTAAGATATCTATGTTATATTTATTTTTATCAAGTAATATTAATAGGTCGTTAAAATGTTTCCGAAGTGGTCTTATGTTCATATGTAATATGTGGGTATTCCATATATTTTGGGATAGGTCGTTAGTTAGAGCTCAGGAGTATCATAATATCTTTTAAAATTGAACTTACCGGAGCAGCTATCTATGCGATCGAATGTTGCTGTTAGTAATCACCGCGTGTGTACTCGTCGCGTCATGTACGCGTGTTTATTTACCTTCATCGAACTTATTCAGATCTTCCTCCGATCTAATGTTGTAAATCTTTTTTTCGTCGCTATCCTTTTTAACCAGGATATTACAATTCTATACCCAAATATATTGGTAACCTCTCGGCTTAAGTCTATTTCTTACAGTCCACAGAAGCTGTCGTTTGTATTTTGGTAGATCTTCGTTAATGTATATTCGCTTTTCGCTGCCATTGTCGTAGACTTTATTATTCGTTATTTTTGTTTCCTTCTTTACAAGCATCCAGCTGCTGCGAGCATATTTAGACCAAAGCGTGACCACCACAGTCTTGGGCTTTGTGTCATCTGGTTTTTCCTGACCTACCCTCTGTGCATCTTGAATTTAATTTGGGTCTAGATTTAGTTTCTGTGCCAATTTTTGGACTACTAATAAAGTATTTTCGTTTTCCTGCTTCTCTAATCCGTGAATTTCAATGTTTTTCTCTTTGTCTTTTATTTCCATCTCCTGTATCCGTTCTTCTAATGCCTTGTTACATTTCTCCAAATAAACATTTTTTTGTTCTAATGCCTTCATTTTCTTCTGAGCTTCTTCTTTAAACTCAATTAATGTCTGATACATGTCACCATAAAATTCAACGCTGTTGGTAAGTTCTTCTATTTTCTTCTCCAGGTTGTAAATCACCGCTAACTTTTTATTTACCTCAGCCAGAACGTTTTCTCCAGACTCTTCTCTAGGGTTTAATGTGATTTTCGTATCCTCTGCGGTCTGTTTAGGGCTGCTTTTATTTGTCTGGCAGTCGTCGCAGAGTGTAGTGCTTAGTGACTTTTTAGTTGCACATTTTTTATGGTAAACATTTTCACAGTCACCCTTACATCTCACTATATCCTCTTTAGTCAAAGATAAAAACAGTTTTCATTTCTTACATTGCACCATTTTTATTTTCACTTAGTTCTTTATTTGCGAAATTGATAATTTGGTCACAGTTTACGCACTGAAATCGCTACACACAACCGTGCGTTGAGCGCGTGCACACGGAACTTGAATGACCGTTTAAATTTCGGGTTTTCATGGCACCATCTGTGTAAATTTCGGCAGTTAGTAATACCGTTTCTAGTGAATGTCGCTTCGTCCATCCATAGTATGGTTTTCGGAAAGTTTTGGTTTGTTCTGGTTTGTCTTTGAATCCAAGTAGACATCACACACCTTGGACGCCAGTCTACGTCTTCATGTAATAATAATAATAACTTGGCAACACTGATACGTCAACACCGTAATTTTTTTCATAGCTCGTATTTTCCGTTTAAAATTATTCCCGCAAGTCACATGTATGTAGAAATAACACAATAAAACCTTTTGGAACGAATAATAATGAAATAATAAACAATAAACACCATAAAACGAAAAATGAAACGAATATCAAGATATATAGAAAAACTGACGGCTGTCAAATTCGGCCGGGACATGAATTATTTACTGATGCTATGAAAATAAAGTTATGTTGACGAGATCAGCAGCTCGCCGTGCACGCCTACCACCCCCGGACTCGTCGCTCAGCTCCGCCTCGCCGCCGCCGATAGCCAGCCACATCGAAAGTGCTGTGACACCGGCCGTCGCAGTTGCGTCGAGCTCGAGCGACGAATATTTTTCCCCGCCGACGTCGCCAACACCCGTACGTCGGCAGGGGAGAGGCCGGCCACCGAGGAGCTTGGGACTTAGGGGCCATCCGGCCCCGAGCCGGGTCCCCGCTGCCGGTGGTTGTGTGCAGCGCATGAGATGGACTCAGTCTATGAACGAGAACGTCATGCGCGCATATTACAGGTCTACAGAGGGGGGAACTAACCTCACTGCGTACCGCGATAGGATGCTGTCTCTGTTCCAGGAACTGGAACCAACCGTCAACGCCTCGACCCAACGACTGTCGGATCAGGTGCGGGTCATCCAGCGCAATCACAGGTTGGACGATACCGCACTTGATAGGCTGCGCTCAAAGGTACTGAGCAACTATATTGCCTCGACTTCGGCACAGACCGCGGCACAAGCGTCAACTATTGATGCAATCCCGCCGCGGCACAATCATGTTGAAGAAGAGGATGATAGGGTTGCCACAGTAAGTAGCCAGTGCAACATACGACGTAGGAGCGCATTGGAGGATGCGTTTCGCGAGTATAGGTCCACTCCGACCGAACTTAGGCCCCGATTACCACGCTTACCTATGCACAAGAAAAATAGGGCGCTGGTGTGTGCCTTGGACTCGCAGCTTAAAATTTTTTTCGAACGCAGCGAGGATCTCATTGATACACACTCGATCCTGTATTGCGCGGCTGTTGCGGCATGTCGTTTAGCTAACGTCAAGTTTCCAAGCTGTGACGCAGCTACTCGACCAAAACCGGCCGTACCAGCCTGGCAATGCAGGATCGAGCGTCGTATCGATGGGGCCAGGGTACTCATCGGCAAACTGTACTGCTTTAGGGAGGGCAATACAAGACCACGAGTCATGCGCTTTGTACGGCGGGCATTCTCGGGGACTGGAATAAGTCCACCAGAATACATGTCCCGCGTCACAGAGCGCATCGACTTCCTAAAGCAGAAAGTTTGTGCATGGGCGAGCCGTATTCGGCGGTATAAGCGGCGGGTTGATCGATACACGCAGAATCGCATGTTCCAGAGCGATGAGAGGTGGGTATATAGAGCTTGGGAGCGGCCTGAACAAAATGTAGCGGACGTGCGCCGCCCGGATGATGCCACCACGAGTACATTCTGGCGCAACATCTGTTCGGTGCCCGTCTGTCACGCTGAGGTTGGCTGGATGCAGGACGTCGAGCGAGTGTGTGGAACTATACCAGAGATGGATGCAGTGCAGATAACGCCATTTGACGTAGCCAGAGCAGTCCTTTCGTTACCGAATTGGAAATCTCCAGGACCGGACGGACTGCACAACTTTTGGTTGAAATGGCTAACTAGTTCACACACTTGCCTGGCATCTCAGTTCCAGTCAGCCTTAGAGTCTGGGTCGCTACCGCAGTTTCTAACAACAGGCGTTACCCACCTGCTCCATAAGTCAGGTAGTCCCGCGGAACCCAAGAATTATAGACCGATCACGTGTTTGTCGACGGTCTATAAACTTCTTACATCCATTTTGAGAGCGAAAATTAATATACACATTGAGAGTAATCTGATTATGTCTGCCTCTCAAAATGGATGCAGGAACGGGTCCCGCGGTACTAAGGAGCTACTCCTCATCGACATGGCCATTAGCCAACAGGTTCGTCGATCCCGCAAGGATCTGTCGACATGCTGGATAGATTATAAGAAGGCCTACGACTCGGTGCCACATACATGGGTCATGAGGGTGCTGGAGTTGTACAAGATTGATGTAACTCTACGCACCTTCCTTGAGTCGTGTATGGGGCAATGGAGGACGGTCCTTCGCTACCCAGGGTGTGGACAGATCCAGAGGAATGATGAACCTGTATGGATTAAACGAGGAATATTTCAGGGCGACAGTTTGAGCCCACTTTGGTTCTGCTTAGCCCTGAATCCACAAGTACATTGCTGGAGGATTCAGGTCTAGGCTATCGGTTGAGGAGAGGTGGTCAGCTCATATCTCACCTCCTTTACATGGATGACTTGAAACTCTTTGCCCCCAACAAATTGCGATTGATGGAGCTACTGAAGGTAACTGAAACTTTCAGTAACGCCATCAGGATGGAATTTGGTGTGGACAAATGTGCAGTCATGCATGTAAAGCGAGGCGAGATTATGGAATCCGAGGGAATTCAACTTTCGGATTCCATACACCTCAGATCCCTCTCCTCATCCGAAAGCTATAAGTATTTGGGTATGTCGGAAGCGTTAGGCATCAATGGTGCTGACATGAAGCAATCGTTGAAGGAGCGCTTCTTTGGTCGCCTGAAGAAGGTATTAATTAGTTTTCTTTCGGGCGGAAACAAGGTGCGCGCCTTCAACGGTTGGGTCATGCCGGTTTTGATGTACTCTTTCGGCATACTCAAATGGACTCAGACCGAACTAGACGCCCTGGATAGGAGGGTCCGTACACTGCTGACCGCAAACCGGATGCATCACCCACGATCATCGGTGATGAGACTGTACATCCCGCGGAAGTGCGGGGGTCGAGGTTTTTTAAATGCGAAGACCCTCCACAACCGCGAGGTGTGCAACCTCAGGGAATATTTTTTAAACGCCGACGTGGGTATGCACCGTGATGTGGTGGCAGTGGACAACGGGCTCACCCCGCTCTCCATGGCTAAAGAGAACTGGCGCAAACCTGTAGTACTTACTACAGATGACCGCAAGCAGGTATGGCAAAGCAAGGAGCTTCACGGACGCTTCTATCGGGCTCTACACGAGCCCGGTGTAGATTTCTTGGCGTCCGTATCCTGGCTACGTTTCGGTGACCTCTTTGGGGAAACTGAAGGTTTTGTTTGTGCAATTATGGACGAAGTTATTTTGACGAATAACTATCGGAGACATATTATGAAGGACGGGACGGTTGACGTGTGTCGGGCATGCCACCGTCCGGGTGAGTCCATCAGACATATTATCTCTGGTTGTTCTCGTCTGGCTAACGGCGAGTACTTGCACAGGCATAACCAAGTGGCCAGGATTATTCACCAGCAACTTGCTTTGAAATACAAACTTGTAGACTCTGAGGTACCGTATTACAAGTATGTGCCCGACCCAGTTCTTGAAAATGACCATGTCACGTTGTACTGGGATCGGTCTATCATCACTGACAGGACTATTGTCGCCAATAAGCCTGATATAGTGGTGATAGATCGATTAGCGCGCCGCGCAATGATTATCGATGTTACCATCCCACATGACGAGAACCTCGTGAAAGCTGAGAAAGAGAAACAAATAAAATATGTCGACTTACCACACGAGGTTGTTGACATGTGGAATGTGACCTCGGTTGTCATTGTGCCGATTGTCGTAACGGCCAATGGCCTGATGGCCGAAAGCCTCGACCAACATCTCTCGAGGCTGTCGTTAGGCGGTTGGATCAAGAGCCTGATCCAGAAGGCAGTACTCCTCGATACGGCTCGTATTGTGAGGAGGTTCCTGTCTCTGCAGCCCTAACCACCGGTAGCTTGGACCCTGCTCCCGATACCAGCGGACCTCTATTTTTTTATATTTTTAAATGTTTTTTTGTATATATTTTTATTAGAAATATTTAAAAATGTAAATAGATAAGAAAGAAAATAAATAAACGAATAATAATATAATAATATAATAATCTTTATTAACATAAAACAGATTGTAGTACATGTAGATGTTGCACCCTTTGGTAGTGATAAGGATGCAATCCTTCTTTCTTTAAAATGCGCCACGCTGATTTTTGGGATATTCCGTGACGAAGAGCCAGTCGTCTAGTACTAATGGATGGATCAGCAAACAAATCACTCAGTACTGCTCGTTCAATAGACGCATCAATAATTACTTGAGGCGGCTCGCGACGATCTCTACTCGATCCAAGTCCAGTGATCGACAACCTTCTGTGAACTTCTTGGAAGTTGCGGGCAGATGGCACTGGTTGCCAGTTAGGAAATGCAGCTATGTAAGCTGCGTGCGCAGCTTTTTTTTTTTTTTTATTTGAGATAGGTTTGCTCTTGACTCTAGTCTAGGTCAGAGATGACAGAGACAAAATCGACGATGGAGCGAGCTTACCCAGAAGAAGCCTGTTCACTCTCACTTTGAAGAGATCGGGGTTGTATGCATTCGGAAACACAGACGCAGGCAGAGAGTTCCACTCCTTTGCTGTGCGCATCACAAAAGACATTTGGAAACGCTTAGTGCGAATTGATGGGATAGCAACTAGGTAAGGATGGTAACCTGCAGTGCGTCTAGATGTCCGCTGATAGTAGGGGGCCGGCGGAATGAGGTCGTGGAGTTCTTGAGCACACTCCCCGAAGTATAATCTGTAGAAGACCGTCAAGCAGGCAATCTTGCGGCGATGAGCCAAGCTGTGAAGCTTGGCATCCACCAGTCTTACGTCGCCAATGAGCCTCTTAGCTCTGCGTTCCACCGAGTCAAGCGCGGCAAGTTGGTATTTGGCCGAGCCATCCCAAAGGTGGCTGCAATACTCCATGCAGGATCGGACTTGCGCTTTGTAGAGAATTAAAAGCTGTCCAGGCGTAAAGTATCGCTTCACCCTATTCAAGATGCCCAGCTTCTTGGCCGCAGTTTGGGCTTTGTACTCGATGGTGGCACCGAAGTTGAGACATGATGTCAACTCCATGCCTAGGAGCTCGAGCCGATCAGTTACAGGAACAGATATACCCCGAAAAGTAGGAGTTTGATCGAAACGACTCCTTTTAGCGGTAAAAAGACACGCTTGTGTTTTGGTGGCATTAAAAGAGACCAGATTATCATCACCCCACTGGGAGACAAGGCTTAAGGTCAGATCTGTCCGCTCTACCATGGCCGCTCTCAAGGAACGAACTTCGGCCCCACTGGTTTTTGCGCTGGACAAGAATCTCTCTGAAACTGTACTGTCATCTGCGTACCCAACAATACCAGACTGTAGTAGGTCATTGATGTGTAGCAGGAAAAGAGTTGCAGAGAGAACAGACCCCTGAGGAACTCCGGCATCAATAGCCATAAGGTCGGAAGAGCAGCCGTCGACGACTACTCTGATCGACCGTTCACTAAGGAAGTCTGATATCCAGCTACAAAAATCAGCTGGGATGCCATAAGCAGGAAGCTTGCTGAGTAGACCAGCGTGCCAGACCCTGTCAAAGGCCTTCGAGATATCAAGCAATACAGCAAGTGCTTCGCCATGTTTCTCGATGGCCTCGCCCCAGCAGTGCGTGACATACACAAGAAGATCGCCAGTTGACCGTCCCTGGCGAAAGCCATACTGACGGTCACTGAGGAGATCATTGTTTTTGATCAGATCATTGTTTCAGTTCAGGCGCACACTGACTCAACACTCTCGCTGGAATGCCGTCAGGCCCGCTGGCCTTGTTCACGTCCAGACTGCACAATACTCTTCGAACCTCTTTAATGTGAACTGCGAATTCCGGCATCGAGGAGTCACAATGAGGCACAGTAGGTGGTTGCTTGGAGCCAGCCTCCAGACGTGAATTGCTTGCAAAGAGAGATGCAAATAAATTTGCTTTCTCACCTGCATAGTGAGCCATTCCGCTCTGGCACTTCCTCGTCCCATTCCATAGTAAAAATGAATGTCGGCAATGTGTGCCGGGCAGAATTCACTTAAACGCGGCATTATCAAATAGCAGCAAACGAAAGTTACGAAACTCAGGTAGCAGCGAATGAAAGTAACGAAACACATGTAGCAGCGGCGAATAACTCGGAGCGACTGCCTACCCGTCACAATTCAAGGTCCCTTCGGCTGGCCCTACCTCCCCGTACATCCCCGCACCCCAACTCGCGCACATTCACAACAAAATTCACAAAAAAGGCTATCTACCTGCTAAACAATAGTGCGTAGCTGTGCGCTGGGCCTTTCTTTCACAGTTGATAAGAAATGTTGGGATTGAGTTAAAAACATAAAATTTTTACTATTGGGTAGCTAATACGATGAAGAATGACCGGCGTGCGGCGTTCCGGCGTGTCTAGATATATGCTATCGCGGATTTTTTGTTGATTTTATAGAGGGATGAAGGACAGGGTGTAAAGTTCACTCATCCTCCATAGAAAAGGGAGGATCCTCCGACCAGACGGGTGTTGTGTCTGGTGGGCTGCTGCCCGACGGTTGATGTCGGGATGTTGTATATATGCTAGTCACGCGGTAAACTCTGATTGCGCGATGCAGGATTTTGCGTGACGTCAGTGTGATGCGTTCCGTTGGCGATGTAAATATGCCGCCACAATTTTTTTTAAGATGTACAGTCCTTTAGAATATTAATAAATTTAATGTATCTCTTACGGTTTACACGGCGCATGCCAGTAAAGCTCGAGTCTGCATAATTTTTTCCGACATCGTCTACAATAATCGTCAAATTTCAGCCAATTTACACAAAACTTTAATGAATTAAACCTTGAAAACCTTCACTTAAACCTTCCTCATGAAGCATTCCGTCCATTGGTAAAAACCGTTTGGAAATCCGTTCGGTAATTTTTGAGTTTATCGCATTCACACAGACAGACAGACGCGGCGGGGGACTTTGTTTTATAATATGTAAGGAATTATTGATTTATTTATAGACTTATTATTTAATTTATTCATCAAAGGAAAAATAAAATTTTCATATCAACTGTTCCTCCCTTTTCACCCCGAAAGAGGTTGATTTAAAAAACATCTTCAATCATGTTTTTCGTCATTTAATGTTTACATTACTTTTGACTTAATCTAGATACGCAGTGAAATCTTCCTCGAAAAATAAATTACCCCCTTTTGCTGGTCGATTTTCGAAAAACCCAAAAATTATGTCCATGTTTTTTGTCAAAAGTATTGAATTTATTCGAGTTAACCGGACAGCGCGTTAAAATTCTTCCATACAAACTTTAGCACCCCCTAAATAAGAGTTTGAAGTTAAAAGATCAACGAAATAAGATTTTTTTGCCCCCAATTTCCATTATTTGATTTATAGATTATTTATTAACTCAAGGAATAAGATTTTTCATACTCAAATGAAATCCCCCCTTTTCTCCCCTTAAAGGTCGAAAAACCCCTTCTTAGTGCTCCCCTACGTTATAAAAGGAAGCCGTGTGCTAAATTTCACGTTCCTAGTCCCAGTAGTTCCGGCTGTGCGTTAATATGTCGGTCAGTCAGTCCGTTTCTCCTTTTATATGTATAGATTTAGTAGACAATACATGTTGCGCCGACCCCAAATAAATTGGGATTAGGGCAGGAGAATGATGATGAAGTATTCGGGCCAAGTTTCAAGTTAAAAGATCAACGAAATAAGATTTTTTTTCACCCCCAATTTCCATTTTATGACTTATAGGTTATTTATACCAATTTTTGAGTTAATCAAGCCACCAAGTAAAATCCTACCCTGTAGAATTGACTACCCCTATTCACCCCGTTAGGGGCAGATTTTCGAAAAACCCAGATACACTTTATTTTTGGTATTAAGTAGGTATAAATACCGAGTTTCGAGTTACTCAGACGGCGCGTTAAAATTCTTCCATATAAACTTTAACACCCTTTAACTCCCTTTTGAGGGGTAGTTTTCAAAAACTAATAGTGAGAAACTTTATCGATTAATTAGGCAAATATTCTTGCCAAGTTTCAAGTTTATTAACAAAATGAATAAGATTTTTCATATAAACTGTATCCCCTCTTTTCACCCCCACAGAGGTGGAATTTAAAAACAATGTTTAGGATACTTCCAAAACTTGACTCAAAGATTGTTTATACCAATTTTCGGGTTAATCAAGCCACGTAGTAAGAGGTAAAATTGACTACCCCTTTTCATCCCATCAGGGGTAGATTTCGAAGAACCCTGATACAGGTTATTCTTTATTTTTGGTCTTAAGTATAAATACTGAGTTTCGAATTAATCGGACTGTACGTTAAAATTCTTCCATACAACCTTTGATACCCACCAACCCTACTCTTGGGGGTAGTTTAGAAAAACAAAAAATTACAAAGTTCATAATTTATTTAGATAAGTATTCGTGCCAACTTTCAGGTTTATTAACTCAAGGAATAAGATTTTTCATACAAACGAAATCCCCCCTTTTCACCCCTTTAAAGGTCGAATTTCTTCTTAGTGCTCCCCTACGTTATAAAAGGAAGTCGTGTGCAAAATTTCACGTTCCTAGTCCCAGTAGTTTCGGCTGTGCGTTGATATGTCAGTCAGTCAGTCAGTCAGTCAGTTTCTCCTTTTATATATGTTCAATTCAATTTTTCAATTCAATTCAATTTATTCAGGAACAATTCACATGGTGTTTGAAATCATAAATAAATAAATAAATTACATCACGTTCATTAAAATTATAAAACCAACACATCCGTAATACAATCAATTATATTAAAAAAAAATAACAAAAAATAAAAATCAAAAACATTACAATTTAAGCATTCAGTACAATTAAAAATTGAATAACATTACCACATATTCATATTACCCAGACACACATTAACTAGGTAATACTTATAAAAATTTTAAAACGTGGTTATGTCATCGTCTATCGAGTACAGACATTTCTCCAATAGGAAAGCTTTAAGTCTGGACTTAAATGAGCTCGTGTTAATTATAGATTTTAAGTCCAATGGCAACCTGTTAAAAATCCGCACTGCTTGATATTGAGGACTATGTTGAAAAATATTAAGTTGGGGTATTATTTTGCTTTTAAAATCTTTCCTGCGCGTACTTTCCCTCAACTGTCTCTCCTCATCGGTCTCATAGTTATGCGGGTATTTTTTTAAATTCACCAACAATACTAAAACATAGAGGCTGGGCACAGTAAGAATTTTTAAATTTATGAAGTGTTGCCGACAGCTCTCTATTTGTGATATCCGGACCATGGTTCGTATGGCTCTCTTTTGGAGTACAAAGGCTCTCTGGCAGTTATATTTAAAACCATTCCCCCAAAACTGAACACTATATCTCAACCTTGATTCTATTAGGGCATAGTATACCATTTTAAGGTGTTTTATATCTATTTCATCCCTAAGACTGCGTAAGGCATAACACGCTGAGGAAATGTACGAATCAATGGCTTGCAACTCCCTTTTCCAATTTAAATATTTGTTTTTATTTGATTTGGGGGTGTATACCCCCAGAAACTTTACTTCATTAACTATGTCAATTTTAACTTCGTTAAGTGCGATCGTCATGTTGTCTTTATTACGAGCTGTTGTACTAAATAACATTATTTTGGTTTTTTCGGTATTAATTATGAGCTTGTTACTTTTAAACCAAGAACTAAAAACTGTCAACACTGCATTAACCTTAGCGGCAAGCTCCTGTATGTTGTTAGCTTCAACTATTGCGTTGGTGTCATCTGCAAAAACTGTCAGCTGTGTATCGGGAAAAATTGAATTAATGTAATTAATCAAATCATTTGTAAATAATATAAACAAAATAGGTCCCAGAATCGATCCTTGGGGTACCCCTGCTACTATATCTTGCATGGAAGATTTATTGCATTTGCTATTACCATTAGCTTGCATATTACTAATATCTACATACATTTTCCTGTTTCTTAAAAATGATGAGAAAAGTTGTAAAGTTTTGCCTCTCACACCATAATGCTCCAATTTTGCAATGAGTAATTTGTGGTCAATTGTATCAAAGGCTGAACTTAAATCAAGGAAAATGCCAGCTACTCCTTTTTTTCCTATTCAATTTACCAATTATATCTTCCACTATATAGATTATATAGATTATGTATAGAAGATGAAAAGTAATGGGCCGAGCAATGAACCCTGGGGGACTCCACTGGGGACAGGCAACCAACCAGACATAGTTGCTTAATACTACTGCTTGGGGCCTGCTCTCCAGATAAGAAGAAAACCATCTGAGTAAATCACATCAAACAATCAATCACAAAATGAAGTACATTAGTAATAATTGGATATCATTAATTTCACAGGTCACTCCAAGAAAGTCTCATCGAAACGCCTGTCACGGGCGTCAGTCAGCGTCTACGCTACAAGGAGCGCTCGCTGGAGGAGACCTTTGTGTTCGTGGACCAGTGGTGCGGTAGCGAGTTCAAGCAGCGTCTGGCGACGTGGCGCGTGAACGCGACCAGTGGCGTCGTGCGCGGTAAGAGCGAGCCGTGCGCCAACTACTCGCGGCCCGCCGACCTGCCGCGCGCCGACGGCGCCTCGGGCTGCACCGTGCGCTCTGGCGACGCGTTCGACCCCACCTGCCACGACCCCGAGTGCGTCTGCGCGCTGCTGCTCCTGGCGCTGGCGCCCGGCGCCGTGCTGCTGGCGCGCCGCGCGTTGCGCCGCCGCCTCGCGCGCCTACAGCAAGAGCAGCAGATCCAAGTGATCGCGCGACGCCGGCACGTGGCCACCGTGCTAGCCTCGTACCTCGTGGAGCGAGCTGCGCTGGAGATGCACGAGGAGCTCGGCGCAGGCCGCTTCGGCAGCGTGTGCCTGGCTCGGCTGCGCGAGCCTGCCCGCACCTCGCGCTATATCGCCGCGAAGGCTCTGCGCGACAACGCCGCGCCCGCCGAGGAGAGTGAATTCCTCCGTGAGGCGTGCACGATCGCCTCTCTCGATCACGCGCACATCGTGCGACTGGTCGGCGTGTGCATCGCGGACGGGCCGCCGCTAGTGCTCATGGAGCTAGCGTTTTTCGGCGATCTGCTGGGGTATCTGCGCGCACGTCGCCACCTGGTGGAAGGCGTGGCTTCGGAGGCGCCGGCAGAGACCGGCGAGGCGGAACACGTGTCTGCCGAGGCGCTGACGCGCCTGGCGCGCGAGGCGGCGGAGGCGCTGCAATACCTCGTCATACGCGGCGTGGTGCACCGCGACGTGCGCGCCGCCAACTGCCTGGTGGACGTACGGCGCTCGTTGAAGCTTGCTGACTTCGGTATGGCACGAGACACGGTGGCCGGCGCGGACGGCGCGCCCGAGTACTCATGCCGGCGCCGCGGCCTGTTCCCCGTGCTGTGGATGGCACCCGAGAGCCTCGCGCACGGCGTGTTCTCGGCCGCGTCCGACGTGTGGGCGCTCGGCGTGCTGGTGCTGGAGCTAGTGACGCTGGGCGGGCGGCCCTACGGCAGCATGTCGCCGCTGCGCGTGCTGGAGTACGTGGCGACCGGCGGCTCGCCGCCGCTGCCCCTGGACGCCACGCCGCAGACGTAAGTGCGCGGGCAGGGACAGGGGCCCAGACACGCGGGGCGAGCGCAGTCTGACGGAACATTTTATTTTTATTTTATTCAAGAACAAACAGTTATTTACAAACAACTTGATTCTTAACTGAGTAGTTTTTTACAAACCTATAGCTCCCTATCTTAACATATAACCAGGTACTTAAGAGCCATTTCACAAAATTTTATTTATTTATTTATTTCTTTATTTGCTAACATGCAACAACACTGGTCAGTAGGCATGCATTAGAGTGTCATGGCACAGTGTAAGACATGCAGCCTGTAAGGGCACTGCAAAAGTTTCATGTCGAATTGAAATATAAAATTGATTCTAACTATTACAATTCATTACAATACTAAACATTAATCAATAATTTATTACAAATATATTATATATAATATATTATCAATTCATTCATTAATTTTTGTCATTTAAGTCATATAGGTAAGCATAATATACTATAGTCATTTATTATAATTCACATTTAGGTACATCAAGCATTACAAGGTCAATCGATTTAGAATTTGTCAGCTTTATATTCCTCAACGGTATAGTAGCCTTTCTTTATTAACAGAGATTTCAGCTGTTTTGAGAAAATTGAGTCATTTGGTAGGGATTTTATACTTTCCGGTAGCTTGTTAAATATATTAGCTAGTCTTGAATATGGGCTTTTCCCGATAACTTTTAAATTTAAAATGGGGAGTATTAGTCTATTCTTATTCCGTCGGTTATAGTTTTCATTTAGTTCGATATTAGATTTGAAGAGGTGCCTATTCTTCCTAACGAATATACAACCTTGCAGTATATATATTGCCGGTAGTGTTAGAATTTTTTGTTTAATAAAGTGTGGCCTACAACTTTCTCGTTGGTCTATATTCATTAATATTCTGATACATTTCTTTTGCTGAATGAAAAGGTCCAAAAAGTCAGTGCTTTCTCCCCACAGAATAATGCCATAATTAAGCCAGGAGTAGGCATACGTATAATAGGCAGATAATGCGGTATTATAGTCTGTGTTACATTTCAATATGCCTAGCGCGTAGATAAATTGGGACAATTTTGCTCTTGTACTTTCTATATGTTTCTTCCAATTTAGGTTTGAGTCTAATGTTAGGCCTAAAAGTGTAAATTCGTTTATTTCTTCTAATTTTATTTAACGCTCGAGTTTAGGTAAAAGACGGCAGCATTGTGAATGTGTGCGTAGCTGTCCACGCATACACAATGAAAACAGTATAGCGCAAGTGTCGAGACGGACTAAACAATCTTGAGCCATTATAATCGTAATGCACCTTTGCACTTATGAAAAAAGTTATTTTATTTATTCAGTACTAAGCTTTCTAGACTAATAAAAAAACCACAAATATATGTTATGTAAAGTATATAATAAAAATTGTCAGGGAAACAATCACATATTATTGTCTAATGACTTTAATTTAAGAGTACGTTAAATGAATATTTGTCGTAAAGGCATTGATCTTGCCTTTCTAGGGTCTATGATTTCTGGCAATACACAATCTTGGTAAAACCGAGTCAATTTCGGAAGCATTTTTTCCTGCCAAAAAACGTCATCTTTTACTACCCTTACTACTTTCAATGGGAAATCAGGACCAGTCCACACAGCAAATAAGCATACGTTTTTTTTCGCAACGTGCAACTGGCCCTGTACCTGGTAGTACCAGTCATGATTTTGGTTCATTTCGATTTGAGATTGATTGTTCAATTTGAAACATTTAAGATTTTTTGCTTGTACAGCTGTAACAGGATCGATTCCGAAAAGTGAGCTAGGACATTTCACTTCCACTAAACCTTCACTACACAATCAATCCGGTGTCGCACCTAAATAACAATATTCCTCATCTATAAAAAAACCACATTTTTCTATAACTACGTTTTCTTGCACACTAAGTTGTGTTAAAGCCGTTGCTTCATTGTCCCTACCATGTTTTATTGAGGCTATAAATGATCCAAGTTATATGAATACAGAATGGATTTCACCAGGGGAGCAGAGTTTTGGTTCGCTCGTCCTTTGCAAACCTTCCCAAAGGAGGACGCGGTGAGTATACACCTTCTAAGTTCAAGCCACAAAGAGCTTTCGGCTTGTAATACAGTAGCCCTTTCAATTTCGTGGCGATTTAACGCCTGATCTTTTAAATTGTGCAAAAATAGACGCTTTCCTTGTTCATAATCTGCGGTATCCATATCCGGTCTTTCACATTCTTTTCCGTAATGAGCATCTACAAGATTATAATTATTTTTTTTGCGAGCAATACCCCTACGAGCCATTACTTCTCGAGTATTTTTAGCATATCTCCTGGCTTCCAACGATTTTAGTGATTTTCCTGGACTAGCGTGACAGATTGACTTATAAAAAGTGTATTGTGGTTTGCCGGTATTAAACGATACCACTGCTGCATAGCATCGTGTAGTGTAGGAGTCTTTCAATGAAAAGTTGACACGTTTCCCACCTACCATCTTAGCCACGATGCTATTAAATTGCTCTGCGCGATTATTGGTGTAGCAATGTAAAAGACTCCGGGAATTGTATGCGAGTTGAGATGCGTTTTTTTTAGTTTTAAAAGTAGTGTTGGTATCAGTGGGACCAGATTGGGCTCTTTTTTTCTTTCATCTGTACAGTAATAACTGTCACATTCTAAACGGTCCCCAAAGATGTGTCGTGGGCTATTAATAATATATTTTTGAAGCTTTTCTATTTTATTTGAAACTGAACCATCGCCCTGTTGTCTATATCTAATAGCAGCACGAACAGCAGTACGTAGCCTTTTCAGTCGGTCCATATTTAAAAGTTTACGTTCGTTTAGAGGTACAGCTGTATCTTTTTGAAGTGACAAGTTCTTTCCATTGTAATTCCTCAACAAATGGTTTGTACATTCAATTTTTTGTATGGGTATATCCGGGTAAGGTCGACTCTCTAATATACTTTTATAAGTACTAGAATCGCCATCTGCGATTAGTGTTTTATAAATTAAACTTCTATCTCTAATGGAATTTTTAAAACCTTCAACTAATATGGTTTGCTCCATGCTGGTAGACGATCCTGAATGATTTTTTGTGCATTTGTGAGCTTTTGCTGGGCTGCCTTTTTTGCTAGCACGGGCGCAAATGACGCAATATTTGTTGCGAACGCCAATGTGTAGCACTTTACCACTATGTTCACCAATTATGGCCGCAACACCTGAGAGTGCAGAATAATTATTTTTGTAAGAGCGTTTGCCCCAACAAGCATCTGCTTCGACTGGTATCATTGCTACACCCGAATTGCTAACATCGCCACGTGATATTGCCGCTTCAATTTCCTGTTTGGCAGCATTTAACATTGTCACTTCGGCAGCAGTCTTCCACATGTCGGAAATGGCATCATGTGTTTGACTGAATAGTCGAAATGGCATTGTTGGCAAATCCATCGATGCAGTGATCTCATTTAAGTTTGAAAGACCAATTCCCGTAATAATTGCACCTGATACCGCTCCTGCATTAAGGTCGAGTCTTGATTGTTCGGTTGTGTCAGACTCCGAAGTTTTTAGAACAAAGCTAGATCCACACATCATACACTTCAACTCAAATTTAGAAATGAGTCCCACCTGTTTCTCTTTTTCTATTTTCAAATAGTTCAGTTTGCAGCCGAACTTCTCGCTGTGTTCGCTTATATTTATTAATTGACTCCAAAAGTATTGAAAATCAATTACACGCCTGCCATCAACAATGTAATCGTTCTAAAAACAAAAGCACACATTAAAACATCTAATTTAAATTTAAAGAAATATACGTACAATAAGCAGTACTAAAAATATTTACGGTCGCGTCTGAAAGATCCATTAATTCGTCAGGTCTAGGGTCTAATGCAACAGGTTCTTTTACCTATAAAATAAAATAAATAATTAGTATAGTACCTACAACTAAATGAACTTACATAACATAACATCACGCCTTGTTTCCTCGAAGGGTTAGGCAGAGGTGTACCTCAAAAAAAAAAAACGAACTTATGTTGTGGTGTGGTGTGGTGTGCTTGTGTCATGGTCTTGTGTTGTGTAAATGAACTTGTCTAAAAAAAATGTTACATACAATTTCTGCTATCGAGTCTGACTCTTCACTTGTACCCGGCACCGGCACGTCGTCTCTCCTAAAGGTACTATCCTCCTCTACTCGATTCACGCGATTTCTCATTCTAAAATGAAAACAAAATAGCTGTCAAGTTTTGATAACTACAATTTAAATTTTTTTTTACTCTGTGATAACTAAATAGTTATTAAAATACTCAATATTTTTATGGAAGAGAAGTGTATACAAATCCTTAAAATTGTAATGATAGTCGCATGTCGATATGTACATATGTGATCGAATACTGTGCAGGTATATGAATTGTAAATAAAAATAAAATATCTACCTCGCTTCTGTTGCTTTCTTTAAGGCTGCAGAATTTTTATTTTTCCTTTTTTTGACACAGTGGTAAACACATCCTTTACGCCCCATTGCTAAAACTAATAAAACAAAAATATATAATTATTCTACAAACTACTAAAATAATACTTGATAATAAACAAAACACTTACCTTATGAAAAAAAAAATACGAAGAAGATCAAAATGTTGTAGTCGTAGTATAATAGTGCGTGCACGATACGTGCGCTCGAAAATCGGGAGGCGGGAAAAAATGGCACAGGTCCTTCCTCGATGGGCGCTCGCGCCGTACTAATCAGTAATCGCTTACGGCGCTTATGCAACGTAATTTTTTCTAATTTACGAGTGATGTTAATAACGATATTATGTCTAAATATATGAAGGGATTTTAATAAAACTTTAGAATTAGTTTTGTTAAAGATTATAGTTTATTCTGACATAATTTTTTTTATGTAACTACGCTTTATTCAAACAAAAAAATCGCGATAAAATAGCGATATAAAACGTAAAAATTGCCCTGAGACTTTATTTTTTTACTAATTAATGTTATTAATAATCGATATTCTAGTACATTGTGTGTCGACAAAATTATATGTTGGATGCTTTATGTATTTTTTTTAGTCAAATTTATAAATATTAATGATAGATAAAGGAGTCTGAAGTTGACTCTGCGATGATTTTTCTGTAAACTAGTTGTGGGAGATTAATCGCTACAAAGTAAACTAATAAATTTTTGTAAATGTGTTACATGAAGTATCAATACGAAAGATTGGTCTTTTTTTTAAATGTATTCTACAATATCAGAGTTTTACCTAAGATGGTAAATTAGGCGACTAAAATTTTAGATATTCGCGCGGAAACGTGAAATGGCTCTTAACCAAAACATTTTATAATTCATGAAGTTTTACGACTATCACTTTTAAAACACTTAATCCAAAAATGTCCACATTCAAATATTTATCATTATAATGTTTACAACTTCGCCTCAAAAAACTATTCGCTACATAATGATAACAAGTAGGTATTACTTGTTGCAATAACAAATAATGGTTTTTTATTATAACTGCGTTCGAGTCTGCGAGGTACACGGAAAGAGATGTCTTGAAGTAATGCAGGGGCATCAACTTGATTATTAATCAATTTCTATAAGTAAATTAGATCCGAATGATCTCGTCGACCACACATAGTAGTAATTTTATGATAAGAAAGTGATGTTTCATAATCCGAGTATAAAGTCCCTTAAAATAAAGATTAAAAAAAAAAAATCCGAGTAAATTCTTCCACATGAGATGTTTGGGGCTCGTACGGGAAATAGAGAAAACTAGTCAGATTTGCTGCCAATAATATACTGATTTATTTAGTGTAAAAAAACAAGTAAAACAATGTAAATGCTAGGTAAGCTTAACATATGATACCTATTATAAAGAAGCATACATATTTAGTTATTAATCTAAAGGAGAGTATACACCACATCTCCGGCAATTTAGAAAAAAAAATTTCCTAGGCTATTTTTTTTTACATTTCACAACAATTAGGAATTTAGGATAAATATATATGGCTCGGTTCGATTTTTGGATGGAACATTACAAGGTCTACCAATTACAAGTTCAAAAGGTTGGTATTTTGTTGCTGAACGAACAGTGGTATTATAACTGAAACACCAGTAAGCTAACCAATGTGACCAAGTCTGTGGATTATTATTGCATTGGATTCTTAGAAAAGCTACCAAATTTTTGTGAGAATTTTCTAACGAACCTATAGATTGATGGTGGTACGCAGTTGATAATATTTTATCAATGTTTAAAAGCTTACAAACCTGTTCTATTGTTGACATAAATTCAGCACCTCGATCAGTTGCTATTGTTTTTGGTAGTCCAAATCTGAGGAGAAAATTATCTACTAAAGCTTTACTTACAGTTACAGTGTCCTTAGTTCTAAGAGTATATGCTTCCGCGAATTTACTCAGCTCACACTGGAGACTCAGTATGTATACATTACCTTGGTAATCTTGAGGCAATGGATCTTGAGGATGGAATGGATGGATGGATAAAATATCTAAAAATATTTTTTCAAAGGCATAATATGCCGCAGTAGTTATATACATGGGTTCCTTAATAGGCTTACCATGTTTCATTTTTTGGCATTTCTCACACCATGATACAAAATCTTGGACGTCCTTTTCAATACCTGGCCAGTAAAATTGTCTTTTAATATTATTTATCATTCTGCGCTGACCAGCATGAGTCATGCTGGTAAGCGCAGAATGATGCATGACCACTGGTTGGCAGTAAATGAAAGTCATGTAAAATGAATTTAATATCGTCGTCATCAGTAATTCTCTTGACTCCTCCTAAAACATGAATTCGTGGTCCGGACCAAGTATTCATTGATTCAATTTCTTGACACAATTCGTTAACAAAGCTAGCATTATTTTTATCTTTAATTATACATATCTCTTTTGTATTCAGTTTTATGCAAAATTTACTCAATTTCGACACAAATTCGACTCGCGTAAAATGTGAACGATAATTAAGATTTATAAATAAATTCTTTCTTTTCTTCATATTCAAAGCATTCTTCACTCAAGGATATCCTATTATTTTTAATTTATTTATTTATATATTCACCTTGTATTAAAATCATTTCTACGGAATCGTTGTGTTTCTTTACTATTTCCACAATCCTTGGTTGATCAGACCTTGAGTTTGCGGATCTCTTGAACGAATCTGTGTTACTTGCATCCTTCACATCATTCATTCTCTTCTTTCTATTGTACTCATCTGTATCAGTTTCATCCTTCATGTCATTCATTCTTTTCTTTTGAGCTCTTGTTAATACACATACATCATCATCATTATCTTGTTTATACATTTCAATTCATCCGATGTTATCACAATTCTGGATAATGCATCTGCAGCGACATTATTTTTTCCTTTTACATACACTATCTCATAGTCATAATTCTTCTAGTGTCAATCTAAATAATAAACGACTTGAGTGGTCTTTCATCCCTAATAAATATATTAACGGTTTATGGTCTGTTTCTATGACGAAATGTTTGCCGTACAAATATGGTCAAATACTTGACTGACCAAACAATGGTTAACAACTCCTTTTGAATTGTTGGGTAATTTCTCTCAGCTTTGTTTAATGGACTAGCGTATGCAACAGGTCTCATATTTTTATTACACAAAACTGACCCGATTGCTATTCCTGAAGCATCCGTTTTTAATATGAATTTACTATCGTCTGAGAAATCTGGGTATTGTAAAATTGGTGAACTTGTCATTGAATGCCATAACTTTTCAAAATAATTTTGACAACTTTGTGACCAACTAAAAGGTTATTTTTTTCTGCACAGTGTGTTTAATGGCATTGTAATTTCTGCAAAGCAAGGTATACATTTCCTATAATAATTGCAAAATGCAACAAACCGTTTAACCTCTTCTGAGTTTTTAGGCACCGGATAACTTTTCAGGATTTTTATTTTTTTCAGGGTCTGGGAAGACACCTTGCGCAGAAACAACATGACCAAGATAGATAAGATAGTTCTTTCTTTAATAACTGACATTTGGTGGCATTTAATTTTAAATTCACTTTTCTCAGTCTTTCAAATATGTCCATTAGATTTCGATTATGAGACTCTAAATTACGTCCAAAAACAATTAAATCGTCTAAGTAAACAAAACATTTGTCAAAAGTTAAACCGGACAATGCTACTGTCAATACCCTACTAAAATCACTTGGCGAAATTTTTAAGCCCATTGCCAGACGTTTCATCTGAAACTGACCAGAATTAGTACAAAATGCTGTACATTTCCTGGTTTCAGGATTTAATTAAACTTGATAATAACCAGACTGTAAATCTAGATGGCTGAATAAGACAGCTCCTGTCAGAGAATCTAAGATTTGAGTAATGTTTGGTAGTGGAAATCTGCTTCCTGAATTTTTTCATTAAGTTTTCGATAATCGACGACCAAACGCCACTTCTTTTCATTATTGTTGTCACTTTTCTTGGGTACTAGTAGAACTGGACTAGACCATTCACTTTGTGCTTCTTCTATGATATTGTTTTTTAGCATAGCTTTAATTTGTTTATTTATTTCATGTTTTAAATGTTGTGGTAGTCTGTAAGGTTTTGTATAAATAGGATAAGTATTTGGTTTAAGTTTTATTTTTGTTCATAAATATTTGTTTTCGTAAGATTATCATTAGGTAAGTGAAAAATATCAGAATATTTTTTACAAATATCTTCAATAGACGTTTTCTCTTCAGGATTAAGATATTGTAATTTCAAAAGTGCACTTAATGTCTGAGCTCTACTTGCTTCAGCTTTATGTTTATCAAATGCGCAGCATTCGGAGTAAAAACTGGAATACGAACATGCCTTTCACTTACATTTAAAATTTTTAATGGTATTTTATTTTTATTTGCTCTTACAATTGCACCAGCTAAAAACAAATCATTCCCTAATTCACTTGCACAAACAACATAATCTTCTTTTAAACTTGAATTTAAATGTACATAGTGAAAGGACTCACTTCGCGCCGGAACGGTCAAAAATTCTAATTTGCATTCCGTAATATCAAAAATGTTAGTTCTAATTACCTTTCCGTTTACATTTAAAGTACATTACATTAGTCTCAAATTAATATTTTACGAGTATTTACTTAAAAAGTCTAATCCGATAATTCCATCAGCCTGATAGGTAGGTGAAAAAACTTGAAAGTTATGAGAGAATACGTCACCTGACAGCGGTGGTAACAATGCAAGACAAACTTGACTAAGTAAACGTATTTGACCAGCTATGCCGTTGACTAAAATATCACGTCCAAAAATTGAAATATCTGGAGGCAAGCATTCTTTTCGTACAATCGACAAAGAAGCTCCCGTATCCAATAGCCAATAATACTAATTTTTATGTAGATTAAATGTAACTTATTTTGTTTTTCTAATAAAAGCTAATATTTCTGGGTGGGTTACGAAAAAACTTATCTGCTTGGTCTACCTCTTGGGTAGTTTGGGTTTGGGCGCTATTGTCATTTGAATCAGTTGCTTGAGCCGTATAAATTTGACGCGTATTACCACGATTATGTGACTGATATTATTTCTTAACTCTCCGCCTCTAAAATAACCTGAATTATGGTAACATCTTGAACGGTTACCACGATTACCATAATTATTTCCACGTACATACCTACGAGGAGGGATCAAAAAGTAGTGAGAATGAGATAGAATATAATGACTATTGATAACATTATAATTTATTTTTCTACATAGTCTCCGAGTCTCTCTACACACCGAGTCCAGCGCTTTTCCAAGGCTTCCATCCATTTCAAAAAAAAAAGTTTTGTCTTGGTCCTGCAAAAAGTTCTCCACGGCATCCATCACCTCGTTATCGTCTTCGTACTTGTTTCCCCTTAAGTATTCTTTCAATTTGGGGAACAGATAAAAATCGCTAGGCGCCAGATCTGGTGAATAAGGGGGGTGGTCAACCAATTCGAAGCCAGTTTGCTGAATGGCAGCTATCGCAACTGCCGACCTGTGCGCGGGTGCGTTATCGTGATGAAACAGCACACCCCTTCGAAGTTTCCCTCTCCTTTTCTCTTTGATTTTGATGGCATTCCTCAACTTGGGAATTAAAGCTGCATAATATTGGCCCGTAATAGTGGTTCCACGCTCCAGGTAATCAATCAACAATAACCCTTCTGAGTCCCAAAATATTGAGGCCATAACCTTGCCAGCCGATGCCACGGCACGAAACTTCTTCAGGGTCGGTGATGATGGCCGTTTCCATTGCGAAGATTGCTGTTTTGTCTCGGGATCAAAATGATGGACCCATGTTTCGTCCATTGTTATGAACCGATATAAAAAGTTTTCAGAATCTTCTTGAAACTTGTTCAACAATATCTTCGAAATGTCAAGTCAATTTTGTTTCTGACTGTCGGTTAACATTCTCGGCACCCATCTTGCGGAGACTTTTCTCATATTCAAAGATTGTTTCAATATGGATTGAATACTTCCATATGAAATGCCCGTTTCTTGAATTAAGTATCGGATGGTAACTCTTCGATCGTTCAATACAATTTTCTCGACTTTCGCAACATTTTCTTGGATGACTGACGTCGATGGACGGCCGCAACGATGTTCGTCTTCCGTGCTCGTGAGCCCACCTTGCGACAGTGGAATACGGCGGAGCAGACTCTCCTAATGTTGCCTCCAAATCGCAATGAATCTCTTGCGTCGTTAACTTTTTTAAACAGAGGTATTTAATAACGGCTCGCACTTCGTTTTTCTCCATTTTCGAGAACACGTTCCGACACGAAGCAAGCAAATGACTACATTCAGAAAAAAACAAAAGAGAATCGAAGATTTTTTTTAAAATTAATATTACAAATATCTATCTGAGCTATGCCTGCCAGTATTTATTTTTTTCTTACCAAGGAGTATGTCGTTCTCACTACTTTTTGATCCCTCATGACTGACCTCGTGCTTGTGCACCTCGTCCACGATGTCCGTGACGTCTGTGCCCATTAAAATTATTGTTATACAAACCTCGCTATCCTCTGTGGTAAGGAGAAAACTGGCCAGAATAATGCATGACGTTGTCGTTACTTGTACTCGCACCCGGCGACAGCGAACGCTCCTCATCCTTAGCTGCCTGGATAGCGTCCTTTAGTGAGCCACAATCACGAGCTACAATTATCATGTTAAGTTTAGAGCCTCTTAAACCCTCGCAAAATTTTCTTATTGCTAATTTTTCATATTTGTTAGAGTCACCATCTGCTTGAGCAATTGTCAAGTCCGTAAATAGTTTTTCAAGTTCAGACCCTATTCATCAATCGAATGTTGACATTGTGAAACATTTTGAAGACAGGGAAGGTCGGTCAAAGCTAATTGTAGATGGCGTGATCATAGCTAGGTCCCCACGGCCTACAGTTCTACCAACTTATCTGTGAACTGAAAGAGGACGGCACCGTCGATTCAGTGTTGCTAATTAATATAAGGTGCCCAAAATTGAGTAAGTTTTCAAGAAGGAAATTTCACATTAGACATAATCGTAGAATTACAATTTTTACAAATTAAAAACAATGATACCCATATAAAAATAATAAATTAAATAAAAAGAATTTGATCATTTACAGTTACGTAGGTACGCTAACAGTTTAGTCTCTCAGCAATAAACAATGGCTTTATCTAAAAAGTAATCCAATGAAGTGGAAATTCAGCAGATAATATGTTCCACGGGGGGATACAACTTTCATTTAATGCGAAGTTAAGTAGGTACCTACCTTGCAAGAGGTACCTGGATGTCTAGCATTTAGTTATGACCGTACCTAACCCCTAAAACCAGATTTGACTAATTATAATTAGCAGTGGTACCTAGTGGTAGTGTAGTGTAATAAAAAAAAAACAAATTGCTTTACAATGATTTATTGAAAACCAGGTTTACAGTAATTGTGATCTTTAGATGAACCTGCATACACAACTTCATCCTGGTTGTGAGGCCATACTCCGCTTATTTCCGTACCACTATCATCATTATCACTATCGCTTTCGGTTTCAGTGTCACTTACCACTTCTATAATAAAAGGTTTATCTAAATACAAATCATGTTTTAAGTATTCTCCTTCTAACCTGCGAACGTGTTTACAATGCTGTGCCCACTCATGAACTGTAATAGCCTCAAAAGCTTCTCTAACTAGGCGGGGAATTTCAGCATTTTTGTGCTCAATATTTACATCAGCAACTTTTCTTTTCATTGTGCTCCATATGAGTTCAATGGGATTGAGATCACAGTGATAAGGTGGTAAAAATAAGCATTAGTGTCTATTGTCTTCTAATTTTTTTTCAATCACATATACAGGTTCAGGCTTGTTTCTCTTAATTATTTCTAAAAGCTGAGGTTTAGTCAAATTCTCTCCGTAGTCAATTTTATTTTGGGTTAACCCTAATTGCATTTCTTTTTTTAAGGAATGCGTATTTGGGACTTTATTTACACAAATACGGTGATAAGGAGCATTATCCATCACTATTATGGATGGCTCTTGTAAATTAGGCACAAGTTTTTCAATAACCCACTTTTTTAAGTTGGTACTATTCATCTCGTCATGATAATCACCACTTTTTGTGTTTGATTGAAACACAAGTAGTGCATTTGTAACAAATCCAGTATCTCCTCCCGCATGAACAATACAGGCTCCAATACTCCGTCTTCACCCTCTCCTTGCCAACATTTACCCGATGTATGCGAACAGTGAATATAGGTCTCATCTAAATAAATTATGGGCCGGGGCTGGGGAGATTTATTATTTTTATCCACTGCATGCAAGTGCTTAGCTCACCAAGCGGATATTTCATTACGCTCCATATGAACCTTCCGATTGGATTGAGATTTTTTTAAGCGAAATCCCACCTTGTGAAGCAGCTTTCGCGGACTCTCTCGCTGTCCTGTGTAATTTATTTCTGTCTTTAAGACCTCTAGAAGCTTTTTAACAGTAGGGACCTCCAAGACCTCTTTTTTAGCAGAATAAAATTCATGTACTTTCCTCCGTATAACTCCCATGTCAAAATCATCAACATGCACAAATTTAATTTTACGTTTTCTCTCCTTGCCTGGTGTCCGAATTTTTGTACCAGTTTCTTCTGCTGCGTGCCCTTCCTTAACTATTTTTGAAATAGTCCATGATTCACACCTGAAATATAAGATAATAAAATAAATGTTAGTAGAAATTTGAAATCTGGCAGGTTAGTTTGCTCACTCACTTAGCAGGTTACCTATTAGATGTACGTTACCGTTACGCTAACCTGCAGCAAGAATAGAAACGAACATTTCGTGGACTTAAATAATTAGTTAACGGGTAATTTATAACAAGAAAATTGACAACACTAACCTGTCGCTGTCGAAATTCGTTTGTATATTTGATTAAATGGAATAATCGGAGACCCAGCCCCAGCTTCTTCTTCAAAAAAGGTTTTAACCTTTAGAATAATGTTTCGAGCATCACTTTTAATAGCTTTCGGCATATTTAACTTCATAAATTCAGCAATATCACGACAAAACAACCAGAGAACCCGAATGTAGTATACACTGACAATCGAAAGACATTTCAACATGGCGGCCGTAGTTCCAATTTTCGCCATTTCACAGATAACTTGGTAGGAGTGTACAATAAGTTTGACATTTCGTTCAGTCATGAGTTTACTTTTATTTCGCTATTTCGTTATTTTCGGTGATTTCAATATTTTGAATCAAGTAAATGATATGGAAAGTGTCAGAATTTAAAACCATAAATATATCCTCAGTCACAATCTGCAAAATGTTTCTACTCTGTTTAATTTATAAAACATCTCTACGAATAGCTATAAGCCACCATCTTTTAATTTTAGGGTCTCTCGGGAAATGGTGGACTCCAATTTCGGAGTATTTAGTAACACAACAACGCATCATTTTCGCAAAAATAAAATAAAACCACCTCACGCCTTGTATTATTAGCTTGTGTTGGGAACTAGCTACGACAGTGCCATTTAGACAGTTGCCTTCGCCACAAATGATTTTTTTAGTTAAAAGATGCGTACGCATGTCCTTGACAAATTCTGAAACACAAGAATACTTTGAAGCCATTCGTAACTTTGCATTCTTCGATAGTCTACTTTTCAAAATAAATTTAATTAATAAATTTTAATCTGTTTCGCCGATCATATCTGAATACATTTCAATACCATCAATCAACTGTTTCGTCACATTTTCCGAATTGTCCTTAACAGGCAATAAATTACAAGCAGTTTTCAAGTCGGACCTACCGTAATGTGGTGTAAACACCACACACACCTGTATTCTAAACATGTCGCAGGCGCGGGCTGGCGCAACTGTGCTGGGCGCGCGCAGCGGAGCGGCGGCCTAGCGCGGCGGAGGTGGCGGCCTACCTGGCGGCGTGGCCGCTGGCGCTGTGCCCGGCGCTGCTGAACAAGTGCGACGGGCTGGCCGACGCCGACAGCGGCTTCGGGGAGTCCCCCTCTACAGAGCTGCTGCCGCCCGACTCTCCTCTCCACTCCTTCGATCAGTTCGAGGATCTCGCCGCCACTCACTGATCTACCGTTCCGTTCCGTTTCGTTACATAGTGCAATGCATTTAAAGTCGGACACAGCACATTATCGCACATGCATCAATAACTTACTTAAAAATATGACTGCTCCTTTAACTGCTGGGCAATTAGGCCTTACTGGAAACCAACGGATTTATGTAAATGACCACCTGTCATTGCAGAATAAGGCTTTGCTGTCCAACATTTAAAAAAAAGCAGCTTCTGAAGTGGATTTAGATCAAGCACTCCAAAATACGTGCAAAGAAGGACGACACTCAATCCACCACTATCGCATGTAATCAATCTCTGTATTGCTGATGGTATATTCCTAAATAGTTTAAAAGAGATTACTTTTTTTAAACTATTTAGGAATATACCATCTTAATGATTACATTAAGCCCCTTTTTTAAAGAAATCACGGAACTGATGTGTGCGGGACAGTGATTATAGTGAACTGATAACTGATGTGTGCGGGACAGTGATTATAGTGAACTGATAAGACAGTTATATGTGTAGGGTGTAGTTGATAGTTATAGTGTTACATAGTTTATTCTCACTAGATAAGTTGAATTTGTATTATATTAGTAGTTAAGAATTGTCTTGTAAATACATAGTACTTCGTTGTTCGACTTATGATGTAAGCCATGTCTTGTTTTCTTGTCTTATATTTTTCTCGGATAGATTTTAGTTCATAGAATCCAAAAATGTATGATTTACCATATGTTTTATAGCAAAATAGTAGGAAAAACGCGAATAATGTCACGCGGCTCTCGTTAAGGTAAAGTTTCGTCGTACTTAAGCTAACTGTGCCGAAATCGACTTTATTCTTATTGGATAAAATTCTCGTGTTCTGATTGGCTGACCAATCAGACTGCCTATATTTCTTTAGACATTTTAGTATAAATATCGGGTTGGATTTCGGTGTCGGTACCCCCGAGTTAATAATTCCCCCCGACCCTTGCTCGAAGAAGCGCCAGCCCGCGCCGAAGCTGAGCCTGTAGCGTTAAATTCCCCAGATAAATAATAATTATCCAAGTTTGATCCAGCCTGTCCCAACTTGCTGTCCCCCCAGTGACGCCCTAAGCCGAGGTTCGTACCCCACAGGGGGTGCCCTTAGCGCGCAGTCACTTAGTATTGTAAGTAACACGCCCCTGGCTGGAGGCTTTGAGTTAGCTTAAGGCAGCCACAGGATTGACCGGTTAAGTAGTCACGGCCACTCTTGGCCAACTACGAGATGCCATAGTTAGGAAAAAAAAAAAAAAAAAAAAAAGGTGTCGGTACAGATTCATTCGCTCACTCGACACCGCTGTAGACGGACGTGCCGCTCGCTATTGTCTGCTCGCTGCACCGCTGAGTCACCGCCATCGCCAATCGTTCGTTACGTCATCGTAACGATTTCTGTAGTCTTCGACTACAACCAGCTTGTATCAATTATTGCCTTTTTCAAGGTGATTGTTGATAGATTGTTTCTTTAACGTTTTCCGTCATACAAACGTTCTTCGTGACTCCCTGACCCCTTCAGGCTAAAAACCACAGTTTCGTGGTCCTAGGCAGATACTTCACGGTGCCAACGAAGCCAAGGGGGTGTTGACCCAACACACGCGCCGAGCCCCTTCAGGGTGAGGCAGTTAATTGGACGGGTCCCAGAGTTAACCGGCCTTGGGGGGTCTCCTAGTCGGCTCTGGTGACAGCTTTTCCTCCACAGCTACTCACCTAGTGTCTCTAGGGTGTGTCTACACCCTCCGCACTAGACTGGTTAGGGCCCTGTCGCACAATAAGACTGGCGACGGGTTACAGCTTTTAGGGCTCACCAGTAGGTACTCACCTCCCTGTCTGCACCCGACAGGGAGGGCCACACACCCCCGGGTCTATCCACCCGGGGATTAGGATCTTCAGGTCCCCTTTTCTTTTTTTTTTCTTCTTTCCTTTCCCTGCGATGTCTGACGCCGACATCGCAGCATTTGCTAGGGAGGTCCTCTTCAAGGACCCCGAAATTCTCATTAAATATGGGAAGGCCTGGCGTAACCGCCAACTGAACACCGCTCCTATCGCTGAATTCAGCGACGCTCTGGAGAGCCCGCTATCGCCTCCAGTATTAGACAGTCTCCCCCCAGCCCGAGGGGATGGACACCTCCGCCCCCCCTTCGGACTCCGAATCCGAGGACGCCATCTCCCAGGCTTCCTCCTCCGAAGACGACTACCAAGTCGTTGGAAAGGAAGGGAAGAGGAAGAAGGGCGGATCCTCCCAGGCCGGCAAGGCCAAAAAGCCTCTGGCGGCAGCCATCCCCTCCGCCTCTGCCTCCGCCACTGCCCCTGCCCCTTCCTTTACTTCCGGCTCGGTACCCACCTGGCCACCTACTACCTCAGCCAGTCCTATCCCTACGGACTCAAAGAGGAAGATACGTCCCCCACCCCCCTCTACATCCAGGACAAGTCCAAATGGACTGAAATCTTCAAAATCTGCGTTGATCGCAAGATCAACTATACCAATGCCCGCTCTACCCAGCAGGGCATTAAAATCACGGTCGCCTCGTCCTCGGACTACAGGGACCTTGTCCGTTTGTTACGGCATAGGAAGTATTCCTTCCATACTTACTCTCTTCCGGAGGAAACTCCCACGAGAGTAGTAATCAGGCGTATCCACAAAGAGATCTCCACGGACGAGATCAAAGCAGACCTTGTCTCACAAGGCATCCCCGTCTCTGCGGTCCATCGCCTTCACCGAGCAAAACAGGGCCTTGTCTACGACATGGTCCTGGTCATCTGCGACCCCACTGAAGGTCATCACCCGATCTTCAAAGTGAAGTTGGTCTGCTCTTTGTCGGGTATCTCAATTGAGAAGCCCAAAAAGTCCAACATCGTTGGCCAGTGCCACCGTTGCCAGCTGTACGGCCACTCCCAGTCGCACTGCTACGCAACTCTCAGATGCGTCAAGTGTCTGGGCGGGCATGGCACTGCTGATTGCCCTCGCCCCAAGGACAGACTCTGTGCACAGAACCTCCGAGTTGTGTGCTCTACGGGCAAGCTGGTCACCCGGCTAACTACCGAGAATGCAGTAAAGCCCCCAAATCGACCACAGCGAAGTTGGCGAAGCGCGCCAGCGAGCGCCAACAAAGAGAGAGTCCGAGCGTAAAGCTCCCCTCTGCTCAGTTGCCCGAGCGTCTCGCTCCTCAGAGACCCTCCCCATGGGTCAACTTTAAATCTGCTTCGGCCTCGGTACCGCCCTCTCAACCCATCCCTGCGCCATTGGCCACTGCCAAGCCGGTCCCGGCAGCAGCTCCAGTTGCCCCTGTGGCCGCTGCTGCTCCCAGGGCTGCACCGGTTCCCACTGCAGCAAACAGGTCCCCTCCCTCAGGCCATCAGCCCTCCAACCCGCAGGTGCTTCTCAGCGTATTCGCTGTTTTCTACACGCCTGTGGCCAGCGCTATGTTCAAGAAAATTTGTGCCGCTCAAGGAAACGCTCTGCGTCTCCTTGAGATTTTCAATGCGTACCCCGAGGTATCGCAAGCCCTCGAGAACCTAACCTTTTGAATTCCATTATGAATGTACAAAGAAATAGGTGATTCAAACCCCGCTCCCTAAAATTAAGCGTCTTCAACGCAAATGCAATTACCGGTCAACGCGATGAGGTCGCCACCTTTCTGCGTGATCATCAACTTGACATTATGCTCATTCAAGAGACCTTCCTGAAGCCCCATCAGCGTGACCCCTAAAATTGCCAACTATGACATAGTTCGCAATGACAAATCCCGTTGCCACAAGGGTGGCACCCTTATATACTACAAAAGGTTTCTTTACTGTAGTCCTATGGACCCTCCCCCACTAGTCTCTCATCTTGAGGTTTCAATCTGTCGGCTCGGCATGACTGGTCATCAACCAATCACCATCATCTCTGCCTACTTCCCACCTGCCAATGGTGTGGAGGATCCCACCGCGATCACCAAGGACTTAACTGTCCTCTTCGGTCTGAGTGACTCCGTCATTTTGGCGGGGGATCTCAATGCCAAACATCCCGCCTGGAACAGCAACACGACCTCCACCAGAGGTAGGATACTGTTAAGATAAGATAAGATATTTTATTTGCGTAAAACATGGTATACAAGGTGTTAAAAAAAATATATTAGACCGAACATGTTTTGCTTAATACTAAAGCGTGCAAACTTACTTACTAAAGATACGTTATGACATTGAGATATATTACATTGAATTCATATTAAAAAAATCATTAATGCTATAGAAATTATTATTATTGAGCCATTTATATAATTGGATTTTAAATCATTTAAAATTTAATGTTTTAAACATTTTTGGTAATTTATTATAGAGACGTACACACAGCCAGAGAGTTTTTATTATATTTTGCTGATCGAGGCAGCACATCCAACACAAGTCTGTGTTGGTCACGCCGACTTCGAGAGGTTACTTCCTCTGCTGTTTTAAATAGTTCTTTGTGTTTTTGAACGAACATGCATGCTTCATATACATATAACGAAGGTAACGGTAGCAAACCAAGCTCTTCAAATATAGGTTGACATGATTCGTCAGATGGAATCTCGTATATAGCTCGTAAACATTTCTTTTGGGCGACAAATGCTCTATTGTGATCAGTACTATTTCCCCACATCATTAGTCCATACCGTAGTGAGGACTCAACATATGCGCGATATGACATCACAGCCGTTTTTACATTAGTGACTTTTTTTATTTGTCTCAAAGCATAGACAAATTTATTTATTTTATTACATACAGCATGAACCTGTGCTTTCCAATTTAAATGTTCGTCAATTACTACTCCTAAAAACTTGGCTCGAGCCACTTGTGTAATTTTCAGAATGTCCATTTTAAAATTAAATGTATTATTATAAGATTGATTAAATTGTATATATATTGATTTGTTAAGATTAATAGATAAATTATTATTATTTAGCCAGTTAATTAGATTGTCTATTGTTTTATTTATGTCCGCTTCATGATCCGTAATTGATTTATATTTTTTATCGGTAGTCACAATTATCGAAATGTCATCGGCAAAAAGAAAGCATTTGTGATTGGTTACATTAACAATGTCGTTTATGTAGAGTAGAAATAAGATAGGGCCCATTAGGCTACCCTGGGGGAAGCCGCGCTTAATACTTATATAATCAGACGAATATTCTATCATGTCCCAATTTTCATCAAGTTTAGTGACAGTGACTCTCTGCTGTCTGTTAGTTAAATACGACGATATCCACTGAAGCGGCAGTCCTCTAATACCGATAGTCTCCAGCTTTTGTATTAATATTTCATGTGAAACCAAATCAAATGCCTTTTTCAGATCAAAGAATAGCCCTGTCGTTAGCTGTTTGTTGTTAATATTGGTCAATATTTCTTTCAAAAGTGAAAAGGTGGCTAAGGATGTGGATTTATGTTTTTGAAAGCCGAATTGCTCTTTCTTTATAATATTAAATTTCTCACAGTAGCTAACTATTCTTTGATACATGCATTTCTCATAGATTTTCGACATGATGGGTATCAGTGTTATAGGGCGATAATTATTCATGTCACATTTTTTACCCTTTTTGAATATCGGTTTGACAACAGATATTTTTAAAGCGCTAGGAAAGACTCCTTGTGAAAAGGACAGGTTAATGAGATAAGTCATCACCCCACTTATTTCATTAACACATGTTTTAATAATTCTGGTGTTAAGTTTAAGTTATTCAACCTAGGTGCCTCCCTTAACTTCGATGTCATCGCTCCGATGAATCCAACCCACTACCCTGGCGTTCCCAGCCAGCTTCCAGACGTACTCGATGTTGCGCTACTCAAGAATGTAAACCTTCGTTTGCACTCTATTGAGACGCACCACGAACTCAACTCTGATAATCGCCCAATTACCATGCTTTTTGCCCCTTATTCGGGCCCTCTCGATTCTAACCAGCCCCCTCGCAATAAAGTGATAACCGACTGGAGGAAAGTAAGCAAACAGCTGAAATCCACCACGTCGCCTCACTTGGATACAATCCCCGACCACATAGTGTCAGTCGAAGACACGACGGATGCGATCGACTCGTTTACAGAACACGTTCAATCCGTATTGACGGATTGTTCACGGGAAGTTCCAGCGATGACTGATCATCGCTGGAAGTTACCGATTGACGTACGTGAACTGATAACCGAGAAGAACGCGGCCATTCGTGCCTATGACTCCTTTCCCTGAGACGCGAACAAAGCCCACATGCGCCATTTACAGCGTGCTGTAAAGAAACGCATAACGGAGTGGCGTTCCGAGGGCTGGGACAAGATGCTCAGCGAGCTCGAGCCCAACCATCTGGCCTTCTGGCAACTACAACGCAAATTGCGTACCTCCACTGGGGAGGCTTCGATGCCTCCCCTCATTCGCCCTGACAAGAGCATCGCTTTTGACAACCCCGAAAAGGCAGAATGCCTAGCCGACAGCCTGGAGTCTCAATGTTCTCCTAGCTCCCAACCAGCTGACCAAGCGCACCTTGCCAAGGTCAACGCCGAAGTCGAACGCAGGGCTGCTCTTCCCCCTGTGGAAGACCCTGATGATCCGTTGCCTGCCGTCACTCCAGACGAGGTGCACGACATCATTAAAGGGCTACAGGATCGGAAGGCCCCTGGTTCGGACGGTATCACCAATAAGGTTTTCAAACTCCTCCCCACCGCCCCCCTGATAATGCTAATGACCGCCATCTTCAATGGTGCTCTCAGCAACAACATCTTTCCGCAGACGTGGAAAGAGGCCACCGTCATCGGTATCCCCAAGCCAGGCAAGCCCAAGTCTGAGCCCACTAGTTACCGCCCCATTAGTCTCCTCAATGTCCTCGGCAAAATATATGAGAGGGTTATTTATAAGCGTCTCAAAGATTTTTTCGAGGCTAAGAGCCTTATCCCTAGTGAACAGTTTGGTTTCAGGACTCATCACTCTTGCATCCAGCAAGTTCACCGTATCGTTGAGCACCTAAGCGCTGGTTTCCAGCGCAAGGCAACGATGGGCATGTTGTTCTTCGACATAGCGAAAGCGTTTGACAAGGTCTGGCACAACGGCTTAATTTATAAGCTGTACCAACTCGGGGTACCTGACCGTCTCGTGCTCATCTTACGAGACTTTTTGTCAAACCGCACCTTTCGCTATCGCATTGAGGGTACACTCTCTTCTCCTCACCCCTTACGCGCCGGTGGCCCTTCAGGGCTCGGTAATTTCTCCCCTCATCTTCTCGCTTTTCACGAGCAACATTCCCAAATGTATCAAGACTCATTTGGCGCTTTTCGCCGATGACACAGCCATATACTACACAGGGCGGTGCCAGAACTCTATCGCCAGAACTCTCCAAAACTTCGCAAACGCTTTAGGCGTTTGGTTCCGGAAGTGGAGGATTGAGGTCAATCCCGATAAGAGTCAGGCCGTCCTTTTCTTGCGACCGCAACACCACGCTCCCGCACCTCCTAGCCCGATCACCATGTGTAGCAAGCTAAATACTTAGGCGTGATCCTGGATCAACACCTGACCTTCAGACAGCACATCAAGGCGGCTCGTTCGCGTGCCGCTTGCGCTCTCGGTAGGCTTCATTTTATTCTGAACGCGCCACTGTGATTCATCCTAAATATGCTAGCTAGACAAAAGTCACTTTCAAATTTTCAAGAACTAATTATCTAAGTATGTAGCCATTATCCCGGCTCTAAGAAATGTTTTGCACACATTTCAATCACTGATAAGCTAATGAGGGCTGTTATATAAACAAGTGGTAAGTAAAGTGTTAATTAGTTGCAATTTTGCTTCTAACGAGAAACGTCATATGCTAGTGAATTTTATACTTGTTAAAAAAAACTGTGATGGATTTTGTAGCTGAAGGCATGTACTTTTTATTTTGATACTTAAAGTATCTATAGTTTTTTCCCATCATTTACAAGACGCGCTATGTTGCAAAATTTTAATATTTTTTAATCGTTTTTAATGTTTGATGGACCAGAAACTATCTCTCCCCTCTTTCCCCTAGGTTGATTTTTTGATATATCATAGCTTTATCTGTTAGCTTTTGATTTTTAGTAGTCATAAAATTCACAAAAAATTACAACTATGTTTTTTTATTGTTTTTCTAGAGATCGAATTAACCATCTCGAAAATAGACTTTTTGGAAGAATGGCGTAAACACCCAAAAGAAAATCGAACCAGTGCTTTATATCAATATATAAGGAACAGACACGGATTATTGGGTATGAGCGATGATTCCATGAAAGAGTTAAGGAACCATATCAGCAGAACTTCTTCAAAATTTGCTGAAAAATGGAAAAGTTCCGGATGCAATCATGAACGCTTCTTGGCCAACCATTCTGCTTACTTGGCAGAAGATTTCAAGTGTAAAGTGATTGTCCACCACCCCAAACCCTCAACATCCACTCCGGGTGGTCGTCCTACTAAAACTTTTGATGACCTGAGCGATAAATCGAAAAAAAGGCGACTCGACGATTTACTCCAAGAACGGGATACAAACCAGTTGGTGGCTGCTGCTGAAATTTCAGCGCGGTTGGCTGGGCACCGAAATCTCGCCTGTGTGATTATAGAAGCCAGCAACAGCCCGGAGAAATGTCAAGACATGAAAAAAACTATTAGTTCGCGTGTTGATTCGCAAAGGTGCCTTTCAAAGGAAGAAGCTCTGGCTTACTATGTGGACGCCAGAGCTGCAACCCATTCTTACAAACAAACCCGAAAATGGAGCATGAAGGCGGGACATAAGGTATTTCCCTCATTTAATAGTGTTATTACAGAAAATAATTATGACTCTCGATCTTATAATTACCTTAATTTGATGGCGTCACACGGCCTATTACCAGCCCACAACTTTCCCACACATGGACGTACTTGTCTTGACCATGTAATCCTAAAAACCAAAAGGAACGCGCATTGTATCGTGATGCATTCCTCAGTGACTGACCACGACACTACCTCCCTTTTTCTAAATTTGTTATCTCGATCTATGCACCCAAAGAACTTCATAAAATTAATTGACTATAGTGGCTTGGATGATGCTATGAATGCACTGGATTTTTCCCCACTGTACGCCATGAGCGACGTGAATTTAGCAGCCACTTATCTTATAGATAATTTAACTAATGTCATTTCTCTTCATACTAAAGTTGTCCCTGTCAGTAACCGTCGCCGTATTATTAAGCCTTGGATTACTCCAGGGCTTCTAAGATGCTCTATAAATAGAGACAACCTTCATAAAAAGTTAAAAAAGTATCCGAATGATGAGTTATTACAAATCACGTACAAAAGATACCGCAATTTTTGTAATGACTTGTTGAAAAAAATTAGACAAGAATACGAAAAGGAGAAGATTCGTAGCGCGAAGCATAATAACAAAAAGCTTTGGAAGGTCATTAGAAAAATTACCGACACTGACAACCCTAAGCCGTCCGCCCAGGAACTCATACAAGCGGAGAACCCCCAAAGGTCTGTCAATGAGGTTAATTACTTCTTTTCGAGTATTGGCAAATCCCTCGCTGAGAAGATACTAAATCATCACGCCCCCACCCCTACCAGCTTTTCAGTTTCTCATCCACACTCTATGGCTTTTCTTCCTGCAGATGAAAAGGAGGTAGACTCCCTCATTTGTAATCTTAAAAACACCTGCTCTGAAAGTGTTGACCCCATTTCTGCTCGGTTCCTTAAGCAATACAAGAACTACTTGGTTCCTCCACTTACTCAGTTATTTAATTTAGCATTTTACACAGGCACCTTTCCTTTACCTTTAAAAAAATCACTCGTACATCCTATCCACAAGGCTGGGGACAGAGGCTGTGTCAACAATTATAGGCCAATCTCCATACTACCCACTCTTTCCAAATTATTAGAACGCCTCATGCACAGAAGGCTTAACGAATACCTTGAACGCAATAACCTTATTTCACAGAGTCAATTTGGATTCAGGGCTGGAAAATCTTGTGCTGACGCTGTGCATGAGCTGTCAGATCATCTTGTTACCAGTCTTGATAGTAAAAAGAAAGCACTTGTCATATTCCTTGACCTGGCCAAAGCGTTTGACACAGTCTCTGTACCCAACCTACTAAACAAGCTTGAAAACATGGGAATCAGGGGTCTACCATTAAAACTCTTCCGGGACTACTTATCTGATCGGTTTCAGAGGGTTAAAATAGGAAACTATGTTAGTGATGATCTTCCTGTCACTTTTGGTGTACCACAGGGAAGTGTGCTCGGGCCCACCCTCTTCCTTGCCTATATTAATGATCTCTGTAATCTACAATTACCTCATGGTAAAATCATTTCTTTTGCTGATGACACGGCACTACTTTTCACAGCAGACTCATGGGCTGATGTCTACTATTGCGCACAAAAAGGATTTGATACGGTCCTGGCCTGGTTAAAAAACAATGTCCTTACCCTTAACGTTGATAAAACCAAGTACATAGCTTTCTCCCTCACTAATAAACGCAATGAATTGCTATCCCGTTTCCACATTAAAGCGCACTCTTGCATTGACACAAATTCTAACACCTGCTCTTGTCCCGTTCTCCAAAAGACTACCTCCATTAAGTACCTTGGAATTATAATTGACAACAATTTAAGCTTCCAATCACAAATAGACAGCCTCACGTCGAGAATTCGCAAATTAATCTTTCTTTTCAAAAATATTCGTCATGTAGCTGACGCGGAGGTTATTAGGTGGGTATATTATGCAATGTGTCAGTCTCTTTTAACGTACTGCATAACATCATGGGGTGGTGCTCCAAAATCGAACATTTTAAAATTGGAAAGAGCCCAACGGGTGGTGCTGAAGGTGGCCTGTTTTCTGCCATACATGTATCCTACTGTAGATCTTTACAAACACTTTAAAGTCTTGTCAGTGAGGCAACTTTTTGTTTTATACACTGTTCTCAAAAAGCACTCCTCCTTAATTTTTGATCCCTCCTCTATCTCGGGAAAACGCAGAAAATATGCTGTCTGCGTTACTGCTAAAGGTTTAAGAACGAGCTTCTCTCAAAGATTTTATACTTTCTTGGGTTCCCACTTATATAATAAAATAAATCGTATTACCACGATCTATCACCTAACATCAAAGGCTTGTAAAAGTGCTCTGGTTGCATGGCTCCAGAACTTAGATTATAAAGCAACTGAGGAATTACTAACATTTCCAAAATAGTCCATACCGCTAATTTCCCTACACATAATACATCACTCATTTTTCCACTTTATTACTTCTATTCTGTTTATTGTTTTTATTCTGTTGAGTTTATAATTGATTTTTATATTATACCCTATCCCTTCACATTTACTAAATAAATGATCATGTTTTCATACCGTGTGCTGGGACCCTGGTGATCTGCTGTACAGGTATTCCTAGTGCAGACACCAGTCTCTCACAAACTTGTGTTACTCAGTTTTTAAACTCGTCTAATCCCATAAGATGCTATTGTTTGTGATGAGAAAATAAATTATTTGAATTTGAAATTATTTGAATTTGAGTGTTAGGCAGGCTAAATTAGACTGTTATCCCCCCGAGGAACAGATTTTCGTAACCGAAACTCGAGCAGAAATTAAACTTCAAGCCGCGTTAAACAAAACAGTCGAACGTCTAATTTCTGCACAGCTTGAGGTATTCAGATCTTTGCCTCCTGACTAGTGTTGTAAACTGACGGTCACATACGATAAGTGTCCGTCAATTAATATTAAATGACCGGTCACATTGGACATTTATTGTCATACTGGTCAGATATATTAAATAAGTATTTTTTACTTGGTAAGTACAATTATTATTTTCGTCTCAAGCAAATTAAAAAAATTATGAATGTGAAATAATACCTATTGCCTTTCTAAACCAACATAGTGCATAGATAACCTTTTAAAAAGATAGACTCTTAAGTACGTATTTATTTTTATTGATGTATACCGACAAACCATTAATCATTGAGTGTCGGCGAAATCAAAGGAAATCAAAGACGAGCGGCACGGCGCCGGCGTGGCGGCGGCGGCGGCTTTTATCAAAGAATAAACCGCTCGCGCGCCGATTGTCTGTCTCACTCTACATTACCGCTCGCGCTACAGTTCACAGGTTTCACTCGACAGTGCGTTCTAAATTACAACGGAGAGCAGACGCGCGTGTCGTATTTGCTTTCGCCAATCGATAGATAAAATGCCTAAACCCACGGGTGAAATTTGGGACCAGTATCAAGTTATTGGAAGTTTGGGCCAAAAAAAACGTGGTTTGCATTCATTGTAATACTGAATATAGAAATTCGCATGCAACACGAATGGTGCTACATATTACGAAATGTAAGAAGTGTCCTAGTGATATAAAAAAAAAGATTTATAAAGAAATCGTCTTCTAAAGTATTGGCTAAAGAAAAGAGTCTGCAAAGTTCAAGTGGTTTATTATGTTCAAGTCCAAGACCAAGTACATCTTTTGGTTCCGAATCGGAAAATTCAAATTTAGTCTCCTGTGACGACAATACGCGAATTTCGCTTGATCCTACCGATTCTTCGTCTAATCTTATTAATAATTTACGCGATGAAGACAACAGTGCTCTAAATAAGAAAGACGAAATCGACGCAGACATTGCAAGAGCTTTATATGCATCTGGGGCACCACTACACTTACTGGAATCAAGGTACTGGAAAAAGGCTTTAAATTCCCTAAATTCTGACTATGAACCACCTTCAAGATATTGCTTTAGTAACAGATTATTGGACGCAGAATATTCCAGAATTAAATATCAGATTGATGAAGAGATACGATTGTCTGCTGCTGTGTCCATTATAACGGATGGGTGGACAAATATAAACGGGAAAGGAGTTATAAATTTTATTATTTCTACACCAAAACCCATATTTTTCAAATCCGTATACCCTGAATGCGAAAGGGAAACAGCTGAATATTTGAGTTGTGAAATTTCGAAAGTTATAGAAGAGGTATGCGAAAGGGAAACAGCTGAATATTTGAGTTGTGAAATTTCGAAAGTTATAGAAGAGGTTGGGCCCGCAAAAGTTGTAGCATTAATCACTGATAATGCAAAAAACATGATAGCAGCATGGCGACTTATTCAAACCAAATATCCGAACATAGCTTGCATTGGATGTGTGGCCCATGCTTTAAATTTGATTTATAAAGATATTAATACTTTGCCTACTATAAAAAAAAACCGTTGACAAGGTAACAAAGGTTATTAAATATGTGAAGAATAAACACAGAGCTTTGGCATATTTTGAAAAAATACAGACTACACTTTATGGAAATTTAAAACAAACGCTGAAACTTCCATGCAAAACAAGATGGAACAGTGTTATTATATCCCTGGAGTCTTTCGACTGTAATAAAGAAGCGTTGAAGGCATTGGCTGTTGCTGACGAAATAAATATCGAAAATGAAATAATTATTGCTTTACTTGACGATGCGATATGGCTTTCCGTAAAGAATATTATCAAAGTTTTGAAACCTATTTCAGAAGCAATAATAAAGTCCGAGTCCGATAATGCAAGAGTCTCACAAGTTCCCGTCACGTTTATGAAATTAGAAGCTTCTGTTGAAGATGAACTTCACTCCTCAACAATATTTGAAGACCACGAAAAAGATATCATTAGAGAGGCAATTACGAAACGGAGGGACTTTTGCCTTCAACCAATTCACCTGGCTGCCAATATTTTGGATCCTAAGTTTATGGGTTCAGGCTTGAATGATGACCAAGAAGCTGAGGCCAATAATTTTATATATGACCAAGCGCGACTGCTTGGTAAAGATCCAGTAGCGATAATGACGAACACAGCTGAATTTCGAACAAAAACCAGGTACTTTGGCAAGTGTCACTCTGCCTGGGTCACTACTGAAACGATAGCCCCTCATTTGTGGTGGCAGAGTTTCGCATCAAAGCAAAAATTATTTTCCCTCGCATATAGACTACTAAGCGTTCCGCCAAGTTCAGCAGCTGCTGAAAGAAATTGGAGTATGTTTGCGAACACTCACTCTAAGTCCAGAAATAGACTTCAGCAAGATCGTGTACATAAGCTCATCACAGTGAGGCAAAATTTAAAATATTTAGATCACACGGAAGAAAAACTTAAAGATGATTCCGATACAGAACTAGACTTTGAATGCATAGGATTTGGAAGAGAAGGCGAAGTAGACGAAGAGGAAGAAGACGAAGGAGAGAGTCAGATAGAAGGATCAGATAAAGATGACTGATTGAAGATTCACTTATTTTCACAGATTTAACAATGATAAAATCGTTAAAATAAATATTTTTCATTTCACAGATTTTTTTATTCAGCCATATGATTGTTCGCGGAGATGAATTTGTGATTTTCGTGTCTTTCAATTCAATTCACCCATATATACACCCACACTAAAACTATTTATAAAATACTCTCTTTTTGACTGATTTCAAAACTATTTTATCAAGTATTTTGTTTCACTGTGTTAAAGATCGATGAATGACATTTGGTTAGCTTCGATGATTCTAAAACTTCCGTAGTTTTATAGAATAAAGAAAGAAAAAACGTTTATTTCTAATAAATTCTATTTATATACAAAAAAAAAACGATTTTGACGTTGCTGACAATAAATGACAATAAGTGACCGGTCAAATTGGATAAATGTCCAATATGCTCGGTCAGATTAATCGGTCACATATAACGTGACGGACACTTTACATCTCTACTCCTGACTCATCATTCTCCCTTATAAGCAAGTGGGGGTGCGATGGAAGTTCTGGTCATAGCACTTACAAACAAAAGTTCGCAAACAGTGAAGACACTGATGAGTTTTTATTTGTATTCTCATTTGTGCCGCTTCAATTACGTGACAATAGTAGTGGTAACATTGTTTGGCAGAATCCTCGACCATCTTCTACTATGTATTGTAGGCCAATTAAGTTTATTTTCTCCAAAGAAACAACAGACTTTACTGTAACGGAAACCAACAAAGTTTTGGAGGAAATAAACCAATTGGTACCAACAATCGGTAATGTAAATGGTAATGAGGTATCTGTGAAACATGAATTGCTATTCACGATGATTGACGGTAAAGTGTGCAATTCTATGACTGAAACTTCCTCCGCTCAAAAGTGCTACATTTGTGGGGCTACTCCTAAGTTTATGAATGATGAGTCTAAGGAATTTGTAGTAAATAAGAACAATCTGGGTTTTGGTATCTCTCCACTTCACGCTTGGATACGCTCCTTCGAATGTTTGCTTCACATAAGCTATCGTCTCGAAGTTAAAAAATGGCAACTTCGAGATGAAAATGACAAAGCAAATGTGAAGCAGCGTTCGGCTCGAATCCAAGATAGGTTTAAGTCGGAAATGGGTTTGATAGTAGATAAACCAAAACCTGGATTCGGAAATACTAATGATGGAAACACTGCTCATCGGTTTTTTGGGAATCCTGAACTAGCTTCAGATATTACAGGTTTAGATGTGACCCTAACTAAGAACTTTGGAACCATTCTTAGAACGTTAGCTTCGGGTTACGATATTAATATTGAAAAATTTAATAGTTTAACGCAGGACACAAAAAAATTATACCTTAGTCTCTATTCGTGGTATTATATGCCAGTTACGGTGCACAAACTTCTTGTGCACAGTGTCGATATTGTGCAATCGGCTCTTCTACCTATTGGGCAGCTTTCTGAGGAAGCTCAGGAAGCTCGCAATAAAGATTGTAGAAGATTCCGAGAACACAATACACGAAAAGTTTCACGTATTGCCACGAATAGAGATTTACTTAATATGTTAATAATCACATCTGATCCTGTAATAAATAGCCTTCGAGAAATTCCCAAAAAACCGACAAGTAAGCTTCCCTCGGAGGTTTTGAAATTAATTATACCCCCTAGTTTAGATATAAATTCTAGTGTAAATATGAGTAGTTCTAGTCTAAATGTTAGTTCTGACTATAATATTGAAGATTCTTCTTCAGAAGAATATAGTGAAGTAGAATGAGGAAGCGGACTATTGTATCGTTGTGGGTTATTGTTATATCGATTTATTTAATTACTTTAATTACGATTTACTAATTAAAATTTTAAGAATGTAAGTACTTTAAGGTTATTTGCTATATAAAGTTAGGTAATGAGGTCCCACTGTTCAATTAGTGGCTATGATATTAGTAATTGAACCATATTATGCGTTGTTACCCCTTTTTCTATTGTATTTATCTTTACTTGCCTTAATTAAACACAACTTATACTGGTAATCTTTGTTTTCTTAAAAATCGTCACCCTAGTTACCTACCTACCATCTTTTATTTGGATGTTTTGTACGAATTACGCAATAAGACATCACATGAAAGCCGTATAAGACAAAAAACATCAATAAATAATTTAGTCTAGCTAGCATGTTCAGGATGAAATACTGTGCGCGCGCAGCAAATTATCTCTTAAGCAAGCTGCGCATCTACACCGCAGTCATCCGTCCTATCATGACGTATGCTTGTGTTGTATTTGCGCACGCTAAGCCACACGAACCGTTTCCTCAGAAAGGTCACGGGGGGCACCCTATTATGTACGTAACGGGTCTCTTCACGTTGATCTCAAAATCCCCACCGTCCAGCAGTTCATGAAACGCCTCGCCAAGCGTTTCTTTGAATCTGCTATAAAACACTCTAATCCCCTGATTGCGGCGGCCGCCCGCTATACCCTGTCGCGTATAAGTCACATCCGCCGTCCTAGGCACGCCCTAACCGTCCCGGATGACGCCATAACTCTCCTCCAGGAGAGTAATCCCGCCACCAGCACGATCCGGAAACTCAAATCGAGAACGCCGTGCTTCCGCCCTCGCCGCCGAGCGCCACCGCGACGCCCCCGTCCATCCCCACCCCGACCCTTGCTCGAGCCAGCCCGCGCAGCTGAGCCCGTAGTTTTAAACTCGCCCCCAACTAATCCGATCCAGCATGTCCATTTGCTGTCCTCTCCCAGCGACGCCCTAAGCCGAGGTCCGTACCCCACAGGGGGTGCCCTTAGCGAGTAGTCGCTTAGTTTTTAGTTTTATGCCTGGCTGGAGGCCTTAATTTATTGAGGCATCCACAGGAAAGCCCGGTTAAGCAGTCGACAACCTCCTGTAGGTTGAACTGCGAGATGCCATTCCCCAAAAACAAAAACACGGTGTCGGCACAGTCAGCGGGCGGCAATAGAAGAAATAGGAACACTACAAGAAGGCTTCAAGCTTCAAGAGTGGTTTTATTCCTCACCAACCCAGCACCCAAATATGTATCCCACACATGATGTTAAAAATTCCGGTACCTATTTCAAAAATAATTGAGAAAGTAATTTATAATTCTGTATATACTTATTTCGAAACATTTAAATTATTTTGCAAAGAACAAAAGGGGTTCAGAAGAAATGTCAATATTATTACCTATGGCACTCTTTGACCTACTATCTAGTTTCATGACACTATCTAGTGTGATGCCGTGGCATCTGTCGATAAAATAAGGGAAAGACAAAGACTTTTATTCGTCGGATGTGGCACAAAGTTGGTTATTATTATAAATAAGTTCAGGACACATCCTCCGCTAAAAGCGGCATACGAATATTTAGGGTTTTTTTTTATAATTATAGTTTGTAGTTAAATAATAACGATCAATTTGTTATTATTATGTTGTATGTTTTAACCATATTTACAGGCATATACTATACTATTTTAGTTATACCTAATAAATTAGTTTACGAAATATCAACTAGCAAATATTATTTTTTGTTTTTAGAAGCGGCTGCGACCGCGTTTTTAGTTGCTGCTTGATTTTTATTGTAATGTATTGTAAATATTATACACTTCTGGACACATCTATTGGCCCACCTTAGAGTTTAGGTTTCGATGGCCCCTACCGAAATATGATTGCTAGATTGAACAAAAACTGTTGATGCAGTTTTAAACCTGATACATTTTACCATCTTTTTCGATCGTATTGTTTTAAATTTGAATTCAGAATACCATACGACATGGAGCTACGCCTAACAAGTCGGATATGCGCCTTGTTAAAGGCAATTGATTTTTGAATGAACAACATGTTTTATCAAATAAAGGTTTAATTTAATAACGTGTGTTGCCTCCATGGGCATCTACCACAGCTCTCATATGATTAGGCATAGAGTTTATCAACCGCTCTATGAAATTTTGAGGGATCATCTCCCATTCCTCTTCTATGGCAGTTTTCAACTCCTGCATCGTCTGGGCAACTGGCTGACGAGCCCTAACACGTCTTTTTAGCTCGTCCCACATGTGCTCAATGGGGTTCATGTCTGGGCTTCTGGCTGGCCAGTCCATAACTGTGATGTTCACATCCCGAAGATATTCCCTGACGATGCCGGCCGCATGGGCTCTTGCATTATCATGCATAAAAAGGAAATTTGGGCCCACATAGTCCGCGTATGGTATCACGTGAGGTTCTAAGCACTCACGAATGTACCTTTCAGCATTTAATGTTGGCAGCCGTGGTCCTGTAACAACCTCAAGTTGAGTTTTGCCGCTCGCGGATATACCGCCCCAGACAGTCCATGAGCCACCGCCATAAGCAACCCTCTCTTCAAAGCAGCATTGTGCGAAACGCTCTCCCTTACGTCGGTAGACCTTCTTCCTTCCATCATTGCCATGTAACACAATTTTAGACTCATCAGAAAAGAGTACACGGCTCCAATCTTGCTGTGTCCAATTTAAATGACTGCGTGCGAAATGAAGGCGCGCTGTTCGGTGGGCTCGCGTTAGTTTGGGCCCATTAGCTGGCTTGTGTGGTACCATATCGCGTTCTTTTAACCTTCTCCGAACAGTTCGAGCGCTCACAGATACTCCGTGGAAGTCGCGAAGTTGGTTTTGTATCTCAATGGAGGTAAGGTGACGATTTCTCAAGCTGGTCGTCACGATGAATCGATCCTGCCTTTCAGTTGTGACCCGAGATCGTGGCCTTCCTTGGCGACGAACAAAGCCGCCAGTCTCTAGGTACCTCCGATAAACATTTCGGACCGCAGATCGACTTAAATTAAGTTGAGCACTCACGTTTCTTTGGCTGTGTCCGGCCTAAATAAGTGCCACAGCTTGGGCGGCGACTTCAGGTGAAGTATCCATAGATTATTGATAGAACCTCACCTTAATGTTAAGAATAAGTAATGTTTGTTGCAAAACCAAAGATATCAATCACTTTTTCAAGAATTAAATCCAAGTAAACCAATAAAACCAAGTTTTCTTAGTATTCGATTGTTTGATATCAACAAACAGGCTCCAAATTGTCTTTTGTTTCTTTAAATTCTGTGTTCGAAATTCAAAAAAAGACTATTGAATGAAATTGTGAATGTGCCAGGTTCAAAACTGCATAAAAACTTTTTGCTCGACCTAATATAAAATTTTAGCTAGGACCAAACGAAACTGAAAATACAAGGTGGGCCAATAGATGTGTCCAGAAGTGTAGTATTCTGTAAAGTGTGTAACAACCTTCATCTTTGTTATATAAACATTGTGTAAATTTCGGTTGTTATACCATTCTCTCAGTTAGTGTTGTATCAGCCAGTATTGTATTTTAGTTTATGATAAAGTTTATTATGGACAAAATATTAGGTCACGGTGGGCGGTAAGCTCACATTTTGTCCATGGTGGGGGCAATAATCGCAAAAGTTGGCCTATAGCTCGATAAATGGCGTTGTGGCGTTTAAATTCGCGCTATGGTTTCGTTACACACGATTAGCAACTAGGAATTAAAATGTTATTAAATATATACCACCAGTGCTCTCGTCCCGCCTCCCGGCGCGCGTCAAGTTGGGCGTGTACAAACTGTACGTGCGCCCGATATTGACGTACGCCGCCCCCGCTTGGTTCGCCCTCACAAGCGAGTCGAGCCGAAAGTTGCTCCGCGCGCAGCAAAACCTTGCGCTGCGGACCATTATGGACGCTCCTCGCTACGTGAGGAACGATGTCATCCAGCGCGACCTCGGGATTGAGAGCCTGGATGAGTTTGCGCGCCGCCTCGCGAAGGGAATGTTCGCGCGTGCCGACGCATCTGCTTGGCCCCATGTCAAGCAGATAGCGCCCTGGCATACGCGCCCCCCCGACGCGAGGCCCCTACCCCGTGACCTGGTTGCGGACGATGACCCCACTCACCCACCGGATTGACTTCCGAGTATGCCGCTTCAGTCTACACACGGCATACTTGTGACAATAGACGCTACATATTACATGCATCTGTTGCGTAGCGCGTGCTAGGTTAATATAGGCGCGTTACGCAACAAACAACAGACATTCACCTCTATACAGGCACCCAAACTCACACGCGAAGGCGCGGTGCGGGCTGCGATTCGCGTAGACACCGGACGGTGTTACACAATACAATACCGTCCTCACACACACGACAGCCTCTTAGCCCGGACTGTGATCGGCCAGCTCTGAGATCAGGACGGGCGGGGGCTATTCACCTTATCTGTAGGAGCGTGGAGTCGGCACCTCTGTCGCTGATCGTCCTCGTCGGGCCTCCCCCAGGTAACTGGGGGTCTCACCTGGCGGGGGCTGACCGCCGAGGTGTCGTGAAGCAAGCGGCGTTGTGGATCAACGTCGTAACGCGCCTACAGAAACACCAATAGCAATCATTCACATGGGCGTGCACGCACGCCCACTACCGCCAGCCGCTATAGGCGCATACAGTGAGGGGCCCGTATTTGCGGGCCACTGTATAGCTTCCGCGGGAAGGGGGCCAAGCCCCGACACCGCTAGCCGCGCCCCCTGACGGGGACGTAGCGACATCCAACGAGTATCGGCACAGTCAGCGGGCAGCAGTTGAAGAAATAGGAACACTACAAGAGGATTAAAGAAGGCTTCAAGCTTCAACATTGGTTTTATTCCTCGCCAACCCAGCACATAAATGTGTATCCCGCACAGTTATTGTTGCTCAGTCCGCCACTTGTGACATTGAGGACTGCCACTCTTTGTTAAAAAATTCTTCGAAAACCCTAAAAATATGAACTCAAAATATACGTAGTATTAATTGCAACACTGCCAACTTTCAAACATTACTCGCCAGGTCAAAAGTTGATTGGGATATTATTGTTTTAACCGAATGCTGGTTGCAGCGAAATCCTACTATTCCTGAATTCGATGGTTATATTTCATTCACTACCCACAATAATCAAACACAAAATGAAGGTGTGGTCATTTACTGCAAAAACTTAGAACAGTACAGTATTGATGAACCGGAAATTGTCGACTCAAATTGCCTTATTTTAAAAATAAACACAAATACTGTAATCGTTGCTGTCTATCGCCCACCTAGTCATAAAAGTATCGATAACTTTTTAACATCCCTCAACGATTGTCTAAGCAATCTATCATCCTTTCAAAATATCATATTAGTTGGCGACATTAATATTGACATTATTGAAAATTCTCAAGATAATAGGTCATACGCATATCTCAACCTTATCGCTTCTCATGGTATGCTTCCAGCTCATACAATTCCTACTCATAGTAGCACGTGCTTAGATCATAATTATAATGCTAAAGACAAAATTATCAGCGTTCTGTTATGTTGCTCAGACTTCGGTTACAGACCACAATAGCGTTATACTATTTGTAGACCGTACACTTAATAAAAACCATGGCCCCAAAACTATTAAACGAGTAGACGACGCAGGACTTGAAACGTATGTTAAAAACATAGATTTTGAAAAGATTTATAGTATGACAGATGTTAACGAGGCAACCAATTTTTTTATACACTCTTTAAGTCAAGCTATAAATGAAAACACAAAACTAATCACGATTTCTAGACGTAAAATAATTTTGAAGCCTTGGATAACACCGGGCCTACATGCATGCGGGCATAGATGCATGCGAAATCGAGATCAATTACATATTAAAACTATTAAAAATCCAGATAATGAGGTAGTACTTTGCACTTACAAAAGATACAGGAATTTTTGCAACGATATTTTAAAGAAAGTTAGACAAAGTTACGAACAAGATATTGGTAAAAAACCAGGGAAAAACAACAAAAAACTTTGGGAAGCAATTAAAAATATGACTTATACTAATAAAGCTAAACAGCAATCCACACAGCTCATTTCAATAGACAATCCTACTGAATCAGTTAATAGTGTAAATTCATTTTTTGCAAACGTTGGTAAAACATTGTCAGAAAAATTACGCTCACAAAATATGAATTTTCCTAATGTAGAACCCGATAGTCAGTCAACTAATTCTTCTCAAGATTCCTTTGTTCTTCTTCCTACTGATGAAGAAGAAGTTCGGTCCTTAATTAATAATTTAAAAAACGAGTGTGCAATTGGCGTTGATAATATATCTGGATCATTTTTAAAACGATTTGCTGATATTGTTGTTCCTCCACTTACATACATATGCAATCTCTCTTTCCTTGCTGGAATATTTCCGCGTGCCTTTAAAAAATCCAAAATTGTACCCATTTTTAAGTCCGGAGACAGATACTGTGTCAATAATTATAGACCAATATCCATACTTCCAACAATGTCAAAAATCTTAGAACGATTAATGAACACCAGACTTACTAAATACCTTGAACAAAATTCTCTTTTATCTCCATCACAGTTTGGCTTTCGATCTGGTAGGTCAACAGCTGAAGCCGTCCACGAACTAACAGATCACATAGTCAACAAACTAGATAATAAAAAAGACCTTAGCCATTTACCTAGATTTAGCTAAAGCATTTGACACAGTATCTGTTCCTATTTTGATAAAAAAATTAGAGAATATGGGAGTAAGAAGCCTACCACTCCAACTATTCATAGACTATTTGTCTGACAGAACACAAACTACGAAAATAGACAATTGGATTAGCGACGAACTTCCTAATCAGTACGGCGTTCCACAGGGTAGCATCCTCGGTCCAACATTATTTTTAGTTTATATAAACGATTTATGTAACAACAAGCTGCAAAACGGCAAAATCATCAGTTTTGCCGATGATACTGCCGTGATATTCGATGCTAACACGTGGGATGAGGTTAAAAATTATGCTCAACAAGGTTTTGATACGATGTATAAATGGCTATATTCCAATTTGCTTACCCTCAATGTCGATAAGACAAAATACATGACATATTCCCTTAGACCCCAGGATCAACCAAACTTCAACTTGAAAGCCCACTCATGTAATTTCATCAACCACTGTTCTTGTCCTGTATTAGTTAAAACAAATTCTATTAAATATCTTGGAATAATCATAGATTACCGTCTCAGCTTCCAACAACACATTGAAACCCTAGTTAAAAGAATCCGAAAATTAATTTATATATTTAAAAATCTAAGACATTTATCTAATACATCAGTTATTAAAACAGTTTACTATGCAATATGCCAGTCTTTGCTAGTTTATTGCATTACCACTTGGGGCGGTACCTCTAAAACTTATATGATAAATTTAGAGAGCCCAAAGAGCCATATTAAAAGTTAGTTGCTTTTTGCCAATCGTCTATCCAACTTTCGAACTTTACCAACACTGCCAAGTGCTAACAGTCCGGCAGTTGTTCATTCTCATGACAGTACTAAAAAAACACACTGAACTTCCCTTAGAACTCAATTTACCAACACAAAATAGACGATCAACAAATGTTTGTTCAATCATCCGTTATAACACTAGTTTCTCCCAAAAGTTTTTCTGTTTTCTTGGCACTTTTCTTTATAATTCAATTAATAACAAAATACCTATTTACACTCATACAAAAGCTATTTGTAAAAGAAAATTACGCATTTGGCTATTAAATCTGGACTACGTTGCCACTGAAAGCTTATTAAAACCAGTCTTAATAATACCCACACATTTACAATCACACACCTAGACTTACATACACACATACACACAACATTCTTCATTTCCCCATTTCCATTCTTCATTTTTTGTTATGCTCATTATTATTTTATTTAGTTAGTTAGATACCTAAGTACGTATCAAAGAATAATAATATAACATAACATAATTTGTATATTTCTTTGAACTTTATGTTGACTTGCTTTTCTTTGATTTTGTTTTTAATTATTATTATTTTTTTTACATTCTGCACTCAATTGCATTATCAGACAACATGTCCTTTAAAAGAGAGCCGGGTGATCTGTAACTCAGGACCCTCCTACCTCAGACACCTTTCTCTATTTAAGATTGTGCATTTTATTAACCAGTGCCTGTAATATGATGTTGAGATAAATAAAGATTTATGATTATGATTACTTGAACTTTTTGATCCAGTCTTTCAAATAAATAGTTGGTAAATACTAACAGATTGGTTGTTGTTGAACGACGTTTGACGAAACCGAGTTGCTCAGGTAAAATAAGCTGATGGATGTGGGGATACAAGACGCCATGCACAAGACTCAAAAACCTTAGACAAAGTAGAGCGGATAGAGATGGGCCGATGACCAAAAATTTGAAAGTTTTCGCAGCCGCCATCTTGGATTTTCATTTTGACTACACTATCGGCTTTAGCACCCTCGAAAACTATGATAATTTCGCCCATGCGCAGCCGCCATCTTTGATTTACATTTTGATCTGTCGGCTTTAGCACCCTCGAAAACTACGAAAACGACAGCCATGTCAAAAAATTTTAACATTTTCGCAGCCGCCTTCTTGGATTTTCATTTTGACTACACTATCGGCTTTAGCACCCTCGAAAACTATGATAATTTCGCCCATACGCAGCCGCCATCTTTGATTTACATTTTGATCTATCGGCTTTAGCACCCTCGAAAACTACGAAAACGACACCCATGTCGAAAAATTTTAACATTTTCGCAGCCGCTATCTTGGATGTACATTTTGACGTCACTATCGGCTTTAGCACCCTCGAAAACTATGAAAACGATACCCATAACGAAAAACTTCAAAATGTTCGCAGCCGTCATCTTGGATTTTCAATTTGACCAAATTCACACTTTCCCTCTCTCTGAATTTGAAAGAAGAAAGTCACATGGAAGGACGTACAAGTACGAACGCTTTTTCGTTAATCACGATTTCTGCCAGTTTACTCCTACCGCAAGCAGCGTAAAAGAACTTCGTTCCAAAACTTCGTTCCAATAATAAATAAAAACCTATTTGAATTATGGCCAGTGCAGGTATTACCAATATTAGAGCCATATCACTGAATAAAGATCCTTTATTATTTTAATTCGCTACAATGTTACAATTTAAATATAATATTTATTAACGTTATAATAATATCACCATAAAGTATATTCATCAGGGCGTCGTTCATGAACAAGTGTTGGAGTACCAGCCACGTCGCGCGGCCACGCTACGGCGCCGCCACGAGCGTCGGGACGGCCGCCGGGCACCAGACGGCGCAGCGAGCGGGGAGGCCGCGACCATCAGCACCTGCAACAACCCCCGACAGTACAATGACACTGCTGTGTGCAAGTGTGTATTATGTATCTCAACAAGCGAGCTTATGAGAAGCCCATCACGTACCGAGGGGGCGGCGGGTGCAGCGGCGGGGGCCCGAAGGCGTGCGGCGGGTACGCGGGAGGGGGAGGCATGCCCGGCCCGTGCCCGAACGCCGGCTTCAGCGGGTCGCGCATCAGCGAGTGGTACAGGTTCAGCGCGTCCACCAGCTCCGCCGACAGCTGTGTCAGGCGCGCGTGGCGCCGGTCCGCGCGCTCCAGCGCCGCGTCCACCAGCGAGCCCATGGCGTGCGCCCGCGCCTCCAGCCGCGCCAGCTCCGCCTCGCCCGCGCCTGCGCCCGCCTCGCGCGGGTCTGCCTCGTGCAGCAGCGCCAGCGCCGCGTCCATCGTGGCCTCGTCGATGCACACGGGCGGATCGTCGCGCACGCCCCCCGCGCTCACGCCCGCGCCACCGGTCGCGCCGGCCGCGGCGGGCGAGGGAGCGCGCGCCGCTGGCTCGGCCAGGTCACCCGTCACGAAGTTAGCCGGGAATAGGCCCTCGCCTCGCTCGTTGTACCCCTTCCACCAATTCGGATCGCTGGAGTCGGTCACGTGAACTGTAAACAGTGAACAGTCGAACGTGAGCGGCACCGACACGGGCGGAGAAGGTTTGCGAGGAGCGGCGCGTACCGATCTCGCCGGCCAGGAACGTCAGCTCGTTGTCCTCGGCCGCCTCGAAGTCGTAGAGCGCGCGCACCTTGCGCGCCGGCTGCTCAGGCGCGTCCACGCGCGGGTACAGCGGCGCGGGCGCGGGCGCGTCACGCAGGGACAGCGCGATGGCACGCGCCAGCTCGTCCTGCTCGCGCTGCGCCTGCGCGGCCGCGGGCTCGGCGGGCGCGGGCCGCGGCGCCTCGCCCGCCTCGGCGCGCAGCTTGGCGTGCAGCGAGGGGATTAGGTCGAGCTGCGGGTCATCGCGGAACTCGCCCTCGGCCCACTTGCGCAGCAGCGCGCGCATGCGCTGCGCCACGGCGGGTTGCGCGCGCGCCAGCAGGCGGCGGAACTCGGTCTCGAAGTCCCGCGAGGCCACTTCGAGGTGGAAGGCGCGGCCGCAGTTGGCCACGCAGGCGTCCAGCAGCGTGGCCGCGTGCACCTGCACGTGCGGGTCGGGGTGCGCGAGACGCCGCATCACGGCCCGCAGGCACTCCTTAGCGCTCTGCGTGGAAGCGCCGGCGCGGTCACAGATCTCCATGATCAGCCCCCATTCCTCGCTCGTATTGTTCTCGCTCGTTGCGCGTTCTATAAATAATGGACTCTGTTATCACCATAATAAGTCTTGTTGTGCAAGCCTAAAAGGCTGGTTAGACTAGTTTGTGCAATATGTATAAGGATGCTCTCATTATCGTCTCAAACAATTTATAATCATTTACTTGGTCATTACAAGTGAATGTGAAGACTATGTGGGTCCTTGTTCTTGTTTTTTTTTTCTCTCAGCTTTAATCATAGTTTGCCAGTTTGAGTAAATTATGCGGCCTACCCAAATGTTCTTTCTTTGGTATTGTTCGTCGAATCGTTGAGCTCCTTAACTTTTATGTTGAGCTGTACGATTACTGACAGATGCTTGCACTGACTGGACAGGTCCACTCAATCTGTGTGGTTCTTTCCTCAAAAGACCATTTCAGACACCAACCTACATGGTCTTCACATGATCTGACAAAGATTATGTCTGGACTTTAAAAGAGACTGTGACCTCTGAGTTTGTTTCGGCCTTTCTTCTCAGAGTAGTCAGATAGGAAACGCCGGCCTCATCTAGTTAAAATAAAAAAAATGTTTGACGTGTAAAAGTGTTTGTATAAACCTACTTACAGAAATAAAATCATTTATCATTAAAGTGTTGGTTCACACCTTCAGTGTTGGTTCTATGTGAAAACTCGGACACTAATGATAGCTGCTTAAGGTTTTATAGACAAACGTTATACCGTCAGGAGTACCACAGGGCTCGCACATGGGGCCTTTGTTGTTTTTAATTTTTATAAATGATCTGGGAAGTAAAATAGAATGCAGGTTTAATACACTACCGTTCTAAAGTTTGGAAGCAGCAATGTAAAATCAAATAAAACTAAGTCCTTTCAATTTCAATGTATTGATAAAAAATTAAAATATAAACAAAAACTAATTTAAGCAGAACCAAAATTTTACATACAATATAAAATTAAATTAAATTTTAGCTTCATCAAAGTGTCCTCCTTTTTCCTTTATTAGCTTCTCGCATATTCTAGGCATTCTATTAATTAATTTATTTAAATAATCTTCATCTAATCTGTTCCATTCGCTCTCTAATAGCTTCCACAAATGTTCTGAGCTCGTAGGAGAACGATTTTTCACCCTTCTATCGAGTTCATCCCAAACAAGCTTAAAAATCGGAGAAAGATCAGGTGATTGAGATGGCCATTGCATGATGTTTCAGATTTTTCATCTTTTTTCTTGTTCAAGAACGTCTGGCACAGTTTAGAAGAATGTTTAGGATCATTATCCTGTGGAAAATGAATCCAGGACCAATTAGATTTAGTCCACTGGGTTGGGAATTTTGGCGAATTTACAAGTAACCTTCCTTGTTTAGTTTTCCGGTTATCCTTACAAGAGTTCGTGGTTTATTGTTGCCAAAACACCCCCAAACTATGACATTACCTCCACCATGTTTGACAGTAGGCAGAGTACATGCCTCTGAATCCCTCTCTTCTTTTGACCGACGTACAAACACACGTCTAATGGATCCGAAAATCTGAAACTTTGATTCGTCACTCCAAAGGACATTTTCCCATTGCTCTATTGTCCAGTTTTCAATTCGACATAAGAAAAATACGATTAGAATGGGCAAAAGCGCACCAAAACTGGACAATAGAGCAATGAGAAAATGTCTTTTGAAGTGACGAATCAAAGTTTCAGATTTTCGGATCCAATAGACGTGTTTGTACGTCGGTCAAAAGAAGAGAGGGCTTCAGAGGCATGTACTGTGCCTACTGTCAAACATGGTGGAGGTAATGTCATAGTTTTTTATCATTACATTGAAATTGAAATGACTTTGTTTTGTTTTATTTGATTTTACCTTGCTGCTTCCAAACTTTTGGACGGTGCAGCGGTGGTGTACGCCGATGACCGAAAACGGGCCGATATTGTCCAGATGGTGTTGGTATCGAAATCCATATGATTTCGATTGCTAATAAATGTAAGTACTTAATCATATTAAAACAAGAAAAAACTTTTTACAAAAAAAAAAAGAACCGACTTCCAAAAAACCAACTTCAAAAGTGGAAAAACACTTTAATTTCGGAGGCGGTGAATCTTTGGATCTATATTTTCGTTTTTTGCCACCGACTTCCAAAATTAGTTATTTTTCACTTTTTAAATTTGTTTTTTTGGAAGTCGGTTGTTTTTTTTTTGTAAAAGTTTTTTACTTTTTAGTGGGTCGGTTTGTAATTTATCTAAGTTTCATTAGCCCTTTACAAAATATTGCTTTTCCCGATGCAGGGACGTCGATTGCTGTGGAGTTCTCTTTGTACTTCACTACCAGCTCCACTTCACCATACTATGCATAGTGACGAGCATCAGTTGCTTAGCAACCATATTAAAGTAATCGAATCGCAACCCGTGAAATACTTATTATTGAGTAGTTCCGGTGGCCATCTGTGGCCTTTATCATCAGTTCCACTTCACCAAATGGTGCTTTTCGCGAGCAAATGCACGAGTTACTACTATAAAAAACACCCAAATCGCTTTGTGTGCCTAAAACATTTGAAGAGTTCCCTCGATTTCTCCAGGATTCCATCATCAGATTCTGACCTGATGACAATGGAACCACCTGGGAAGTATACCCTTTCAAGCAAAAAAAGATTTTTCCAAATCGGTCCCGCAATCTTTGAGTAATCAGGGAATCTACATAATAATCATCATCATTCAAAATTGTCTAAGGGGCCTCTGCGAGTTGGCTTCGGCCCCTCGTATGCCTGTCCCGAGTAAGTCAATGTAAAAAAAAATAATAAAAAGATTCCAAAGAACTGAGCAACTCCTTCTTTTTTTCAAGTCGGTTAAAAAGACCCAATTCACTAATTTTAATTAACATTTAGTTTAAGCTAATCTACTGATCCTATATTTTATACACTTTAAAACTTTTGCCTAGTTTTCAAATTTATCGATTTTTCTCGAATTAAAGTAAGGTCGTTAGTAGTTTATTTTTTTCGATCTTCGATCAATAATCTAATAAAGGATCAGACATTAAAACATTTATATTTCGTACTACGAAATATAGAAAAAAGTTTAGTAACATTAACAACTCCAGTTTATTATAAACCTTACCACAGTTATCACTCAAGCATAAAGTTTCATCACGACTGCTAAGTATTTTTGTTAGGTCCTTCTGTCATCGGAAAGCAATAAAAAACGTGGCTCGAAAATAAAAAGTTATTTTTATAATAAGTAAAAAAATACTTATTCTAAAATGAAACTTAACATCTAAGCAATAAGGTTAAAAACATTTTGTTGACAATTTCGTGCTTACTCCTCAGAGCACAGTAAGAAGTGAAAGACGTAGAGTTGCAGAGTATATTTTTTTAGGCGAAGGTTCGTTTCGTTTGTATGGTGGCAAATATTTTTGACCGATTTAAAAATATAGTAGGACTAACTAGTACAATAGTTAGTTATTTTATTACATTGCTATTCATTGTGTGCGGGTTGGCTCATTGTAATCAACCCGTATAAACAACCCGTGGGTGCGTCTACTTTTGTACGCAATTTAGAAGTAGGTAATAAAAAAATATTTGTATTAAATCAATTTGATTTAAATGCGAAATAGGTCGCTAGGAAATCTACAAACAAAATCATCTGCTAGCCTTTTCCCAACTATATTGGGGTCGGCTTCCAGTCAAACCGGATGCAGCTGAATACCAGTATTTTACATGGAGCGACTGCCTATCTGACCTCCACAACCCAGTTACTGGGTAATACGATACCCCTTGGTAAGACTGGTTGTCAAACTTTCGGGCTTCTGACGGCCCGTAACGACTGTCAAAGATACACGAATGACAGCCGGGACCAACGGCTTAACGTGCTTTCCGAGGCACGGAGGAGTCTTGATATGTAAAGATGGTCACCCAGCCACGGACTATCCGCGGCAAGCGTAGCTTAACCTGACCGATCGACCCGTGCGGCTGTTATTTCTTAAGACAGCCGGGACCAACGGTTTAACGTGCTTTCCGAGCCAAGGAGGGGTCTTGATATGTAAAAATGGTCACCCATCCACGAACCATCGGCGGCAAGCGTAGCTTAACCTGATCGATCGACCCGTGCGGCTGTTATTTCTTAGCCACAAGTCACGAGCCGTAGAAATGTACAAACAACAATAACATATATGTACGAGCTACGCTGTACATTGACTTTGTGATAGTTTGTACGCCACACTTATTTATGCACAATCACCAATATTGTTTAGCTGTGCATTCCTCTAATATAACATTTAAGTGTAACAATTCTGTAATTATATTTAGTAGCAATAACTCCATCAAGGGAATCGTTCGTCTACTCGTGTACATAACATAACATACCTAACAAGTTCACATAACAAGTACATAACATTTTCACTGTTGGGCATTACACCCCAACATTTGGTCCTTCGAGCAATTTAGTGTTGTGTGATTTATATCTTTTACGGTCGCGAATCGGTTGGACTGGTCTCTCACAAGCGAGTCGCCCCAGTACCAATTGAGAAGGCGCATATCGTAGAAGAAAAAGGTTGCACAATACCAAGAACCAGGAGTGTGGAGCAACAGCCTACTTCTCAAAACAAAAGTTCGCCAGTTCGTCGGAAAGTTTGGCAACATGACGTCATCAGCAAACACTTACGAGAATCAGCGCGAACTTTATGAAAACATCAAGAAAATCGGCATCAACATCAAGAAGGATGGCTGGGACAGAAAGAACTTGGACTACTTTAAACGGCGTATGCAAATGCTGGAAAACTTATGGAGTGAATTCCAGTTCAACCATGATCGTCTGTCTACAGAAGTAAGTGCGGGTCATCCTTACTTTACAAGCGATTTATACAACACAGCATTGAAGTTTTATAACGAAGTCAAGGAGTTAATTCTCCAACAAAATCAGCAACTGTCGACGCACAAACGGTCCATAGGGGGACCAGCGGGACCAGCGCTGCCACCGACACCGTTCGAAAGTACCTCTGAACAAGATCAAACAGGTACATCGAACAAGAAACTACAACAAAATCAGCAACTGTCGACGCACAAACGGTCCATAGGGGGACCAGCGGGACCAGCGCTGCCACCGACACCGTTCGAAAGTACCTCTGAACAAGATCAAACAGGTACATCGAACAAGAAACTACAACAAAATCAGCAACTGTCGACGCACAAACGGTCCATAGGGGGACCAGCGGGACCAGCGCTGCCACCGACACCGTTCGAAAGTACCTCTGAACAAGATCAAACAGGTACATCGAACAAGAAACTACAAAAGCAACAAGACAGCGAGGAGGAGGATGACACCAATAACACAAATGAGAGCAACAGCAGGGATCAATCGCCTCCTCGGTCACAACAAATCCCAAACGAGAGGGACACGGGGTCCAACAGTAAACTGGACGACCTCTTACGCAAACAATCGACCAACTTCAAGGCCTTCATGAGAGCTGTCGCCAACATTCAAGTGGAATTTATCACAGAAAAATGGGAATTCCAGGATGCGTTGCAAACGTTACAAGCGCGTTGGTCTGCTATTGACAGTCTCCATTGGGAAATCGAGTACGAACTCAACGGGGACAAGAACGCAGTATATGAAGAGCGCTATACAAGATTCGAGAACCAATATATCGATCTGAAGAAGGCATTAAACACCAAGATGTGGTCCGGAGCTTATCGAGAAAAAACTACACCAAAGTTGGAGATACCAGTATTTCACGGAAAGTACAATCAGTGGATACCATTCAAAGACCTTTTCACGGAAGCCATCCATAACAATACATCCTTGTCAAATGCGCAGAAAATGCAATTTTTGAAAAGCAAGGTCCAAGGAGAAGCTGAAAGGAGGCTGAAAGGTACAACACTTACAAATAAGCTCGGACAACTATCTAGTAATCTGCATTTTTATTGTTAAATATGTACATTTTACATCACATTTTATCAAAAATAAAGTTCATATTTTTAATCTTCATCGATAACAACGTTAGCATCCTGGTAGTCTTGATCTTTACAATTAAAATAAATAACTATGAGTTTCTCTGTATTTTCTTTTTTCAACCTATTTCTTTTAACATCTAAAGTCCATTTATAGGTGGAAAAAGACCGTTCTACATCTGACGATATCAAAGGAGCAAATTTAAAAAAAAAAAGATATTAAATTATGTGCTTCATTTTTTTCAATAGCCTCACCATATTCTCTAAATGTGTCTAAATCTGGGTTTCGATCCATCACGACCTATTTTATTTTTTATATTTTCTGAATTGCACTCATTTATAGCAGCTCTGACTTGATCAAATGCTAAAAGTGAATCTGTCTGGGATAAATTATGCTTTTGCAATTCGTTTAAAGAAATTAGAATTATAAAATAATTGTCTTTGATGTAATTTAAATCTTCTTTTAAATTTTCTTTTCTATAATATTTTTTGCATCGCGGATAGATACCACATCAGCTTAAACAAGATAATACTTTTTCAAAGTATTGAACATAGTAAAATGCTGCCTGTAACCAAGTGTCCCATCTGGTAACAACTGGTTGGGGAGGTAGCGGCAAATCTGGATATTTTTCTTTTAAAATTTTGACTCTGCTTGGGGCTTTCAAAAATAGCTTTTTAACATTTGCTATTAAAATGTTGACATCTTGATCCCAATTCCAATGTTCACCAATGTTGACCTAATTTGCTCAGTACGCGATGAAGATAGTACGCCAAACATGTTACGAACTTCATTTCAGGTCAGCATTTTTTTAAATTTCGTCCTGCAGCTAGCATGTATGCTACGCTATCAATGCAGAGGACAAGAATGTTACCTACCTTCGATTCAAAAGAATCTTCCCATAAATTTTCTAAACATTCTAACACAAATTGCGTGATTGTTTGTGCATTGTACAGTTAGCATTTTACACGCTACCAAATAAGGTCTGGTATAGTTGCTAGGATGCAATGTTTTTTTTTTTTAAATGGACTATATAGCGACCTGTCGCTTCATCTAATGATATCCATAGTTTCTCATTTTTACTATTTTGCCGAATTGAATTGATTTTATCTTTAAAAAAACTTGTCCAAGTAAACTTTCCGTAACCGTGATTCATCTGGCAGTTTACGATAAGTACACGAATAACAACAGGCCCTACACATATATTTTTGAAAGAAATCTTGAAAAGTGGTATTTTTCATCTGAGACCACGGAATATTGCATTAAATGAGAAATTTTATAAGATCGAAAAAAAAATCCTCTTCGGGCCGCTTAAACTTTCCCTGGTGTAGGTACTGCTCCTTCGAAATGTCTTTTAACGTTTCCTTTATTTATAGTTTTCAAACGGCTTTCACATTTTGAACACTATATTGTACTACTAGCGTGATCGTAAAGTAGTTCGGGATGACAGGATATCCATTTTTCTACAGTTTCAGCCTTGACGTTTGCCATATCTGTACTCTGTTGAAGAGATGGAACCTCGTATATAACCTAAACCAAAGACATGAAAAATTTACGTTTTATTTAGTGGTTGTTGTTTATTTTTTAATGTATCGTGACTCGATTGAAAATAAGGACAAATTTACTTTCTATGATTTACATCGCAAAATCTAAAATTAACACATTTTTGTATGGCTGAGCGTATCACATAGTAAATTACCACGTGTTCCACTTTGACTTGAATACATGATCCAAAATTATAGTTCATAAACTGTAGGTTCAAATAATATGAGAAAGTTAATTTAATTTAACAATAAAATAATTACGTCCTAAGAAAAGAGCATTTAAGCACAACGGATAAAATTTTGTAATAAAAATCTAATTATTCACTTACGATAAGAGCATGAATTTTTGTAGAGAAGTAGAGAAGGCCTATAGAAATTTGTTTTACCAATATCTTGCAAGTAGGACACAGGACACTCAAAATATATACGGATTCCAGTAAAAAAATGTCGGTTAATAGTGGAGTTGGCTAAATTGCGACTACATTACGAGAATATCATAATTTTGTTTCGCACTAAGCTCACTGGTTCACTCTAGATTTTACAATTTTAAGACTCATGGTATGTTCAACAGCTTAAGAAAACAAATACAATACAAAAAAAAATATTCTTACAGTACATCCAAACATGCTTTAAACTCCTTGTAATAGGTAAAATATTACTTACCAAAGCTTGGTTTAAATAGATCCAATTCAATAGTGAAAAAATCTAAGTTCGTGTATTCGAGCCAAATCGTGGTTTTGAGCAGATTGCAGAAGTCGGTACAAGCCAGGGTCAAGTAACGTTTTCACAACACAGTAACAAACAAAGAAGTGCACTCGGCGGGTGTACGCATTGTTTTGATACCCGGTTAGTGCATCACCCATGATCCTTTGTTCTGATTGGTCGTTGGGTAGTGTCAAATCGCGACTGTGTGCCGTTAAAAAAAAAAATGAAGAATATAATATTGGTCATTTTAATACAATTCCTACCTAAGTTCCGGTTTTATAAATAATCAACCAATTCCGAAATTCCGGAGGAATGTCCATGTTAATATATACGTTTCGGATCAATGACCCCAATTCAATCTACCTACTCCGATCACTGGTAATAACAGTGGTGGCGTACTTTCCTACTTTAATCGGATTTTGTTCACAATTTCATGAGTATTTACTCCGATCACTGGTAATAACAGTGGTGACGTACTTTCCTACTTTAATCGGATTTTGTTCACAATTTCATGAGTATTGTTTTTTTGCGCGGAACCCTAATTAATTTTGTAAAATAAAAGTATCCTTACGTATGAACCTTTTTGGCGCAACCGAGAGAGCCGTGAGGGATGAGTATTGTTGTTAAAACATTATTTTCACTTTTTTATTTTGTTATTCGTATTTTGTGTTTAGCGAACTGTGTCCAAATGAATATTTTTCTTTGTTTCTTTCTTTTCTAAGTTACTCCTTATAATATCAGCTACAGCCCGCGCCAAACTTTGTGACCGCCCCGAAACTAGGCTCATTGCATTGCGCAGAACACAAAATCAGGGTATTAGTGGGACGCACAAGAGCTTGGGGGCAGGGCCACACCCCGCGCGCCCGCACCGCTCACCCGCGACGCGCGCTGGCACCCACGCCTTAGTGTGAGTGCTACGTCCGTACACGAATCACGCACTTGTTGAGCTCCGAGAGTACTGTCGCGTTCAGAATTCGTTCGATCGTTTCGTTAATTTGTTGTTATAGTTTTTAGTTATTGTTACTTGTTGTTATTGTTACTCGTTGTTATTTGTTTATAAACATGCCTACTGGACGTTGTAATGTTTTACGACGCCAGGCTCGTAAAATGGTCTACGATGTTTATAAATTTATGAAGAAAGAAGCTGAAGAAGGCCTTAAATACGATTTGTAGGCAGTACATAAACGGACTGCAGCCGCTACAGGAGTATCAGAAAGAACTGTACGACGTATTATATCGGTTGCTAATGAACCAAGTTCCGATTTATTAGCAGTTTTTCGTACACCCGGAAAGAAGAGGCAAGGGGTAAAAAAGGTAACCGGAATCGACAATTTTGACCAAGGTGTCATCAAAAGATGTATCCACAATTTTCATGTAACACAGAAAGAGTTGCCGACAATTGCTCAACTTTTAAAAAAATTAAAAGAAGATATAAATTTTGAAGGATCCGCAACGAGTTTGAGGAGAATTTAAATGAAATAGGATTTAAATGGAAAAAAACTGAAGACAATCGCAAATTATTAATTGAAAATACAAATATTCGCTGTAAGCGAATTGAATATTTGCGTGCAATAACGAAATATCGCGCAGAAGGAAGACCGATAGTTTACACTGACGAATCGTATGTCGATTCATCGCATACCACTTCGAAGGCATGGAGTGATAGTAGCACTAAAGGTTTAAAAAAAAAGATATCAAAAGGTCAACGTGTCGTCATTGTACATGCTGGATCCAAATCAGGATTTGTACCCAACGGCCTTTTAATGTTTAAGGCAGGTACGAAAACCGGAGATTACCATGATAATATGAATTATAATAATTATGAAAAATGGATACGCACACAACTTTTGCCGAATCTCCCACCGAGATCGGTTATGGTGATAGATAATGCACCCTATCATAACAAATTAGAGGATGCAGCGCCGACGTCAAATAGCAAAAAGGCAGAAATGGTGGCATGGCTTACGGCAAAAAATATCCCTTGCAGTTCTGACATGCTGAAACCAGAACTGTATAAATTAATTTCTATACACAAAGAAAAATTTTAAAAATTTAATATTGATAAAATTTTAGAAGAACACAATCACACAATATTACGGCTTCCACCTTACCATCCCGACTTGAACCCCATAGAAATGGCTTGGGCATCCATAAAAGGTTACGTGGCGAAAAAAAATGTCACAAATAATATAACTGATATTATGAAACTAGTGGAAGAAAAAGTAAATAGCATGGGTGAACAGGAGTGGACTGCACTATGCGACAAAGTTATAAATATTGAAGAAGAATATAAGAAAAGTGATGTCATCATAGATGACCTAACTGAAAAAATAATAATTCACGTGAGCGATAATGAATCAGATGAAGATGATTCGGATATTTTTTGTGAAGAGAGTGATTCGGATGCGGAACCATCCACTAGTAAGGGAGATGTTTTTATGGAAGGTGTGGCCCCATTGTGAATATAGTTTTTATTTATATTAATGTTTTTTATTTACATTTTTCCTATTATTACCTAACCTATATGTTTTACAAATAACACATACATTATATATTAAATTAAATAAAATAACCTATGAAATAAACACGAACTTTATAATCACCAAATAAAAATAAATTGACATAATACAATAAGTATTAAAAATGTTAGAAAACGAAAATTGTTTGGTTGATTACGTATTGTCCACTCGACTGTACCATGCGCAAGTTCGGACTCGCGACTATATTCAAGGCGGTCACAAAGTTTGGCGAGGGCTGTATCTGCCAGTGAAAGTCCCGTCAAAATCGGTCCAGCCGTTTCGAATTTCATGGGTTTTAATTTTTTTGCGCGGAACCCTAATTCTTTTTCTAAAAATAAAAGGAGCCTAAGTTACGCGCCGTAACATCAGCTATCTGCCAGTGAAAGTCCCGTCAAAGTTGGTCCAGCCGTTTCGGACATTAGCCGAAACAAACAGACAGACACACACAATTTTTTTTTTAAATTGCTTTTTCGTTATACGTATTATAATTATATACCTACTGTCATACACATTTAGTAAAAAGCTGTTATTTTGACATTACAAACAGACACTTCAATTTTATTTATTTGCATACAGGGTGGAAAAAATCAATGGGCCCTGAAGGGAAACCACTTTAAATCCTTAAGATAGATTATTTAACTTAAAGGAAACATTCCTTTATTTTTAATAAGAAACCAAACTGTATTCACAGGTTTCTCGACAAGCTTACCTAAACCGGGAATCTAAATGATAAAAAAATAAACACTTGCTATTTTATTCTACTAATCGATAGGATTATTGTTCAGGATAAAATCTCTCTAGTAAACATTTATTTAGTCTTAGAAATAAAAAAGATCATGAAATCTAAAATTTATTTTATTTTATCAACAATTCTGATATGAAGGACACGTAAACATGAAAGAAAATTATTACCTAGAAAGACATTGATACTTGTACAATTTAAAATTACAATTTTGTTACACTTTATTTAACTGATAAGTTGTTTGAAATGAGACCTCTTTACGGATACACAAGTCTTTTTTGAAATTCACTTTGTGTAGCCTTGTGCAAAATGTTGTGGTGTCTGCTCCTAATAACATTTTCTACCTCGACCCTTAGCTCTACTACAGTCTCATGACTTATTGTAAATAACATTTTTTACATGGCCCCATAAAAAATAGTCCAGAGGCGTCAGGTCTGGACTTCTTGCAGGCCATCTAATCGTTCATAATCCGTTTTTACCTATCCAGACATTGAAATATTCTTTTTTTTTTTCAATGTGGATGTACTAGGTACCTAATATTTCTTGGAGAAATTTTATCTGTAACATTGACTGTATCGACTAGTGAAATAAAATAGCGAGTGTTTATTTTTTTAATTTTTAGCTGGTTTGGTAGCTGGTCTACAAGCTTACCTAAGTAAGCTTGTCGAGAAATCTGTGAATGCAGTTTTGATTCTTTTTAAAAATAAAGGAATGTTTCCTTTAAGTAAAATAAAGGAATGTTTCCTTTAAGTAAAATAATTTATGTTAAGGATTTAAAGTAGTTATGCCTCCGGGCCTTTTGATTTGTTCCACCCTCTTGAGTACAGATCAGCTTGTAATTACATTTTAACTGGCTCATACATTGTGCATGGTGGGTACCTAGTATGTAAGTAATATTGTATTGCCCAATTTGTGAACCAATAATAAAAATATAAAAAATCTGAACATATTGCAATAGGCGTTAATGTAATTAGTCATGTGATGATAGCACACAAGTAGTCCGTGTCAGACCACAACCACATCTGTAGTCAGAATGACTAAATAAACATGTATTTTCTTCTCTGTTGGTTTTTATTATTTTCCAAAAATACCATTTCTTCACATACCTACTAATGGTATGTAGTAGGTACTGTGTGAGCAAGAGCGAGCATGTTGCTGTGTACGGACAATGAAACATTGTAAGATGATTGAAAATTAAATATCCTGCCTAGCCTATCCTGGTGTTTGATTTGATGGTAGTACTGTGTGAGCAAGAGCGAGCATGTTGCTGTGTACGGACAATGAAACATTGTAAGATGATTGAAAATTAAATATCCTGCCTAGCCTATCCTGGTGTTTGATTTCTCACTCACAGGTAGTTAGTACTCTGCCGCCATATCCAAAATCAATTGAATCTTATTCAACACATTGACCAAACACCAACAAGTTTATTTAATTACACTGATATAGCTCTATGAAGAAACTAAACAAAATTGAAAGAATCATCACTAGCCGCCTGCTGTGTCAGCTTAGAGTAACAAGGAAACTCCTACAACTACTTTGTTGTGGCAGTGAGTTGTCAGATCACGGCTCGTGCTCTGAGGCTTAACAATAAATTATTGGTATGGGATGTGCTGTAGATGTTTAGTTGATGTTATAAAACTTAATATGACTCCTATGTCATACTACAGTTCACTGCATTTTGATGGATCAACACAGGGTTTTGCATCTTTTGTCAGACAAAATCAATGTCATGCCAAAGTAGTAAGTAAAACAAGTGGAGCACAAATAGTCCATTACTTAACTCAGTTACTTGGCGAAACAATCACTCACACACTAGAATGAACAGTATTAATAATTAGCTTGTGAGCTTCACGAAATCTCTTATCTTTTTTACAAAGAAACTTGCAAATCCCAGTCAGTGAGTCAGCGGGAACCTGATGCCTCTGATTAGGGCTGAACTTACTTTGTAAAAGCACTAATGTGATCAAAAACTGACGCCCATCAAGTGAACGTCTTCGTGTACCTACGCCTAATTACTACTTACATCTACATTAGGCCTATTACTTTTGACACTGTAAAAACGTTGACTTACCAACATCTTGATCAAAAGGTGAAGAATTACCGAAAATCCCCATATTATACAATACAAGCACCCATGAAACACTACAAACTAGCCACGTAGGACCTGTACAGAATATTAACTGATAAGCACAATTTTTCTAGTATTACGGTAACAGGAATTACTTTTATTAACACATTTAAAAAAATGAACACAACAAAGAAGAATAATTTTATCAATACAACCACAGATTATTATTATGTAGCAAGAATACAAACTATTTTTTTTTAATAATTTATTCATGACCATAGATACAAGTCTTTCAGTCGGATACATAGCTGGATTTTTAATATTATAAATTAGAGATACATAAGTAATATAATAAGGCACGTTTTTCCCTTAATTATGTAAATAATAATATTTTAACACTGTTTTTACATCTTTATTTTTCTGTTCATATTTCCAACTTGATGCCCTTTTGGGTTGGGTGGGTTACGTATTACGGCTATTTTCTTTTTTTTAAGACTGGGAATACACGTCAGATTTTGTTTCCGACTGTCTGATCAGACTATCGGATCGTATTTGCTCGATACACGTCCGATTTTTACGTCAGGCCTGTGTGTCAGGCTTTTTTTGAACTCAGTTGTTCCCAGGTGCTGCCTGAAGTATAAGTATTCTGTGGTTGTTCTCAAGCTATCATCCCGAGCATACGGATCAAGAAGAAAAGATGAACGAATTACTGTTACCTAATACCCGATTGCGGCGAAGCAAAAAAGGAGGGTTGCGTGTTTGACCAGTAAGTATCTACGTATGTAAGTCTGTCCCTATGCTCCCTCTTAACTACTAAACGTCTGAACATATTTTGATGAATGACATGTCATTAGATTCGTCTTTATTTCGCGAGTGTCACTGGGTATGTTAAAGGCGTCTTAATAAATTTAACCATAAAGACCTATTGCCTCCGACTGCATGAGATTGATTGGAGACAAAATAGGTCAACTTGTTTCCTTGTGTTCTAAAGTTCAATTTTTACGCAGTCGGGCTTTTAGATTTTTCAAATTTAAGTACTTTTTTTATTGCATACTAGCACTTTGCCCGCGACTTCGTCCGCGTGTATTTCGTACTCGTATTTTCTCCTATAAAAAACACCCCATCCACCCCTTTTGGCCGGTAGTTTTGAAAATTGAATGATTAAAATCCTTTTACTTATTATTAAATTACTTGACTGTCACTGGAAGCTTTATATTGAGAGAGCATATCCGTTTCCGTCGATTTCTTATCAGTTTTAGTGCTATTTTTACCTACTCAGTGGCGCCACCTGGTGTTTGCTTGTCATTTTAGTTTCATAAAATGTAACGAGTTACTTTTTGTTCATTGGCGTTTCGTTCTCCGTCTAAGCAACTTGGGCGCATCGGTTCATGACCGACGCGGCCACACCAAAAAACTACACTATGTAAATACGAATATTGTTATTATTATTTTTAATTTAATTCTCCTGAACAAAACCGCGATGCAACGCGAATTCGCAGTGTTGTGTGGGAGCTTTTAACCTGCTGTTCTGCTGACGCCTCAAGGCGTCACCAGGCTCAACAGGTTAAAGGGCTTTGTCGCTTAGCGACCACATCGTCCAATACAGAAAAATCACAAATTATTACAGTCTACCTTAAAACTAACTCATACAGCTGTTTAGCATTCTCCGATATTGGACAAGCGAGTATTGTGTTACAAATACCAATATTATAAGATTTACAACGCCCAAAAACATTGATCCTCGTATTTTCATTCCGGACACACTCCATCAGGATATGAAACACATCATCAACTACTCCACAGTCATCACAATTTGGAGACAAAACTTTCTTCATTAGGTACTCAGATCAACAAAAAAAGGTCCTTTTTTTGTTAATCTGAGATTAGGTAGTAGAATTTATTTGATGGAGTATGTCCGGAACGAAGTCTTAAAGCTATAGTGATTAAATTTCTATTTAGACTACAGTCAATCCATGGAACCCGAGAGATCTCTGGCTGGATAGTACGGTACCATATCCCCTTTTCTTTTGACCTTTGGTTAAAATATTCCTGCCAAAGTTCTAAGCATTGTTGTTTTGCCTTTCCAAAGTATTCCGAATACAGTGGGGTAATATTCATGGGTACTCCATCAACACACGCTTGTTTGGCGAGTAAATCGACCATATCATTTTCCTGTAACTCAACATGCGACGGAATCCATTGAAGACAAACTGTTTTAGAACTAGACTAGCTTTTGCCCGCGGCTTCGCCCGCGTGGATGTCGGAAAATATCCCACGGGAACGTACTGGGATTAAACCCCATTTTCCGTTATACTCTATTGGTTTTCACGGCGGACGCCAGAAAGCTCCCAAACGGCATGATTTTTTTGGACATCTTCAACAATCATCATTATTTCAGCCAATTTACATAAACCTTTATTACCAATAGTGGGCCTATATATGAGGATATGATTTTAAGTCGTAAGGTGTTTAAATCAACATTGAAATGGGTAATTAAGAATCAAGAAAAAATAGAAATGGATATATTGGCCTCGCTCCATACAAAGAAATGTTTTTCTTCTTTCTGGAAAGGTACTAAAAAGCTTAATATCTCTCCAAGCTTACCAGTTAGCGTGGAGGGTGAGAGTGACAACACTGAAATAGCGAATATATATTTTGAACAGTTCATAGTGAGCTCACCTCTGGAGTCTGTGGGGAAGGTGAACGATGCTGAGACCTATTGATCAGGGATACCCCTGAGGTTTACGTGTTCAGAAATAAAAGCCGTGATTAAAGGTATGAAGCGGGGAAAATCTCCTGGTCATGATGGGCTCAGTATTGAGCACCTTCAAAATGCTGGTCTGCACTTGCCAAGAGTATTGACGATGTTTTTAAATTTATCTGTGGGGCATTCTTAGCTACCACAGGAGATGCTAGATACATTAGTTGTACCTATAGTAAAGAATCGGACAGGAGACATAGCAGACAAAGGGAATTATAGGCCAATCTCACTGGCAACTGTGATAGCCAAAGTGTTTGATGGTGTGCTTGACACGCACCTCAGTAGATATACAAAACTACATGACACACAGTTTGGTTTTCGTGCTGGGCTGTCTACTGAGAGTGCAATACTTGCGTTGAAGCACACTGTCAAATGCTATACGGACAGGAAAACACCAGTGTATGCTTGTTTCCTGGACCTTTCCAAAGCTTTCGACCTGGTTTCTTATAAGATCTTATACCTACCTAGTTCCTGCATCTTTAGTGTCAATATTATCTATCTGGTATGACAGGCAGAGGAACTTTGTGAAATGGTCCAATGCCTTGTCAGACCCTTACAAACTCAAATGTGGTGTCAGGCAGGGAGGTCTTACTTCCCCGAAGTTATTTAATATCTATGTTAACAACCTGCTTGTTGAGCTCAGCAGCACTCATGTAGGATGCCATATAGACGCAGTTAGTGTAAATAACCTAAGTTACGCAGACGATATGGTGCTGATGAGCCCCACAATCGGTGGAATTAGGAAATTGCTCACCATTTGTGAAAGATACGCCGAGCAGCATGGGCTAAAATATAGCCCTACAAAGAGTGAGCTGTTGGTATTTAGAGGAAGAAATAAAAGACCCTCAAATGTCCCTCCCGTAGAACTGAATGGTTCACCTTTGCAGAGGGTAACACAATTTAAATATTTGGGCCATATTGTTACGGAGGATCTTAAAGATGACGCGGATATGGAAAGAGAGCGCAGGGAGATGGCTGTGAGGGGAAACATGCTTGCTCGCAGGTTTGCTGGTTGTTCAGTACCGGTTAAAATAACGCTTTTTAAGGCGTTTTGTCAAATATTTTACACCAGCAGTCTGTGGGCTAATCATGCCCAAAAAGCTGACAACACACTGCGCATTCAATATAACAATGCCTTCAGGGCGCTGTTGAGGCTTCCGCGTTACTGTAGTGCGTCAGGGATGTTCGCTGACGCACACACGGACGATTATTTCGCGATCATGCGCAAGAAAGTGGCATCAATGATGCGCAGGGTGAGGGGGAGCAGCAACAGCGTACTGAAGGTTTTTTCAGATAGGTTAGGTTAGGTTGTACCTGGGATTGGTGCTCGACAGCCGGTGGGACTTCGTATCCCACTTCCGGCGGCTGGTGCCCAAGTTGATGGGCGCGGCTAGGGCGCTGTCAACGCTGCTTCCCAATCTAGGGGACCCGAGCGCCGCCTGTAGGCGACTCTACGTGGGGATCGTGCGATCGATGGCCCTGTACGGGGCCCCGATCTGGGCGGCTGACCTGACGGCCGGTAGTATTGCTGTTCTGCGGAGGCCACAGAGAGCGATGGCCGTCAGAGTCATCAGGGGGTATCGCACGATCTCCTACGAGGCGGCTTGTGCACTGGTCGGATCCCCGCCCTGGGACCTGGAGGCGAAATTACTCGCGTCATTGTATCGGTGGCGCGAGGAAATGCAGGCGCGAGGTGAGCGACCGATGCTGCGACTAATGGAGCAGCGTCGGTCGCTGCTTCGCGAGATCCTGGTGGTGGAATGGCGGGACAGGCTCTCACGCCCTACCGCCGGCCTCGGCACCATCGAGGCGGTCCGGCCGGTGCTCGACCTTTGGCTCGGGAGGAGGCACGGCTCCTTGTCGTTTCGGGTGACGCAGGTGCTCTCGGGGCATGGTTGCTTCGGGAAGTACCTGTGTCGCATAACCAGGGAGCCAGACGCCCGGTGTCACCACTGCGTCGACTGTCGGGAGGACACGGCGCGGCATACGCTGGCAGAGTGTGCCGCTTGGGAGGAGCCGCGCCGTGCCCTCATCTCTAGAGTAGGCAGTGACCTGTCGCTGCAGGCTGTCGTTAATTCGATGGTCGGCAGCGAGGAGTCCTGGGACGCGGTGGTTTCCTTCTGCGAAACAGTCATCTCTCAGAAGGAGGCTGCGGAAAGGGAGAGGGAGATCACATCCTCTCACCCAGCCCGCAGCAGGCGCACTGGGCGTCGGCGGAGGGCGGACAACGCCCTCTTCCAGCCCCCCTAAATGGGTCCAGAGGCGACGGACTCGGGTACGTCCGTCGCCGCCCATACATCGGACTCGAGGTGGCGGCGCGTAGTGTTCCACGCGCGCCCCTCTTAGACGTCGCGGGGGGAGTCAAACACCTCACTCTCCCCCTCGACACGAGGAGAGGCCTGCCGTGGCGGGCCGGCACTAGCCGGGGGTTGCGGAAGGATCGTAAGTTCCCGCGACCCTCGGCGTAGGTGTGAGATGGAACACCGGGGTGGTTTTTAGTCAGTAAGAGTCTGACAGACCCCTCCGCCCGCCCCAGGGCGGAGGACATCCATGAGGATTTTCCACCCCGAAACAAAAAAAAAAAAAAAGGTTAGGTTAGGTTAGGTTGGGGTGAGGCCACAGAGAGCGATGGCCGTCAGAGTCATCAGGGGGTATCGCACGATCTCCTACGAGGCGGCTTGTGCACTGGCCGGATCCCCGCCCTGGGACCTGGAGGCGAAATTACTCGCGTCATTGTATCGGTGGCGCGAGGAAATGCAGGCGCGAGGTGAGCGACCGATGCAGCGACTAATGGAGCAGCGTCGGTTGCTGCTTCGCGAGGTCCTGGTGGCGGAATGGCGGGACAGGCTCTCACGCCCTACCGCCGGCCTCGGCACCATCGAGGCGGTCCGGCCGGTGCTCGACCTTTGGCTCGGGAGGAGGCACGGCTCCTTGTCGTTTCGGGTGACGCAGGTGCTCTCGGGGCATGGTTGCTTCGGGAAGTACCTGTGTCGCATAACCAGGGAGCCAGACGCCCGGTGTCACCACTGCGTCGACTGTCGGGAGGACACGGCGCAGCATACGCTGGCAGAGTGTGCCGCTTGGGAGGAGCCGCGCCGTGCCCTCATCTCTAGAGTAGGCAGTGACCTGTCGCTGCCGGCTGTCGTTAATTCGATGGTCGGCAGCGAGGAGTCCTGGGACGCGGTGGTTTCCTTCTGCGAGACAGTTATCTCGCAGAAGGAGGCTGCGGAAAGGGAGAGGGAGATCACATCCTCTCACCCAGCCCGCAGCAGGCGCACTGGGCGTCGGCGGAGGGCGGACAACGCCCTCTTCCAGCCCCCCTAAATGGGTCCAGGGGCGACGGACTCGGGGACGTCCGTCGCCCCCCATACATCGGACCCGAGGTGGCGGCGCGTAGTGTTCCACGCGCGCCCCTCTTAGACGTCGCGGGGGGAGTCAAACACCTCACTCCCCCCCTCGACACGAGGAGAGGCCTGCCGTGGCGGGCCGGCACCAGCCGGGGGTTGCGGAAGGATCGTAAGTTCCCGCGACCCTCGGCGTAGGTGTGAGATGGAACACCGGGGTGGTTTTTAGTCAGTAAGAGTCTGACAGACCCCTCCGCCCGCCCCAGGGCGGAGGACATCCATGAGGATTTTCCACCCCGAAACAAAAAAAAAAAAAAAAAAGGTTAGGTTGGGGTGCATGTTGAAGAGCCTCCCCGTGGCGCACCCTGGGCAACGTTGGTTCCAGCTGCCCACCCGCCTTTGGTGGACAGCTGGGGCCGGCGGCGAATCTTCAACCAACGGGGAAGGGTTCGGTTCCAATCGCCGATCATCGTTGTTGGTCGGTGAAGGGAACCGGGCTTGGGGACGGTCAGTCCGTCGTGGGGGTAGGCCTGGTGGCTATTTAACGTCCACTCCCCCCTCTGCTTACAGAGGGTTGGTCGAGTGGACGAAGAGGGGAAGTCTCAATGATCTTGGGGCTCTGCCGGTAGAGTTACTCATGCCGGAAAGGTCCAAATGAGAGACCAGTCCAAGAAAGACACCGGGATGGGGTCGCTCTTTATCAATCGACGATAGTCGATTGACAGAAGACGCAACCATGCCGCTGAGGTGCAGGCGCACCAAAGCGACGCGTGTTTCTCTCCTTGCGGAGTAGTCTTCAAGGAGAGAACTTTCGGCGGGCTCGCTGAGTCGGGTTGGCCGGACAGCGAGCGGAGGCATGTTTAATGCCGCCGCCGGGGGCTTGGCTTAATTGCCTGGCCCAGAGGAAGGATACCTCTAAGATAAAAAACCACCCAATCCTAAACTTTGAAGCGTGGTGAGAGGATGAATGGCTGGAGGGAGTCCAGTCGCGAGCGCTTCACCTGCAGAGCACCTGCCGCACTCTGCAGTATGTAGGCTTACCGGGCATCTAGGCTCTGCCCGGTGGACATTTTTTACCTATATCTACTCGTGGGATTAATATGGAAGAAGAAAATAAAACTAATGAATTGTCGATCGTGTTGGTCGAGCAGATGGGTGTGGGTGCGGTGTCAGATTCTGACACCACATCTGACAAGATGAGTGTGGTGAGCGTGGCGAGCGTAAATTCAAAGCGCTCGCGGACAGAAGATGGGACGGTAGGGCGCCCTTCCAAATTTTGGAGGACGCGCTCACGTAAAGAGGACGAGAGGCACGCGGAGTTGACAGGCCTCTCTTCTAGCGAGGAGAACCTATCGGCCGTCAGAGTGCCGGTGGGCAGGAGAGGGCGAGGTCACGCAATTAGAGGAGCGTCAGCTCTTTCGGCGTCGCGCGACTCTCTAGGGCGCTTTCTCAAGCGCCCGAACACGCCGGTACCCAGTTAAGGAAGTGACTCGGGGACCAAGCAAGCGGAGGGCGCTTCCTCACAATACTCCACCTCTCTAGCAAGCACAAAGGGGGAGATCAACTCCGCTAGGAGAGAGGAGAGACGGGCAGTGGCTCTAGACGAGGTGGCTGAAATGGCCCGTCAGGCCAGAGAGCGGCGGTCTGCTCGCTTGACCGCTGCCGAGGACCTGTCAGCGGCGGCTCTTAACCGCCAAGTAATGGACAGCGTGGACGTGGTCCTAAAGGTTGCCACCAAGTCTGGCAACTTGAAGGGCACGTTCACGCGAGCGCTAAAAGAGGCGGCGGAAGAGATTAAGGAGGCAGTGGGAGTCCTCCTTAATCGCACGACCTCAGAGGAGACGGCAAAGCTACATGAGGAGAACAGCCGTCTCCAAACCGAGATGGAGGTCATTCGGCGGGAACTTGCCGCTCTAAGGGCCGACTTTTGTCAGCAGCAAGAGCGTGTGAACTCTGCACCTTCTGCGTCCACTCCGGCACTGCAAGCCGAGTTGGTTACAGAAATAGCCCGGACCATCATGATCCAAGTTGGAGACATGATGAATGCCCGCCTCGAGGGGTTAGAGTCGAGGCTCCTCCCAGCCCAGATCCTCCGGCCACCTCTCGCAGCGGACAATCGGAGGAAAGAGGAGACCTCAAAGGTGGGGCTCCCTCAGGTAGCCAAAGAACCAGCGGCTGGGGCCAAAAAGCCAGCGGAGGTGGCCAAAAAGCCAGTGGTTGGGGCCAAAAAGCCCGTGTCTGAGGCCAAAAAGACATCGCAGGTGGTCAATAAACCTGTGGCTGGGATCAAAAAGTCAGTAGAGGGGGCCGAAAAGTCCCCTGAAAGGACTTCCCGCCTAGAGGGAGCCGCAGAACTTGCGACCGCAGCCAGGCCAAACGCCGAGGCCTGGTCAACGCTCGTAAAAAAGAAGAAGGGCCGCCAGAGCAAGGAGGTGCCGGAGCCAAAGGGCCGGGCCACCTCAAAAAGTGTGAGGCCGCCCAAGGTTCGCATCCCACGCTCTGCGGCTGTAGCAGTCACGCTGCAGCCTGGAGCCGCGGAAAGGGGCGTCACCTACAAGGCGGTCCTATCGGAGGCGAGAACCAAGTTCAAGTTATCTGAACTTGGCATACCGTCCATCCGCTACAAAATAGCAGCCACGGGAGGGCGGCTAATCGAGGTGACGGGTGCCTCAAATGGCGAAAAAGCGGACGCCTTGGCCGCTAAACTGAGGGAAGTCCTCAATTCTGAAGACATCCGGATCTCCAGGCCCATGAAAACGGCTGAAGTGCGCGTTGGTGGGCTGGACGACTCGGTGACGTCAGAGGAAGTGATAGCGGCTATTGCCAAAATCGGAGAGTGCCCGCCTGAAAATCTGCGGGTAGGCGAAATTCGCCACGACGTTGGCGGGCTGGGCACGATCTGGGTGCGGTGCCCGGTAGCTGTGGCGAAGAAGGTTGCCGACGAGGGGCGTTTGCAGGTGGGGTGGGCTGCGGCGAGGGTTAGGCTGCTGCAACCCAGAGCTATGCGGTGCTACCGATGCCTGGGTATTGGGCATGTCCGAGCACAGTGCACTGCCGAAATTGATCGCAGCGATCAATGCTATCGGTGCGGTCAGCCCGGCCATAAGGCGGCCCAGTGCTTCGCGGCACCAAACTGCAGTCTCTGTGCGGCTGCAGGAAAGCCCGCGGGGCATATAGCCGGTGGCAAGGCCTGCGCTGCGCCCCCCGCTAAGGGGGCCAAACAAAAATTTGTTGAGAGGACCAAGGTTGCCGGGGGATACGCACCCCACCCGCGGCCTAATTGCCTGTCGGTCGACTCCCGACCTCAGGAAGAGGTGGCCGAGGAAATGGAGTACCAATAATGGCAAACTACCATTTCCTCCAGGGCAATATCAACCACTCTGCCAGAGCTCAAGATCTTTTGCTCCAGAGCATGGCGGAGTGGTCGATTCACGTGGCGGTGGTCGCTGAGCCGTATTTTGTCCCTCCTCGTGATAACTGGGTGGGGGACCTCGACGGTTTAGTGGCCATCATTGGCGGGACTCTTGTCAACCCGTCCCGAGGTCGCGGCTGGGTTGCCGCCCTCGTGGATGGCGTGGTCGTCATTGGGGCATACTTCTCGCCCAACAGGAGTCTCGCCAACTATGTTCTATGTTCTATGTTAGGGGTTTGGTTTCCGCACTTAGTCCTCTAAGTGGACCATTGTGCGTGAGCCATGGCGGCCGTCGGTGGCTATTCCAGCCAGCCCACCTCCCTCCAGAAGTTTATTACGTCTCCTGGTCTGTGTAGAACATCTGTAAACGATCTGGGTGCCCCAAGGGTTTCTGTTCTAATCTGGGTGACGCCTGTACATTCAAAGAGTACATGCGCAACGGTTTCCTCAGTCTCCATGCAAGCCCTACACAGAGGACTGTCCATTATGCCTATTGTGTGGAAATGTTTGTTTAGTGAGCAGTGTCCTGTGATGGTCCCCGTCATCAGGCGCAGGCCGTTTCTGTCCAGGCGTAATAGGCGCCTGGTCAGCCTGCCATCGAATGATGGCATAGCCTCCCTGGACTGCCTGCAGCCCGGTGCCGAGGTCCACCAATTCTCCGCTTGTGTATGGGTGAGCTCCTGTAGCCACCTGCGTAGCTGGTTGAAGGGGATGGGTACCATTGGTTCGGGTCCACAGACTGACGTGCTGGATGCTCTCCTAGCAAGTTCGTCAGCTGCGTCGTTACCTAGCGAACCACTGTGTCCTTTTATCCACTGCAGTGTCACTTTGTTACGGTTAGATACCGTAACTCGCTCAAGTGCGTTGTGACATTCTAGTATTAACTTCGAGGTAAAAATTCCTTTCCCTAGTGATTGGATAACTGAGGCGCTGTCGGAGAGTATGCGTATGTTGGTGTCCCTCTCCTGGCCTCTATGGCGTAAGCCGCTAGTATAATGCCCACACACTCTGCTTGGTAGACGGTGTTGAGCCTTCCCAGCGGGCTGGATATGTTTATGTTAAGGTCGTGTGAGAAAACTCCGACCCCGGTTCCGGAGTCGGTCTTCGATCCATCCGTGTATACTCTCACCTCCTTTGGGTTTGAGTAGTCGTACTGTTCTTCTGTGAGTGATATGTTGTAGTGCTTTTGAAGGCAGTGCAATTTCGGGGCTCTGTCGCAGGGTGATGCCAACATCGGTTGTCGCTTGATTGCATCCTCCTTTATGCGTATGTGCTTGACCCTGGAGTCATTGCTCAGGGTTCCTGTCATATTTAGCCTAAAGGCAGCCATGGTCGCCTCCTCTCGCACAATGATGTGTAGAGGTGGTAGTCCAAGCATTACCTCTAGGGCGGCGGTGGGTGTAGTTCTCATACAGCTAGTGATTGCTACACATGCAAACCGCTGCAGTTTTTCGAGATCTCTTTGGGCTGTGCTCAAGTCTGTCCTGGGCCACCAGACTAGTGAGCCATACGTGATGATTGGTCGGATGACTGTGGTGTATAGCCAGTAAGTGATCTTGGGACTAATTCCCCAGTTCCTGCCGAGCAGTCGCTTACACTGCCACAGCGAAATGCTGGCTTTTGTAGTGATGTAGTTAGTATGTTTCGCCCAGTTCAGCTGTTTGTCCAAAAAGATGCCCAGGTATTTGGTTTCAGTTGATAGGCTGAGGGTAGTTCCGAAGAATCGTGGTAGTTGTAATGTCGGCAGTTTTCTCTTTTTCGTGAAGAGAATCAGTTCAGTTTTTGCAGGGTTCACTGCTAATTGGTGTTTGTTGCACCAGTCCTCTACTATTTTCAAGGCCTGGCGCATGAGGTTGCATAGGGTGTTCTCGTGGGTGCCGTTTATTAATGCGTAGCCTACGGTGACATAACCTTTGGCATTGAGTGTTTCGATGAGGCTGTCTATTACCAGGTTCCATAGAAGTGGCGAAAGGACTCCTCCTTGCGGACAGCCCTTTGCCACAATGGCCCTTGTAGTGTCGTTCACTGTGACTTGCACGGCTCTCAATTTGAGCATGTTGGTAATCCAGCCACTCAGGGTCGAGTCTATACCGTGCCTGTCGAGGGCCAAGCTAATACTATTGAACATAGTTTTGTCAAAGGCGCCCTCGATATCAATGAAGGCAGCCAGTGCTGAGCATTTGTGTTCCACTGCACACTCAATTTTAGAAACCACACTGTGCAGCGCAGATTCCGTTGATCTGCCTGTGGAGTACGCATGCTGCTGTTTGTGAAGCGGTTTTACCTTGAGAGGTCCGTCTCGGATGTATCTATCACAGAGCCTCTCGAGGGTTTTCATTAAGAAGGATGTAAGGCTTATGGGTCTATACGCCTTGGGTTATGTGTAATCGGTTTTGCCAGGCTTGGGTATGAAGATTACCTTCACTTCGCGCCATGCGAGGGGTATGTATCTGAGTGCTATGCAGGCTCGGTAGATCTCCACCAGCCGTGGCGTCAGATGATCTACCCCCCACTGCAGCAGGGCTGGGAAGATGTCATCCAGCCCTGCGGACTTGTATGGCTGAAAGGTCTTGATAGCCCACTTTATCCGCTCCTCTGTTATTATGTTGCGGGCTCTAGACCAGTCACGATCCGTTGGGGTCCATTCCGGTTCAGCTTCCCATGACCTGTCCTCTAGGAGTTTGCAGTCTGGGAAGTGAGTTTCGAGAAGGACCTTACTGGTTTCATGGTCGGTTGATGTGTATGAATTATCGGGTTTTTTCAGCGCGCCAAGAGTTCGGTCCTGATCGGTTGATAGGATTTTCCTTACTCTTGCGGCTTCATTGTTTGTCTCGATGGCTTCACAGAATCTCCGCCACGCGGATCTTCTGGCAGTTCTGATTTGTTTTTTGTATGTGTATTGGGTTTCCTTGTATAATTCCCAGTCCTCTGGGAGTCTGGTGTTTTTGGCTCTGTTGAATTGCTTGCGCAGGCTATCTCTGAGTTTACTAAGTTCAGCGTTCCACCAGGGGTTCCTCTCGCTCTTGGTTTGCGGCGCTCTTAGTTTGCAGCAAGTATGGTATGCCTCAATTATGTATTCTGATAATTTTGTCACGGTGTATTCCAACTGTGTTTGGTCTTTTAGAGTTACTTGTGATAAGTGCCTGGTTAGTAGGGAGGCTAGGAGGCGTTTATATCCTGGGACATCAGTTCGCCGCGGATTTCGCCTCGGTGCGGGATTTCTTATATTAGTAGTTAACATAAAGCGGATCCTTCTATGATCTGAGCAAGAAGGCTCGTCCGATACGTGCCAGTTTGTGATAAAGTTGGTTACATTTTCTGTAGCGAGTGTTAAGTCTATGATCGTTTGTCCTCGAACTGTGACCCAAGTGGGTTCTGAGCCGCGGTTTACAATATTAAGGTTAGTAGAGAATAAATATGTGGATAATACCTCTCCTCTGGAGTTCGGCGCGTCGCTGCCCCAGAGCGGGTGGTGGGCGTTTGAGTCAGTGCAGATGATCAGGCCTAGTTTTGTGCGCTCACAGTGCTGCACCAGGTCCGACAACTCTTTCGGCGGGCAGTCTGCATCCTCGCCTGGCATGTATGCCGAGGCCAGAATTATGTCTGGAGCGTCACCTTCGGTCTGGAGCCTGAAAGCTGTCAGGTCTCTGGAACAGAATTGGGTAAGTGGTGTGATAGGAACCCCTTTGGGTATGTAGGCGCAGGTTCTTGGTTTGTCTGAGCTGTGTGTGTTAAGAATTAGCTTACCTCCTATGTTACCGAGGCCGCATATTCTATTGTTCCTGATCCACGGCTCTTGGATCAGTGCGATGGTGAGGGGCTTTTCCTCCAGAGCCCTGCGTAAGCTAGCCGTGGCAGTTTGGCTATGCTGGAGGTTGGTCTGTATAATGTTGAGGGACGATGGCGGCGGTGGAGTGGAGCTAGTCGGAGATGGATCCATCGGACAGTTTCCCCGCCAACTCCACTCTATGTTGATCGTCGTGGCAGTCGCCTGGCGACGAGGCTAACAGCTGCTCGTTCCAGCCAGGCGATGAGGGTGGTATGGTCTCAACGTCGTCGGCCATAGCCGCTCGGGCCATGACCTCTTCCAGTTTGGCCATGTCGGTGTCATTTGTCACGTTCGATACAACCGACATGGTCGATGTCGGTTGCGTCGCAGTCGAGTCCGTGTTGTCGGTCGGCGTGTCGGCGGGTACGGTCGTGGGCCAGAAGCGTACGTATATCGACCCGAGCAGGTACGATATGCGCCGCTCCCGGTCCAGGACCTTTACAGCTTCCTCCGGTGGCACACCCAGGGTTAGGTAAGTCCCATAGTTATCGCCACCGACGGTAGTTGCCCTGTATAGTGACCACCTAGCGATGTCAAACCAAGTATTCTGACGAATCAGAATGCTCTGGAGCCTGGCTATGTCGCCTGTGTAACGAGGGACGAAGAGCGAGGCTCGGACACGGGTGGGCACGTCGGATTGTTTCAGTACCGTCAGTGTGAGGTCATTGTTCGGGAGTCTGATCTTGGGTACATTTTGGGTCAGCCAGGTCAGTGCATAGTCGTCTTCACACCACATCTGCACAGTGCCTTCCGCTACCCGCAGGTATCCGCGGAAGGCCGGGAGTGGTGTCTTTGAGTCTGCGTCCATCAGGAAGTCTTCTAGGCTCGTCTTTATGTGTTCTGCCTCTGCTTTGCTCAGGTCTCTAGAGGGAGGAGGGAAGCAGATTGCTACGGCCAACCGCGCAGGAATATCCTTCGTGGCCCGCGCGTAGGTTTTCTGCTCCCCCTGAGCGGAGTGGACCCTCACCCGTTTGGCGTCCCCCTGGAGCGTGCTCGGTGAAGCCGAATCGTCAGGGCGCTCCCTCTTCGCCGGCCCTGCACCACTCGGTCCAGGCTGCGGCTTGGAGGTGCCCGACAAGATGTTATCTGCCGGCGCCGCCCGGCGTGAGGCTCCAGCTCGCTTACCCCTGTTATGCCTAGGTCGAGGTCGGTCGTGGGTTATGTCAGAGTCTTGGGGTCGGGTGACGGCTCCGGCGGACTCTGTCGCGTGCTGGGGCTTTTCGCGCTGGGTTGCCCCTTCGCGTACCTGCCCCAGCCCGCGGAGTTCCGCGTCCGGCGGCATTTCGCGCTGGGTTACCCCCTCGCGTACTTGCGGCCGGTCGTGTGGTTCCACGCCTGGCCGCCCCCCGCGCTGAGCCACCCCCTCGCAAACTTGTGGCCGATCGCGTACTCTCTTTTCAGCGTCCAATCGCGCTTCGCGCTGGCTAGTGCCTTCGCGAGTGTTGCGCTTTCGGTCGCCTACTTTTCTCTCCCGAGCCGCAATTTTTCCGCGCTTTTTCAGCGGGCGTACTCCATCTACATCAACCGGGAGAGTGGAAGAGCTGCCAGGTCCGTCATCCTTCTCCATCCCTGTCAGTTTGTGCCGGTCATGGTCATTGTCTGGGTTGGGGTTGGTGATACTGTTCCGCACAATGCTCTGTTGCCAGAGGTTTGTGGGAGGGATGCACTCTGTATTGGGTATTGGCGCGTGGGTCGCAGCCGAGGTCGTGTCAGTAGGCGCGTTGGTCGCAGCCAAAGTCGAGTTTATCGGCGCGTGAGTCGCAGCCTGGGATATGGACGCTAAATCAGCAGCCGGCCGCGCTGAAGAGCACGGCACCAAAATGCAGTGGGGTGCCCCCCCCAGATTACGTTGGGGGCTGACCGCCGAAGCGGTGTGGGATTCCCCGGCTTGGCCGGGACCCACCTGGGTAGTAGTTTTCTCTCGCTGCATGTTCATGGTTGTGGGGGTGGGCTTTTTTGGAAACGAGGTTACCCCTCCTCTGGGACCGACAGGATATGTGGATAGGAGCGGTGGAGGCAGCGGGACGGGTCCATAGTGGACGTCTCGTTCGCTAGCCCCGTGGTCGCGCGCCGTGTCCGGGATTGGCATGTCGCGGTGGAGGTGGAGACGTTGTCGGACCATCGATATATTCGTTTCGACGTCTCCACCTGGACCGCGGGCGGCCGCGGTCCACCGGCCCCGCGAAGGGACGGTCCACGCTGGGCGCTCAAGCGCATTGACAGGGAGGCTCTCGAGGAGGCCGCTATTGTCCAGGCCTGGAACAGGGAGTCGACGATGGACGGGCCCGTTGACGTCGAAGCGGAGGCTCTGTGGTTCCGTGGGGCGATGACGCTAATCTGCGATGCGTCCATGCCCCGGGTCCGCAAACAGTCCACAAGGCGCCAACTGTACTGGTGGTCTGCTGAGATCGCGCAGCTGCGCATCACGTGCGTAGCGGTTAGACGCCGGTACACTCGCTACCGAAGGAGACGTCGACGGGATCCTGAAGAGGAAGCAACGCGGTATGAGGTGTACCGCGCGGCTAGGAAGACTCTGCAGCTGGCCATCGGCGAAGCCAAGACGCGAAGCAGGGAAGAGTTGCTGGAGACCTTGGACGGGGATCCGTGGGGGCGTCCTTACCGTATGGTTCGAGGAAAACATCGTCCCTGGGCCCCCCCACTTACGGAGGGTCTCCAACCTCAGCTGCTAGAGGAGGTAGTTGCGGCACTCTTCCCTGCAAGAGCGGAACACGTGCCACCATCAATGGCTCCGCCTGCAACTGCAGAGTCGGAAGAAGACGTCAGCGCGGGCGTCCCTGAGGTGACAGAAGCCGACAGGAGGGCGGCCGTGATGCGGCTCCGGGCGAAAAACACTGCCCCGGGGCCCGACGGAGTACCCGGCCGCGCCCTAGTTCTCGCCCTAAAGGCCCTAGAGCCCCGACTAAGAGGACTCTATTCAGCGTGCCTCGAGCAGGGCCAGTTTCCCAATCACTGGAAGACCGGTTCGTTGGTCCTGCTCAGGAAGGCGGGACGCCCTGCGGAATCTCCGTCTGCGTACCGGCCCATAGTGCTGCTTGACGAGGTGGGCAAGTTGTTCGAGCGGATTATCGCGGACCGCCTCGTCAGCCACTTGTGCAGAGATGGGCCGGACCTGGACGACAATCAGTTCGGTTTTCGGCATGGGCGCTCCACCATAGACGCAATTATGCGGGTGAGAGTCCTGGCGGAGGAAGCGGTGTCTCGGGGCGGGGTGATGCTGGCGGTGTCCTTGGACATATCCAACGCCTTCAACACCCTGCCCTGGAGTTGTATTAGGGAGGCGCTGCGTTATCATCGGGTGCCTCCCTACCTCCGCCACGTGGTCGGGGCTTATTTGGCAGAAAGGAGTGTCACCTACAGGGGACGCGACGGCAGAGGCCAGCGCGAGATGCCGTGCGGTGTTCCACAGGGTTCGGTTCTAGGACCACTCCTGTGGGACATCGGGTACGACTGGGTTCTGAGGGGCGAGCTCCAGCCGGGGGTGAACCTGACGTGTTACGCGGACGACACGCTGGTCACAGCTCGGGGGAGCTCACACAGGGAGGCAGCGTTGCTGGCTACGGCTGCGGTCTCGCAGGTGGTGAACCGCATCCGGCGCCTGGGCCTGGAGGTGGCCCTCAACAAGTCGGAGGCTATCATTTTCCATGGCCCCCGACGAGCGCCGCCGCCGGGATCACATGTCGTGGTCGGGGGACCCGGATCGCTGTCGAGTCAACCATGAAGTACCTGGGATTGGTGCTCGACAGCCGTTGGGACTTCGGCCCCACTTTCGGCGGCTGGCGCCCAAGTTGATGGGCGCGGCGGGCGCGCTGTCAACGCTGCTTCCCAATTTGGGGGGCCCAAGTACCGCCTGCAGGCGGTTGTACGTGGGGATCGTGCGATCCATGGCCCTGTATGGGGCCCCGGTGTGGGCGGCTGACCTGACGACCCGCAGTATCGCAGTGTTGCGAGTACCGCAGGGGACGATGGCCGTCAGAGTCATCAGAGGGTATCGCACGATCTCCTACGAGGCGGCTTGTGCACTAGCCGGAACCCCGCCGTGGGACCTGGAAGCGAGAGCCCTCGCGTCACTGCATCGGTGGCGTGAGGAGGCGCGGACGCAGGGCGTAGTACTGGTGCAGCGGCAGATCACGCTGCTCCGGTCCGAACTCCGCCAGGTCTTGGTGGCGGAATGGCGGGACAGGCTTTTGCGCCCTACCATCACGTCAGGCCACGCCTCGTCACCATCGGGGCGGTCCGGCCAGTACTCGACGACTGGCTCGGGAGGAGGCACGGCTCCCTGTCATTTAGGGCGGCGCAGGTGCTCTCGGGGCACGGCTGCTTCGGGAAGTACCTGTGTCGCATAGGCAGGGAGCCGGACGCTCGGTGTTATCACTGCGTCCATTGTCTGGAGGACACGGCGTGGCATACGCTTGCAGAGTGTGCAGCTTGGGAGGAGCCGCGCCGTGCCCTCGTTTCGGAAGTAGGAAGCGACCTGTCGCTGCCGGCTGTGATTCGTTCTATGGTCGGTGGCGCAGCGTCGTGGGACGCGGTGATCTCCTTCTGCGAGAAGGTCATGTCCCAGAAGGAGGCAGCGGAAAGGGAGAGGGAGATTTCAAGTGCTCTCCCGGCCCGCAGCAGGCACATCGGGCGTCGGCAGAGGGCTGACAATGCCCTCTTCCGGCCCCCCTAAATGAGTCCAAGGGCGGCGGACTCGGGGACGTCTGCCTCCCCTCACTCCACAGGACCCGAGGTGGTGGCGCGTAGTGTTCCACGCGCGCCCCTCTTAGACGTCGCGGGGGGAGTCAAACACCTCACTCCCCTCGCTCGACAAGACGGAGCCCGCAGACGTGGGCTAGCACCAGTCGGGGGCTGCGTTGAAGAGTGCTTAAGTGCCCCCGTAGGCCCCGGTGCAAGTGTGCGAGGGAACACCGGGGTGGTTTTAGTCAGTAAGAGTCTGACAGACCCCTCTGCCCACCCCAGGGCAGAGGACATCCATGAGGATTTCCACCCCGTCACCAAAAAAAAAAAAAAGGTTAGGTTAGGTTAGGTTAGGTTGTACCTGGGATTGGTGCTCGACAGCCGGTGGGACTTCGGACCCCACTTCCGGCGGCTGGTGCCCAAGTTGATGGGCACGGCTGGGGCGCTGTCAACGCTGCTTCCCAATCTGGGGGGCCCGAGCGCCGCCTGTAGGCGACTCTACGTGGGGATCGTGCGATCGATGGCCCTGTACGGGGCCCCGATCTGGGCGGCTGACCTGACGGCCGGTAGCATTGCTGTTCTGCGGAGGCCACAGAGAGCGATGGCCGTCAGAGTCATCAGGGGGTATCGCACGATCTCCTACGAGGCGGCTTGTGCACTGGTCGGATCCCCGCCCTGGGACCTGGAGGCGAAATTACTTGCGTCATTGTATCGGTGGCGCGAGGAAATGCAGGCGCGAGGTGAGCGACCGATGCAGCGACTAATGGAGCAGCGTCGGTCGCTGCTTCGCGAGATCCTGGTGGTGGAATGGCGGGACAGGCTCTCACGCCCTACCGCCGGCCTCGGCACCATCGAGGCGGTCCGGCCGGTACTCGAACTTTGGCTCGGGAGGAGGCACGGCTCCTTGTCGTTTCGGGTGACGCAGGTGCCCTCGGGGCATGGTTGCTTCGGGAAGTACCTGTGTCGCATAACCAGGGAGCCAGACGCCCGGTGTCACCACTGCGTCGACTGTCGGGAGGACACGGCGCGGCATACGCTGGCAGAGTGTGCCGCTTGGGAGGAGCCGCGCCGTGCCCTCATCTCTAGAGTAGGCAGTGACCTGTCGCTGCCGGCTGTCGTTAATTCGATGGTCGGCAGCGAGGAGTCCTGGGACGCGGTGGTTTCCTTCTGCGAGACAGTCATCTCGCAGAAGGAGGCTGCGGAAAGGGAGAGGGAGATCACATCCTCTCACCCAGCCCGCAGCAGGCGCACTGGGCGTCGGCGGAGGGCGGACAACGCCCTCTTCCAGCCCCCCTAAATGGGTCCAGGGGCGACGGACTCGGGGACGTCCGTCGCCCCCCATACATCGGACCCGAGGTGGTGGCGCGTAGTGTTCCACGCGCGCCCCTCTTAGACGTCACGGGGGGAGTCAAACACCTCACTCCCCCCCTCGATATGAGGAGAGGCCTGCCGTGGCGGGCCGGCACCAGCCGGGGGTTGCGGAAGGATCGTAAGTTCCCGCGACCCTCGGCGTAGGTGTGAGATGGAACACCGAGGTGGTTTTTAGTCAGTAAGAGTCTGACAGACCCCTCCGCCCGCCCCAGGGCGGAGGACATCCATGAGGATTTTCCACCCCGAAACAAAAAAAAAAAAAAGGTTAGGTTAGGTTAGGTTGGGGTGCATGTTGAAGAGCCTCCCCGTGGCGCACCCTGGGCAACGTTGGTTCCAGCTGCCCACCCGCCTTTGGTGGACAGCTGGGGCCGGCGGCGAATCTTCAACCAACGGGGAAGGGTTCGGTTCCAATCGCCGATCATCGTTGTTGGTCGGTGAAGGGAACCGGGCTTGGGGACGGTCAGTCCGTCGTGGGGGTAGGCCTGGTGGCCATTTAACGTCCACTCCCCCCTCTGCTTACAGAGGGTTGGTCGAGTGGACGAAGAGGGGAAGTCTCAATGATCTTGGGGCTCTGCCGGTAGAGTTACTCATGCCGGAAAGGTCCAAATGAGAGACCAGTCCAAGAAAGACACCGGGATGGGGTCGCTCTTGATCAATCGACGATAGTCGATTGACAGAAGACGCAACCATGCCGCTGAGGTGCAGGCGCACCAAAGCGACGCGTGTTTCTCTCCTTGCGGAGTAGTCTTCAAGGAGAGAACTTTCGGCGGGCTCGCTGAGTCGGGTTGGCCGGACAGCGAGCGGAGGCATGTTTAATGCCGCCGCCGGGGGCTTGGCTTAATTGCCTGGCCCAGAGGAAGGATACCTCTAAGATAAAAAACCACCCAATCCTAAACTTTGAAGCGTGGTGAGAGGATGAATGGCTGGAGGGAGTCCAGTCGCGAGCGCTTCACCTGCAGAGCACCTGCCGCACTCTGCAGTATGTAGGCTTACCGGGCATCTAGGCTCTGCCCGGTGGACATTTTTTACCTATATCTACTCGTGGGATTAATATGGAAGAAGAAAATAAAACTAATGAATTGTCGATCGTGTTGGTCGAGCAGATGGGTGTGGGTGCGGCGTCAGATTCTGACACCACATCTGACAAGATGAGTGTGGTGAGCGTGGCGAGCGTAAACTCAAAGCGCTCGCGGACTGAAGATGAGACGGTTGGGCGCTCTTCCAAATTTTGGAGGACGCGCTCACGTAAAGAGGATGAGAGGCACGCGGAGTTGACAGGCCTCTCTTCTAGCGAGGAGAACCTATCGGCCGTCAGAGTGCCGGCGGGCAGGAGAGGGCGAGGTCACGCAATTAGAGGAGCGTCAGCTCTTTCGACGTCGCGCGACTCTCTAGGGTGCTTTCTCAAGCGCCCTGACACGCCGGTACCCAGCGGAGGAAGTGACTCGGGGACCAAGCAAGCGGAGGGCGCTTGCTCACAATACTAATAATAAATAAACGATATTATTATTATTATTATTTCCTTTATTAAACTAAATACATATAAATTATATTTTTAAATATTAGAATATAAAGATTATAAAAAAACATTTAAAAATATAAAAAATAGTAGCCCACCGGTATCGGGAACAGGGTCCAAGCTACCGGCGGTCAGGGCTCTAGAGAGAGGAACCTCCTAACAATGCGAGCCGTGTCCAGAAGTACCGCTTTCTGAATCAAGCCCTTAATCCAGCTGCCCAACGAGAGCCTCCTTAGGTGTTGGTCGAGGCTCTTGGCAATTAAGCCATTGGCTGTAACGACTATCGGCACAATGATCGCTGAGTCCACATCCCACATGTCGACAACCTCGCGGGCCAAGTCAAGATACTTGATTTGTTTATCTTTCTCGGCTTTCACGAGGTTCCCGTCATGCGGGACAGTTTTATTATTATTATTATTATATTACTCCACCTCTCTAGTAAGCACAAAGGGGGAGATCAACTCCGCTAGGAGAGAGGAGAGACGGGCAGTGGCTCTAGACGAGGTGGCTGAAATGGCCCGTCAGACCAGAGAGCGGCGGTCTGCGCCCTTGACCGCTGCCGAGGACCTGTCAGCGGCGGCTCTTAACCGCCAAATAATGGACAGCGTGGACGTGGTCCTAAAAGTTGCCACCAAGTCTGGCAACTTGAAGGGCACGTTCACGCGAGCGCTAAAAGAGGCGGCGGAAGAGATTAAGGAGGCGGTGGGAGTCCTCCTTAATCGCACGGCCTCAGAGGAGACGGCAAAGCTACAGGAGGAGAACAGCCGTCTCCAAACCGAGATGGAGGTCATTCGGCGGGAACTTGCCGCTCTAAGGGCCGACTTTTGTCAGCAGCAAGAGCGTGTGACCCCTGCACCTTCTGCGTCCACTCCGGCACTGCAAGCCGAGTTGGTTGCAGAAATAGCCCGGACCATCATGATCCAAGTTGGAGACATGATGAATGCCCGCCTTGAGGGGTTAGAGTCGAGGCTCCTCCCAGCCCAGATCCTCCGGCCACCTCTCGCAGCGGACAATCGGGGGAAAGAGGTGACCTCAAAGGTGGGGCTCTCTCAGGTAGCCAAAGAATCAGCGGCTGGGGCCAAAAAGCCAGCGGAGGTGGCCAAAAAGCCAGTGGTTGGGGCCAAAAAGCCCGTGGCTGAGGCCAAAAAGACATCGCAGGTGGTCAATTATAAACCTGTGGCTGGGACCAAAAAGTCAGTAGAGGGGGGCGAAAAATCCCCTGAAAGGACTTCCCGCCTAGAGGGAGCCGCAGAACTTGCGACCGCAGCCAGGCCAGACGCCGAGGCCTGGTCAACGGTCGTAAAAAAGAAGAAGGGCCGCCAGAGCAAGGAGGTGCCGGAGCCAAAGGGCTGGGCCGCCTCAAAAAGTGTGAAGCCGCCCAAGGTTCGCATCCCACGCTCTGCGGCTGTAGCAGTCACGCTGCAGCCTGGAGCCGCGGAAAGGGGCGTCACCTACAAGGCGGTCCTATCGGAGGCGAGAACCAAGTTCAAGTTATCTGAACTTGGCATACCGTCCATCCGCTATAAAATAGCAGCCACGGGAGGGCGGCTAATCGAGGTGACGGGTGCCTCAAATGGCGAAAAAGCGGACGCCCTGGCCGCTAAACTGAGGGAAGTCCTCAATTCGGAGGACATCCGGATCTCCAGGCCCATGAAAACGGCTGAAGTGCGCGTTGGTGGGCTGGACGACTCGGTGACCTCAGAGGAAGTGATGGCGGCTATTGCCAAAATCGGAGAGTGCCCGCCTGAAAATCTGCGGGTAGGCGAAATTCGCCACGACGTTGGCGGGCTGGGCACGATCTGGGTGCGGTGTCCGGTAGCTGTGGCGAAGAAGGTTGCCGACGAGGGGCGTTTGCAGGTGGGGTGGGCTGCGGCGAGGGTTAGGCTGCTGCAACCCAGAGCTATGCGGTGCTACCGATGCCTGGGTATTGGGCATGTCCGAGCACAGTGCACTGCCGAAATTGATCGCAGCGATCAGTGCTATCGATGCGGTAAGCCCGGCCATAAGGCGGCCCAGTGCTTCGCAGCACCAAACTGCAGTCTCTGTGCGGCTGCAGGAAAGCCCGCGGGGCATATAGCCGGTGGCAAGGCCTGCGCCGCGCCCCCCACTAAGGGGGCCAAACAAAAATTTGTTGAGAGGACCATGGCTGCCGGGGGATCCACACCCCCCTCGCGGTCTAATTGCCTGTCGGTCGACTCCCGACCCCAGGAAGAGGTGGCCGAGGAAATGGAGTACCAATAATGGCAAACTACCATTTCCTCCAGGGCAATATCAACCACTCTGCCAGAGCTCAAGATCTTTTGCTCCAGAGCATGGCGGAGTGGTCGATTCACGTGGCAGTGGTCGCTGAGCCGTATTTTGTGCCTCCCCGTGATAACTGGGTGGGGGACCTCGACGGTTTAGTGGCTATCATTGGCGGGACTCTTGTCAACCCGTCCCGAGGTCACGGCTGGGTTGCCGCCCTTGTGGACGGCGTGGTCGTCATTGGGGCATACTTCTCGCCCAACAGGAGTCTCGCCAACTTTGAGAGTTTCCTTGTCGAGTTAGGTGCCGTCGTGGGCCGGTACCACCCTCACCCCGCATTACTACTCGGTGACCTAAATGCCAAATCAGCGGCTTGGGGATCGCCGGTCACTGATGCCAGGGGAGTGGTGCTGGAAGAGTGGGCAATCACGACGGGTCTGGCCGTCCTAAATCAGGGCTCGGAATACACGTGCGTGCGGCAGCGGGGCGGGTCCATAGTGGACGTCTCGTTCGCTAGCCCCGTGGTCGCGCGCCGTGTCCGGGATTGGCATGTCGCGGTGGAGGTGGAGACGTTATCGGACCACCGATATATTCGTTTCGACGTCTCCACCCGGACCGCGGGCGGCCGCGGTCCACCGGCCCCGCGAAGGGACGGTTCACGCTGGGCGCTCAAGCGCATTGACAGGGAGGCTCTCGAGGAGGCCGCTATTGTCCAGGCCTGGAACAGGGAGTCGACGACGGACGGGCCCGTTGACGTCGAAGCGGAGGCTCTGTGGTTCCGTGGGGCGATGACGCTAATCTGCGATGCGTCCATGCCCCGGGTCCGCAAACAGTCCGCAAGGCGCCAAGTGTACTGGTGGTCTGCCGAGATCGCGCAGCTGCGCATCACGTGCGTAGCGGTTAGGCGCCGGTACACTCGCTACCGAAGGAGACGTCGACGGGATCCTGAAGAAGAAGCAACGCGGTATGAGGTGTACCGCGCGGCTAGGAAGACTCTGCAGCTGGCCATCGGCGAAGCCAAGACACGAAGCAGGGAAGAGTTGCTGGAGACCTTGGACGGGGATCCGTGGGGGCCACCTATCGACCCCTGTACGCACCCCTTACTTGTGGTCTTTTGGCACTCAGCTCCGGCATACCTCACTCTAACACTCCTACCAGCCAGGTAGCTGTCCAGCATCCGTCTGAGATTCACTGGGCACTTTTCCTCAGCCAGTCTGGTCCTAATTGCCGGCCACCATGCGCTGTCAAAGGCTCCCTCTATATCAAGTGACACAACAGTGATCAGCTTCTTTTGGTTCAGCTTTGATTTGATATGTTGTATCATGGTGTAGAGGGAGTCCTCGGTGCTCTTCTGGGGCATGAAGCCAAACTGACGAGTACTCAACCGCGGGATCAGATGCCACTTCAGCCTTGCCACCAACATTTTCTCGAGCATTTTGCCCAGGACTGGTAGGAGGCCGATCGGTCTGTAAGATTTAGGGGTTGTGTAACAGTCTTTTCCCGGCTTCCGGAGAATCACCACTGTGGCCACTTTCCAGGCTCCGGGGAAGTGGCCCTGCTCGAGGCACTTATTGGCCAGTGCAAGAAACGTTCCCGGATCCCGGGATATGACTTGGGCACAGATATCGGATGTGAGACCATCCGCCCGGGTGCTTTCCTAGGGTTGAAGCTTTCCACCGTGGTTTTTAGCTCCTGATGCGTAAACGGCGGGTCATGGTATTCATCATGCACCCAGTCGTTTACGCAAGGTTAGGTTAGGTTAGGTTAGGTTAGGTTAGGTTAGGTTTATCGCACGATCTCCTACGAGGCGGCTTGTGCGCTGGCCGGAACCCCGCCGTGGGACCTGGAAGCGAGAGCCCTCGCGTCACTACATCGGTGGCGTGAGGAGGCGCGGACGCGGGGCGTAGTACTGGTGCAGCGGCAGATTACGCTGCTCCGGTCTGAACTCCGTCAGGTCTTGGTGGCGGAGTGGCGTGACAGGCTTTTGCGCCCTACCGCCGGCTTCGTCACCATCGAGGCGGTCCGGCCAGTGCTCGACGATTGGCTCGGGAGGAGGCACGGCTCCCTGTCATTTAGGGCGACGCAGGTGCTCTCGGGGCACGGCTGCTTCGGGAAGTACCTGTGTCGCATAGGCAGGGAGCCGGACGCTCGGTGTCATCACTGCGTCCATTGTCTGGAGGACACGGCAAGGCATACGCTTGCAGAGTGTGCAGCTTGGGAGGAGCCGCGCCGTGCCCTCATTTCGGAAGTGGGAAGCGACCTGTCGCTGCCGGCTGTGATTCGTTCTATGGTCGGTGGCGCAGCGTCGTGGGACGCGGTGATCTCCTTCTGCGAAAAGGTCATGTCCCTGAAGGAGGCAGCGGAAAGGGAGAGGGAGATTTCAAGTGCTCTCCCGGCCCGCAGCAGGCGCACCGGGCGTCGGCAGAGGGCTGACAATGCCCTCTTCCGGCCCCCCTAAATGGGTCCAAGGGCGGCGGACTCGGGGACGTCTGCCGCCCCCCACTCCACAGGACCCGAGGTGGTGGCGCGTAGTGTTCCACGCGCGCCCCTCTCAGACGTCGCGGGGGGAGTCAAACACCTCACTCCCCTCGCTCGACAAGACGGAGCCCGCAGACGCGGGCTAGCACCAGTCGGGGGCTGCGTTGAAGAGTGCTAAAGTGCCCCCGTAGCCCCCGGTGCAAGTGTGCGAGGGAACACCGGGGTGGTTTTAGTCAGTAAGAGTCTGACAGACCCCTCTGTCCACCCCAGGGCAGAGGACATCCATGAGGATTTCCACCCCGTCACCAAAAAAAAAAAAAAAAAAAGGTTAGGTTAGGTTAGGTTAGGTTAGGTTTTTTTTTTTTTTAATTTTTTTTTTTTTTTTTTTAATTTTTTTTTTTTTGGCAGGAGTGGGAAATCCTCATGGACGCCCAGACTGCCTCACTTATGAGACAGTCTGGGCAGTGCCGGACTCTTACCGGCTAAAACCACACTCCTGCCCTTGCTCAGTGTCCCTCTGACATGATCAGAGACCTTGTTTGGCAGTGTTCTAATTAAAGTGTCTCTTTTTATTGTATTTTTGTCATCAGTCCTGTTGCGGGAATTATGGAGTTCCTGGAAGCAGTTGCCTTACTTCATGTAATATTTCAAAACTTAAATCTAATGTATTTTATTTTCTAACGGGTGTTCTAACAAGCTTATATCTTACGTTTATCTAACAACTTTTTCTATTTGTTTGTTTTCGTATTTTTTCTTTTTATTTCTTGAGTCAACCAATGCTAATACCTATAAAATATTATATTTCTTTCTATACTATATTTATAATATGGCTATCATAATATATATACAATATATCATATAGACATAATTTCTTATCCTAATTGTTTAAATTTATCATCTATCCTATGAATTTTAGCTACTAATTTTAAACTCAATTTTCTGTATTTGTCTGCTATTTTAATTAGAATTTTGGCCTGTTTTGTCTGACTTTTCATGGTGTTGACCCCCTTCTTCTCGTCAAAGAGCTCGTTGGACCACAACGGTAAGGTATGTTTATTGCGAATTTTATCTTTAGTATTTGTATTAATTTTATCGTATATAATATTTACTAAATCTATTTTATGGTAAGTTAAGTCAAGTTCTAATGAGTTTAATTTGATTTCTAATTTTAATTGGGCCAATTTCTCATGAAATTGACTCCAATTCGTTTGTTTTGTATTGTAAAATCTTGGGGTTTTGAAACTGAATGGTATTTTAGGTTTTTGAACGTTAATTTCGTAAGCAATACCGTTGTGGTCTGTTCGGTCTGTTCGGGTCCCACGTCTAGGAAAGGCTGGCTCCACTTTAGCAATACGCCACCGATAGGCGCGCCAACGCGTCCCATTTGAGGCGTATCGGGCACTCCTTGTCGAAGGCGTTGTGGTCAGTCCTGTCCATTTTGGCAGATATGCAGTTGTGACACTTAGGCGCTTCCGCCGCCAGCCGTGAAGGGCAGTCCGCCCGCAAGTGGGGATCACCGCAGTGGATGCAGAGATCGGCGGGCCGCGTGCATAATTTTCGGCTGTGGCCAAAGCACAGACAGCGAGTGCACTGCACCAGTGGGGACTGGTCCTGTACTCGCACCCGCTGTAGGTCAATGTGCACTCTACCCGCCACAGTCAGCCTCTGCCATACAGTAGGGGACACCTGCAGGATGACGTGGCCCATGTGGGGGTTCCTTGTTCTCCGACGGTACTTCACCACCAACCTCAAATCCCCTGCAGGTATGTCACCGATCAAGTGGGTATTTTGTTTTTTCAGGGCTCCGATAACCTCCACATCTGAGTGGCAGAAGAGGACGTCCTTGATAATAATTAGCGGGTCTTTGTTTTTTACCTCTTCTACCACCAGATTTCCCGCTTTTCTTATTTTGTCGGCAACTTTTGTGAGCTCCTCTGTAGTCCTAAAGCCGACCACTACCTTCTGGTTCCTAACCTTGCGCAGCCGTTCCACTCTCGTGCCTTCATTCCTGGCATCGACCGCCCTCCTGAGCTTCTCAATAACCTCTTCACTGGTGTCCTGATCATTGACAGATGATACGACTACCGAGTGAAGAGGCTCTTGGATTTGTTGCTTCTGGCCGGCGGCCATTTCCGCGAAGGTCGGACCCTGACCTGCGACGTAGCGAGGGGCCTGCTGGTTAGGTTAGGTTAGGTTAGGTTAGGTTGGGGACGCGACGGCAGAGGTCAGCGAGAGATGTCGTGCGGTGTTCCACAGGGTTCGGTTCTAGGACCACTCCTGTGGAACATCGGGTACGACTGGGTTCTGAGGGGCGAGCTCCAGCCGGAACACGTGCCACCATCAATGGCTCCGCCTGCTACTGCAGAGTCGGAAGAAGTCGTCAGCGCGGGCGTCCCTGAGGTGACAGAAGTCGACATGAGGGCAGCCGTGATGCGACTCCGGGCGAAAAACACTGCCCCGGGGCCCGACGGAGTACCCGGCCGCGCCCTAGTTCTCGCCCTAAAGGCCCTAGAGCCCCGACTAAGAGGACTCTATTCAGCGTGCCTCGAGCAGGGCCAGTTTCCCAATCACTGGAAGACCGGTTCGTTGGTCCTGCTCAGGAAGGCGGGACGCCCTGCGGAATCTCCGTCTGCGTACCGGCCCATAGTGCTGCTTGACGAGGTGGGCAAGTTGTTCGAGCGGATTATCGCGGACCGCCTCGTCAGCCACTTGTGCAGAGATGGGCCGGACCTGGACGACAATCAGTTCGGTTTTCGGCATGGGCGCTCCACCATAGACGCAATTATGCGGGTGAGAGTCCTGGCGGAGGAAGCGGTGTCTCGGGGCGGGGTGATGCTGGCGGTGTCCTTGGACATATCCAACGCCTTCAACACCCTGCCCTGGAGTTGTATTAGGGAGGCGCTGCGTTATCATCGGGTGCCTCCCTACCTCCGCCACGTGGTCGGGGCTTATTTGGCAGAAAGGAGTGTCACCTACAGGGGACGCGACGGCAGAGGCCAGCGCGAGATGCCGTGCGGTGTTCCACAGGGTTCGGTTCTAGGACCACTCCTGTGGGACATCGGGTACGACTGGGTTCTGAGGGGCGAGCTCCAGCCGGGGGTGAACCTGACGTGTTACGCGGACGACACGCTGGTCACAGCTCGGGGGAGCTCACACAGGGAGGCAGCGTTGCTGGCTACGGCTGCGGTCTCGCAGGTGGTGAACCGCATCCGGCGCCTGGGCCTGGAGGTGGCCCTCAACAAGTCGGAGGCTATCATTTTCCATGGCCCCCGACGAGCGCCGCCGCCGGGATCACATGTCGTGGTCGGGGGACCCGGATCGCTGTCGAGTCAACCATGAAGTACCTGGGATTGGTGCTCGACAGCCGTTGGGACTTCGGCCCCACTTTCGGCGGCTGGCGCCCAAGTTGATGGGCGCGGCGGGCGCGCTGTCAACGCTGCTTCCCAATTTGGGGGGCCCAAGTACCGCCTGCAGGCGGTTGTACGTGGGGATCGTGCGATCCATGGCCCTGTATGGGGCCCCAGTGTGGGCGGCTGACCTGACGGCCCGCAGTATCGCAGTGTTGCGAGTACCGCAGAGGACGATGGCCGTCAGAGTCATCAGAGGGTATCGCACGATCTCCTACGAGGCGGCTTGTGCGCTGGCCGGAACCCCGCCGTGGGACCTGGAAGCGAGAGCCCTCGCGTCACTACATCGGTGGCGTGAGGAGGCGCGGACGCGGGGCGTAGTACTGGTGCAGCGGCAGATTACGCTGCTCCGGTCTGAACTCCGTCAGGTCTTGGTGGCGGAGTGGCGTGACAGGCTTTTGCGCCCTACCGCCGGCTTCGTCACCATCGAGGCGGTCCGGCCAGTGCTCGACGATTGGCTCGGGAGGAGGCACGGCTCCCTGTCATTTAGGGCGACGCAGGTGCTCTCGGGGCACGGCTGCTTCGGGAAGTACCTGTGTCGCATAGGCAGGGAGCCGGACGCTCGGTGTCATCACTGCGTCCATTGTCTGGAGGACACGGCAAGGCATACGCTTGCAGAGTGTGCAGCTTGGGAGGAGCCGCGCCGTGCCCTCATTTCGGAAGTGGGAAGCGACCTGTCGCTGCCGGCTGTGATTCGTTCAATGGTCGGTGGCGCAGCGTCGTGGGACGCGGTGATCTCCTTCTGCGAAAAGGTCATGTCCCAGAAGGAGGCAGCGGAAAGGGAGAGGGAGATTTCAAGTGCTCTCCCGGCCCGCAGCAGGCGCACCGGGCGTCGGCAGAGGGCTGACAATGCCCTCTTCCGGCCCCCCTAAATGGGTCCAAGGGCGGCGGACTCGGGGACGTCTGCCGCCCCCCACTCCACAGGACCCGAGGTGGTGGCGCGTAGTGTTCCACGCGCGCCCCTCTCAGACGTCGTGGGGGGAGTCAAACACCTCACTCCCCTCGCTCGACAAGACGGAGCCCGCAGACGCGGGCTAGCACCAGTCGGGGGCTGCGTTGAAGAGTGCTAAAGTGCCCCCGTAGCCCCCGGTGCAAGTGTGCGAGGGAACACCGGGGTGGTTTTAGTCAGTAAGAGTCTGACAGACCCCTCTGTCCACTCCAGGGCAGAGGACATCCATGAGGATTTCCACCCCGTCACCAAAAAAAAAAAAAAAAAAAAAAAAAAAAAAAAAAAAAAAAAAAAAAAAAAAAAAAAAAAAAAAAAAAAAAAAGTTAGGTTAGGTTAGGTTCCTGGGACGCGGTGGTTTCCTTCTGCGAGACAGTCATCTCGCAGAAGGAGGCTGCGGAAAGGGAGAGGGAGATCACATCCTCTCACCCAGCCCGCAGCAGGCGCACTGGGCGTCGGCGGAGGGCGGACAACGCCCTCTTCCAGCCCCCCTAAATGGGTCCAGGGGCGACGGACTCGGGGACGTCCGTCGCCCCACATACATCGGACCCGAGGTGGCGGCGCGTAGTGTTCCACGCGCGCCCCTCTTAGACGTCGCGGGGGGAGTCAAACACCTCACTCCCCCCCTCGACACGAGGAGAGGCCTGCCGTGGCGGGCCGGCACCAGCCGGGGGTTGCGGAAGGATCGTAAGTTCCCGCGACCCTCGGCGTAGGTGTGAGATGGAACACCGGGGTGGTTTTTAGTCAGTAAAAGTCTGACAGACCCCTCCGCCCGCCCCAGGGCGGAGGACATCCATGAGGATTTTCCACCCCGAAACAAAAAAAAAAAAAAAAAAAAAAGGTTAGGTTAGGTTAGGTTGGGGTGCATGTTGAAGAGCCTCCCCGTGGCGCACCCTGGGCAACGTCGGTTCCAGCTGCCCACCCGCCTTTGGTGGACAGCTGGGGCCGGCGGCGAATCTTCAACCAACGGGGAAGGGTTCGGTTCCAATCGCCGATCATCGTTGTTGGTCGGTGAAGGGAACCGGGCTTGGGGACGGTAAGTCCGTCGTGGGGGTAGGCCTGGTGGCCATTTAACGTCCACTCCCCCCTCTGCTTACAGAGGGTTGGTCGAGTGGACGAAGAGGGGAAGTCTCAATGATCTTGGGGCTCTGCCGGTAGAGTTACTCATGCCGGAAAGGTCCAAATGAGAGACCAGTCCAAGAAAGACACCGGGACGGGGTCGCTCTTGATCAATCGACGATAGTCGATTGACAGAAGACGCGACCATGCCGCTGAGGTGCAGGCGCACCAAAGCGACGCGTGTTTCTCTCCTTGCGGAGTAGTCTTCAAGGAGAGAACTTTCGGCGGGCTCGCTGAGTCGGGTTGGCCGGACAGCGAGCGGAGGCATGTTTAATGCCGCCGCCGGGGGCTTGGCTTAATTGCCTGGCCCAGAGGAAGGATACCTCTAAGATAAAAAACCACCCAATCCTAAACTTTGAAGCGTGGTGAGAGGATGAATGGCTGGAGGGAGTCCAGTCGCGAGCGCTTCACCTGCAGAGCACCTGCCGCACTCTGCAGTATGTAGGCTTACCGGGCATCTAGGCTCTGCCCGGTGGACATTTTTTACCTATATCTACTCGTGGGATTAATATGGAAGAAGAAAATAAAAAATATAAAACTAACGAATTGTCGATCGTGTTGGTCGAGCAGATGGGTGTGGGTGCGGTGTCAGATTCTGACACCACATCTGACAAGATGAGTGTGGTGAGCGTGGCGAGCGTAAATTCAAAGCGCTCGCGGACAGAAGATGGGACGGTAGGGCGCCCTTCCAAATTTTGGAGGACGCGCTCACGTAAAGAGGACGAGAGGCACGCGGAGTTGACAGGCCTCTCTTCTAGCGAGGAGAACCTATCGGCCGTCAGAGTGCCGGTGGGCAGGAGAGGGCGAGGTCACGCAATTAGAGGAGCGTCAGCTCTTTCGATGTCGCGCGACTCTCTAGGGCGCTTTCTCAAGCGCCCTGACACGCCGGTACCCAGCGGAGGAAGTGACTCGGAGACCAAGCAAGCGGAGGGCGCTTGCTCACAATACTCCACCTCTCTAGTAAGCACAAAGGGGGAGATCAACTCCGCTAGGAGAGAGGAGAGACGGGCAGTGGCTCTAGACGAGGTGGCTGAAATGGCCCGTCAGACCAGAGAGCGGCGGTCTGCTCGCTTGACCGCTGCCGAGGACCTGTCAGCGGCGGCTCTTAACCGCCAAGTAATGGACAGCGTGGACGTGGTCCTAAAAGTTGCCACCAAGTCTGGCAACTTGAAGGGCACGTTCACGCGAGCGCTAAAAGAGGCGGCGGAAGAGATTAAGGAGGCGGTGGGAGTCCTCCTTAATCGCACGGCCTCAGAGGAGACGGCAAAGCTACAGGAGGAGAACAGCCGTCTCCAAACCGAGATGGAGGTCATTCGGCGGGAACTTGCCGCTCTAAGGGCCGACTTTTGTCAGCAGCAAGAGCGTGTGACTCCTGCACCTTCTGCGTCCACTCCGGCACTGCAAGCCGAGTTGGTTACAGAAATAGCCCGGACCATCATGATCCAAGTTGGAGACATGATGAATGCCCGCCTCGAGGGGTTAGAGTCGAGGCTCCTCCCAGCCCAGATCCTCCGGCCACCTCTCGCAGCGGACAATCGGGGGAAAGAGGTGACCTCAAAGGTGGGGCTCTCTCAGGTAGCCAAAGAATCAGCGGCTGGGGCCAAAAAGCCAGCGGAGGTGGCCAAAAAGCCAGTGGTTGGGGCCAAAAAGCCCGTGGCTGAGGCCAAAAAGACATCGCAGGTGGTCAATAAACCTGTGGCTGGGACCAAAAAGTCAGTAGAGGGGGGCGAAAAATCCCCTGAAAGGACTTCCCGCCTAGAGGGAGCCGCAGAACTTGCGACTGCAGCCAGGCCAGACGCCGAGGCCTGGTCAACGGTCGTAAAAAAGAAGAAGGGCCGCCAGAGCAAGGAGGTGCCGGAGCCAAAGGGCTGGGCCGCCTCAAAAAGTGTGAAGCCGCCCAAGGTTCGCATCCCACGCTCTGCGGCTGTAGCAGTCACGCTGCAGCCTGGAGCCGCGGAAAGGGGCGTCACCTACAAGGCGGTCCTATCGGAGGCGAGAACCAAGTTCAAGTTATCTGAACTTGGCATACCGTCCATCCGCTATAAAATAGCAGCCACGGGAGGGTGGCTAATCGAGGTGACGGGTGCCTCAAATGGCGAAAAAGCGGACGCCCTGGCCGCTAAACTGAGGGAAGTCCTCAATTCTGAGGACATCCGGATCTCCAGGCCCATGAAAACGGCTGAAGTGCGCGTTGGTGGGCTGGACGACTCGGTGACCTCAGAGGAAGTGATGGCGGCTATTGCCAAAATCGGAGAGTGCCCGCCTGAAAATCTGCGGGTAGGCGAAATTCGCCACGACGTTGGCGGGCTGGGCACGATTTGGGTGCGGTGTCCGGTAGCTGTGGCGAAGAAGGTTGCCGACGAGGGGCGTTTGCAGGTGGGGTGGGCTGCGGCGAGGGTTAGGCTGCTGCAACCCAGAGCTATGCGGTGCTACCGATGCCTGGGTATTGGGCATGTCCGAGCACAGTGCACTGCCGAAATTGATCGCAGCGATCAGTGCTATCGATGCGGTCAGCCCGGCCATAAGGCGGCCCAGTGCTTCGCAGCACCAAACTGCAGTCTCTGTGCGGCTGCAGGAAAGCCCGCGGGGCATATAGCCGGTGGCAAGGCCTGCGCCGCGCCCCCCGCTAAGGGGGCCAAACAAAAATTTGTTGAGAGGACCATGGCTGCCGGGGGATCCGCACCCCCCCCGAGGTCTAATTGCCTGTCGGTCGACTCCCGACCCCAGGAAGAGGTGGCCGAGGAAATGGAGTACCAATAATGGCAAACTACCATTTCCTCCAGGGCAATATCAACCACTCTGCCAGAGCTCAAGATCTTTTGCTCCAGAGCATGGCGGAGTGGTCGATTCACGTGGCAGTGGTCGCTGAGCCGTATTTTGTGCCTCCCCGTGATAACTGGGTGGGGGACCTCGACGGTTTAGTGGCTATCATTGGCGGGACTCTTGTCAACCCGTCCCGAGGTCACGGCTGGGTTGCCGCCCTTGTGGACGGCGTGGTCGTCATTGGGGCATACTTCTCGCCCAACAGGAGTCTCGCCAACTTTGAGAGTTTCCTTGTCGAGTTAGGTGCCGTCGTGGGCCGGTACCACCCTCACCCCGCATTACTACTCGGTGACCTAAATGCCAAATCGGCGGCATGGGGATCGCCGGTCACTGATGCTAGGGGAGTGGTGCTGGAAGAGTGGGCAATCACGACGGGTCTGGCCGTCCTAAATCGGGGCTCGGAATACACGTGCGTGCGGCAGCGGGGCGGGTCCATAGTGGACGTCTCGTTCGCTAGCCCCGTGGTCGCGCGCCGTGTCCGGGATTGGCATGTCGCGGTGGAGGTGGAGACGTTATCGGACCACCGATATATTCGTTTCGACGTCTCCACCCGGACCGCGGGCGGCCGCGGTCAACCGGCCCCGCGAAGGGACGGTCCACGCTGGGCGCTCAAGCGCATTGACAGGGAGGCTCTCGAGGAGGCCGCTATTGTCCAGGCCTGGAACAGGGAGTCGAAGCGGAGGCTCTGTGGTTCCGTGGGGCGATGACGCTAATCTGCGATGCGTCCATGCCCCGGGTCCGCAAACAGTCCGCAAGGCGCCAAGTGTACTGGTGGTCTGCCGAGATCGCGCAGCTGCGCATCACGTGCGTAGCGGTTAGGCGCCGGTACACTCGCTACCGAAGGAGACGTCGACGGGATCCTGAAGAAGAAGCAACGCGGTATGAGATGTACCGCGCGGCTAGGAAGACTCTGCAGCTGGCCATCGGCGAAGCCAAGACACGAAGCAGGGAAGAGTTGCTGGAGACCTTGGACGGGGATCCGTGGGGGCGTCCTTACCGTATGGTACGAGGAAAACTTCGTCCCTGGGTCCCCCCACTTACGGAGGGTCTCCAACCTCAGCTGCTAGAAGAAGTAGTTGCGGCACTCTTCCCTGCAAGAGCGGAACACGTGCCACCATCAATGGCTCCGCCTGCTACTGCAGAGTCGGAAGAAGTCGTCAGCGCGGGCGTCCCTGAGGTGACAGAAGTCGACATGAGGGCAGCCGTGATGCGACTCCGGGCGAAAAACACTGCCCCGGGGCCCGACGGAGTACCCGGCCGCGCCCTAGTTCTCGCCCTAAAGGCCCTAGAGCCCCGACTAAGAGGACTCTATTCAGCGTGCCTCGAGCAGGGCCAGTTTCCCAATCACTGGAAGACCGGTTCGTTGGTCCTGCTCAGGAAGGCGGGACGCCCTGCGGAATCTCCGTCTGCGTACCGGCCCATAGTGCTGCTTGACGAGGTGGGCAAGTTGTTCGAGCGGATTATCGCGGACCGCCTCGTCAGCCACTTGTGCAGAGATGGGCCGGACCTGGACGACAATCAGTTCGGTTTTCGGCATGGGCGCTCCACCATAGACGCAATTATGCGGGTGAGAGTCCTGGCGGAGGAAGCGGTGTCTCGGGGCGGGGTGATGCTGGCGGTGTCCTTGGACATATCCAACGCCTTCAACACCCTGCCCTGGAGTTGTATTAGGGAGGCGCTGCGTTATCATCGGGTGCCTCCCTACCTCCGCCACGTGGTCGGGGCTTATTTGGCAGAAAGGAGTGTCACCTACAGGGGACGCGACGGCAGAGGTCAGCGAGAGATGTCGTGCGGTGTTCCACAGGGTTCGGTTCTAGGACCACTCCTGTGGAACATCGGGTACGACTGGGTTCTGAGGGGCGAGTTCCAGCCGGGGGTGAACCTGACGTGTTACGCGGACGACACGCTGGTCACAGCTCGGGGGAGCTCACACAGGGAGGCAGCGTTGCTGGCTACGGCTGCGGTCTCGCAGTTGGTGAACCGCATCCGGCGCCTGGGCCTGGAGGTGGCCCTCAACAAGTCGGAGGCTATCATTTTCCATGGCCCCCGACGAGCGCCGCCGCCGGGATCACATGTCGTGGTCGGGGGGACCCGGATCGCTGTCGAGTCAACCATGAAGTACCTGGGATTGGTGCTCGACAGCCGTTGGGACTTCAGCCCCCACTTTCGGCGGCTGGCGCCCAAGTTGATGGGCGCGGCGGGCGCGCTGTCAACGCTGCTTCCCAATTTGGGGGGCCCAAGTACCGCCTGCAGGCGGTTGTACGTGGGGATCGTGCGATCCATGGCCCTGTATGGGGCCCCAGTGTGGGCGGCTGACCTGACGGCCCGCAGTATCGCAGTGTTGCGAGTACCGCAGAGGACGATGGCCGTCAGAGTCAACAGAGGGTATCGCACGATCTCCTACGAGGCGGCTTGTGCGCTGGCCGGAACCCCGCCGTGGGACCTGGAAGCGAGAGCCCTCGCGTCACTACATCGGTGGCGTGAGGAGGCGCGGACGCGGGGCGTAGTACTGGTGCAGCGGCAGATTACGCTGCTCCGGTCTGAACTCCGTCAGGTCTTGGTGGCGGAGTGGCGTGACAGGCTTTTGCGCCCTACCGCCGGCTTCGTCACCATCGAGGCGGTCCGGCCAGTGCTCGACGATTGGCTCGGGAGGAGGCACGGCTCCCTGTCATTTAGGGCGACGCAGGTGCTCTCGGGGCACGGCTGCTTCGGGAAGTACCTGTGTCGCATAGGCAGGGAGCCGGACGCTCGGTGTCATCACTGCGTCCATTGTCTGGAGGACACGGCGTGGCATACGCTTGCAGAGTGTGCAGCTTGGGAGGAGCCGCGCCGTGCCCTCATTTTCGAAGTGGGAAGCGACCTGTCGCTGCCGGCTGTGATTCGTTCTATGGTCGGTGGCGCAGCGTCGTGGGACGCGGTGATCTCCTTCTGCGAAAAGGTCATGTCCCAGAAGGAGGCAGCGGAAAGGGAGAGGGAGATTTCAAGTGCTCTCCCGGCCCGCAGCAGGCGCACCGGGCGTCGGCAGAGGGCTGACAATGCCCTCTTCCGGCCCCCCTAAATGGGTCCAAGGGCGGCGGACTCGGGGACGTCTGCCGCCCCCCACTCCACAGGACCCGAGGTGGTGGCGCGTAGTGTTCCACGCGCGCCCCTCTCAGACGTCGTGGGGGGAGTCAAACACCTCACTCCCCTCGCTCGACAAGACGGAGCCCGCAGACGCGGGCTAGCACCAGTCGGGGGCTGCGTTGAAGAGTGCTTAAGTGCCCCCGTAGGCCCCGGTGCAAGTGTGCGAGGGAACACCGGGGTGGTTTTAGTCAGTAAGAGTCTGACAGACCCCTCTGTCCACCCCAGGACAGAGGACATCCATGAGGATTTCCACCCCGTCACCAAAAAAAAAAAAAAGGTTAGGTTAGGTTAGGTTAGGTTTTTTTTTTTTTTTTTTTTTTTTTTTTTTTTTTTTTTTTTTTTTTTTTTTTTTTTTTTTTTTTTTTTTTTTTTGGCAGGAGTGGGAAATCCTCATGGACGCCCAGACTGCCTCACTTATGAGACAGTCTGGGCAGTGCCGGACTCTTACCGGCTAAAACCACACTCCTGCCCTTGCTCAGTGTCCCTCTGACATGATCAGAGACCTTGTTTGGCAGTGTTCTCATTAAAGTGTCTCTTTTCATTGTATTTTTGTCATCAGTCCTGTTGCAGGAATTATGGAGTTCCTGGAAGCAGTTGCCTTACTTCATGTAATATTTCAAAACTTAAATCTAATGTATTTTATTTTCTAACGGGTTTCCTAACATGCTTATATCTTACGTTTATCTAACAACTTATTTCTATATGTTTGTTTTTGTATTTTTCCTTTTTATTTTTTGAGTCTACCAATGCTAATACCTATAAAATATTATATTTATTTCTATACTATATTTATAATATGGCTATCATAATATATATCAATATATCATATACATATAATTTCTTATCCTAATTGTTTAAATTTATTCCCTATCCTATGAATTTTAGCTTCTAATTTTAAAACTGAATTTTTTGTATTTCTTACTTATTATTATGATACATAATCTATATACTTATTATATATTTAGTATCATATTTTTCTTAAACTTACTTATTTCTATTAATTACAAGCGATGCTATTTCCGTACAATATTTGAGGAACTCTTTTCTCTGTTTCCCTTCCAAAAGTGTTGGCAGATTTTGGGCATCCAATGCAACGGCGAGTCGCTGCTCCGTATCGTACCGCATCCTTGCCGTGATCGGGCACTCCAGCAGTATGTGCAGTACGGTCTCCTCCACACCAGGCTCACAGGCGCACGATGGATTCTCTTTACATCTGAAGCGTTTCAGGTATGCAGAGAACCCACCGTGCCCCGTCAGTATTTGCGTGATTATGCTCGTTGGAGCCATCTTGCGTACCACACCGTACGCCACCACCGCGTCCGGAAAGAACAGCTTTGTGCCCGAAGCCGTGTCACCCGACTTATATCTCCCGTTCCATTCGTCAAGCGTTTCCGACCGGATTCTTCGCTTGACGAATGATACGGGACACAGATCGTAGTCCGGCCTCTTCCTCAACCCTAGGGCGGCTTCCTTCGCGAGTTGGTCAGCTCTCTCGTTTCCCTCCAACCCTGCGTGGGCCTTGATCCAGAACAAGGAGACACTCTTGTTCTGGAGTTTGCAGCGTCGTATGGTGTCTCTAGTTTCCACGGCCAGAGGGTGGGAGGAACCAACATTGGTCACTGACTGAAGAGCCGCCATAGAGTCGCTGAAGATGCCGAACGTAGCTTCGCTGCGCTTGAGCGCCTCCTCTGCCGCTCTTTTTATGGCCAGGAGTTCAGCCTGATAGACGGTGCAGTAGGACGGCAAGGCGAGTTTGAGGGCCTTTATTTCGGAGGCGCTATTCCATAAGGATAGCGCCGCTCCGACCCTGCCCTCAATCTTGCTGCCGTCGGTGAAGATCCGCACGGCGTAATCGCCGTGGGTATTATATTGTTCCTCGTCTATCAGGCTTCCAAACTCCAGACTTATTTGCTCCGCGGGGTGCGGGGCCTCTATCGCTGGGGCCATCCGTTCCACCTCCCTGTCTCCTAGTGCAGGCTGGGGCACTCCCCTCTTGGCTTCGTAGAGCGCAGCCGCTTCCCGGATTCGGAGGTCGAGCGGGAGTATCCCAGCCAGAACCAGTGCCGAGTTTAGGGAGACTGTGCGGTAGGCTCTGCACAGCTTTTGGGCAAATCCTCTTTGGACTATGTTGAGCTGCTTTATGACACCTTGTTTATTAGCAGCTGGTGCCCACGCGCTCGCGGCGTACAAAATAATCGGCTCCACTGCTGCAGTGTATATAGCCCTTATCACCTCCGGGTGCAGTCCCCAACTGACCCGGGCTGCTCTGGCCAGCCGCTTATAAATTGCTATCGCCTTCTTACAGACGGCAGCTACGTGTTGGTTGAAAGTAAGTTTGGCGTCGATGACAAGTCCTAATATTTTAATATCTTGGGACATTCCAATGTCGATCCCGCCCATGCTCAGGCGCGGCGCGTCGTACTTGAGCCTCCGCGTTAATACCATCGCACAAGTTTTGTGCGGCGCGAACTTCAGCCGATTTCTGACACCCCATGCGCGAACATGTTCGAGAGCGGCATTGGCTTGTCCCTCGATTTCTTGGGCTGTTTTGCCGTCAAAAACCAACACCACATCGTCTGCGAATGCCTGGCAGTAGCTGCCCCCAATCTCCAACTGTTTGAGGAGCGGGTCGAGCAGCAGATTCCAAAAGATGGGCCCCCCTATTGACCCCTGGACGCACCCTTTGCTGGTTCGTCTTCTGCTCTCCTCCCCGGCATACCTCACGGTGACCACCCTGTCACTGAGGTAGCTGCTGACTACCCGTCTCAGGTTAACCGGACACTTTTCCTCAGCCAATCGTACCTTAATCGCAGGCCACCATGCGTTGTCAAAGGCTCCCTCGATATCCAGCGACACCAGCGTGACTATTTTCTTTTGAGTCAGCTTCGCACGGATGTATTGCACAAGGGTGAAGAGGGAGTCCTCAGTGCTTTTTTGGGGCATAAAGCCGTATTGACGAGTACTAATTCCGGGTAGTATGTAAAATTTGAGACGAGCAACCAGCATCTTTTCGTACACTTTCCCTAGGACAGGCAAAAGCCCAATCGGCCTGTACGACTTTGGTACGGTGTACGATTTTTTGCCTGGCTTTCTGAGCACAACCACCGTAGCTTCCTTCCAGGTCTGCGGGAAGTAGTGGTGTGCCAGGCACTTGTTCAACAGTGCCAAGAAGTAGTCAGGGTCACATTTAATGGCCTGAGAGCAGATGTCGGCCGTGAAGCCGTCGGCTCCCGGGGCCTTTTTTGGGTTGAACGACATCATAGACCTATCAAGCTCGCTTGGGGTAAACGGTGGGTCATATCGATCATTTTGGCTCCATGCGTTTACTGTCTCTGCCCGTTCTCTGGTTTGGCGATGATCCATGCTGTCGTCCTCCTCTCGGTCCTCGGGATAAAACGTCTCAGCCAACAGCCTCACTGAGCCTTTTGCATCCAGTGTCTTCCCATCCATCTGCAGCGGCAGATCTTCTTCTCTCTTAGCTATCCTTCCCATTACCCTATAAATACCTTCCCATACCCCCTCTCTGTCCTGTTTCCCGCAAAATTTTTTCCAGCTCTCCGTTTGAGCTTTCGTCACTGCTGCCTCATACTCCTCTTTCGCTTCCAGGTACAGGCCTACAACCATCGCTCTTCGGACCGGCGCTGCGTTCCTGACTCTCACCTTCCTGGTGGCGACCAATCTCTTCATCTCCGCGAGTTCCTCGGACCACCACGGCATGGTAACTATTTCTGTGCTACGTTTATAAGGTATAGCGTCTCTGCATGTTTCGGTAATAGCCTGCGTGTACATCTTTACTGCCTTTTCTATTTCTTCGATGCTTTGTATGCTTGACAGATCCACTAGAGTTAACTTTCTGTTCTGCATAGCCTGAGACAGTTTCTCACGAAACCGTCCCCAGCTTGCTTTTTTGGTGTTGTAAACTCTAGTGGTCCGTTCGATCGCTATACCTTTGGACTTTGTTAGGTGTATGCTCATGGTGATGCTATTGTGGTCGGAACTCGTGAGACCCTCTTCAACCCGCCAGCCGTCCACCACGTCGAGTAAGTCCTCCGAACAGGCCGTCACATCTACGTGGCTGCTGTACCTCACCCCGCCTCTCACGGTGTCAAAAGTTGGGATATCCCCCGTGTTGAGGATCTGCAAGCCCAACTCTCCCAGCGCTCCACACATCTGCTCCCCTCTCGGGTCTTCATTACTGCTGCCCCACCAAGTACTTTTCGCGTTTGCGTCTCCTCCAATAACCAATCTGCCTGAGCCTATCGCCAGCTCTATCCTTTTGAGATGCTCCAGGTATGGCTCCATGGGCTTGTCCGGCTCGAAGTAGAAGGACACCAGCGTGATCTTCCAGGCTCTGGTTTGGACTCCCACCACGACGATATTGTTTGTGGTGAGTTGTGGGTACTGTAAGATGTCCAACTCTTTATCAAAGACGGCAATTGCCGCCTTTACAGTCCCTTCTCCACCTTCAGAGCCCTGGAAGACCCTTACGCCCCGGTGATTCTTCATCCTTCTCATCCCACCCACATAAGGTTCCTGGAGCATTGCGATGGCGACTTTGCGCTTGTCAGCTTCCAGCAAAAGCTCGTTTGTTGCCAGCTGACTCCGTTGCAGATTGGCCTGGATCAGTTTGTACTCGGTGGTGGTCGCAGGGACAGCTTTAGCAATAAGCTACAGACAGACGTGCCAACGCATCCCATTTAACGCGTATCGGGCACTCGCTATCGAAGGCGTTGTGGTCGGTTTTCCCCACCTTGGCTAACACGCAATTGTGACACTTTGGTGCCTCTGCCGCCAGTCGTGACGGGCAGTCAGCCCGCATGTGGGGCTCACCACAATGTACGCAGAGGTCGGCGGGCTGCGTGCACAGCTTGCGACTATGGCCGAAGCGCAGACAGCGAGTGCATTGCACCAGCGGGGACTGATCCTGCACCCGCACCCGCTGAAGGTCGATGTGCACGCGACCCGCCGAAGTCAACCTCTGCCACAGAGCGGGGGACACCTGCAGGATGACGTGACACATGTGGGGGTTCCTCGTCCTACGACGGTACTTCACCCGCAACCTCAGATCCTCTGCAGGTATGTCTCCGACCAGGTGGGTGTTTTGCCGTTGCAGGCATTGGGTAACCTCCGCATCCGTGTGGCAGGAGAGAACATCCCTGATGATAACAAGAGGGTCCTTGTTTCTGACCTCTTCCACCACCAGATCACCCTTCTTCTTTATCCGGTCTGTGACTTTTGACATCTCCTCCCTGGTTCTAAAGCCAATCACCACCTTTTGATTTCTTGCTTTGCGCAGCCGTTCCACCCTAGTGCCCTCATTTCTGGCATCGACCGCCGTCCTGAGCTTCTCAATAACCTCTTCACCGGTGTCCTGATCATTGGTAGATGATACGACCACCGAGTGAAGAGGCTCTTGGATATGCTGCTTCGGGGTGGCGGCCATTTCGGCGAAAGTCGGACCCTGGCCCGCGACGTAACGGGGGGCCTGCTTAAGTTGCTCCGACAGAGCCCGGGTATGTTGTTGGCATTCCTCCAACGCCCGTCTATGCTCTTCGAGTCCTGCCACAAGGTTCCTCATGAGCTCTGTCGGTACACCCGTCGTCTGCCCCAACGGTTCTGCTGTCGGTGTGGCCGCTGGTATGACCGCAGGTGCAGGCGCGACAGGGACTCTGCCTCGTTCCGCCTCTTTTACGAGCTCAAAGAGCCTATTGATTGCACTGACTACCTCCGTCTTAATCTCGGTTTTAAGGTTGCGAGAGTTGCCCAGATGAAGCTTAGCTTTATTTAGGCAAGCTCTCGCCTCCGCTGTGAGGTTGGGGTAGCCAGATTCCGACCTCTTTGGCAGTTTCGACAAGTCCGCGGGCACTCGTCGCATCTCCGAAGTGCATGGAGCTGGTGTTGTGTCTTCCCGCTTTGTGTTAGCCGGAGACTTGGCCTGAGGCTGAGCTTTCCCGGCCTCCCATTCCCCGACACTGCGCCTCACACTTGGAAGCGAGGGTTCAGCCTTCTCGGTTACGCGCGGCGAGCCTCCAGAGGCCGGTGAGCTCGCGTTATTCTTTGCTGGTGTGCGGATCATGTTTCCAGTAGAGGTGAAGGTGGTATTCATTTATTACAGAGGACACTGATGATACCTCTGGGTCCCTGTAAAGGGGGGACAACACAGAGAGTATCCTAAAATTATAACAAAATAAACTAATCCTACGGTCGCACGACCGTAAGGTCAATATAAGTGAAAATAGGTAATTTTAACCAAAAATGCCCAAATACGTTTAAAAGACTTTGTTTTAGGCCTGACTTTATGTTTATATTTGGTAAACGGAGCTTCAAAGGTATGTCGAATTTTTCGCCTAGATCGTAAGGTTACCTGCCCAGTAGCAAAAGGGTGGGCGGGCGGGCAATTTTTTGAGTTTCTATATTCGCTAGGCGCACGTGCGAGGTGTCAAAAGACGCGTCTCCGCGCGGGCCAGCGATCTGTGCAGTTGCTGAAAATTATGCTGGACAAAAATTTTGAATTTCAGGCAAAAAACGTGTTTTTCGACCGAAAATTAAGTAAAAACCTAGAATTTGAACCACCAAACGGGACTCGAGCACGCGGATCGCGCACCAGAGTACAGGTAAGGCAGGTATGTATCTATTGAAACTAAAAAGAATGACGATTTTTTGGACAATTTTGAGAAAAAATTAAAATTAGGATTCCGTAAAGAAAAATATTGAGAATTTTTCTAAGTCGATGGGCGGAAAAAATTTTTCGCGTTTTCGTCAATTTTAACTAGTCAAAAAGTAGTACGGAGCCTATTAAAGATCAAATTAGCTGAAAACAGCTTCAAAATGCGTCACCTGGATGCAAAGTTATAACGATTTTATGTATTTACTGAACGGCTTTTTTTTTTTTTTTTTTTTTTTTTTTTTTTTTTTTTTTTTTTTTTTTTTTTTTGTGGATGGGAAATCATCAAATGACTTCTCCCGCTCTGGGCGGAGCGGGAGGGCGTGTCAGACTTTTACTGACTAAAACCCACCCGTGTTCCTTCTGTTGCCTGTGCCGGGGCCACGGTAACTCTTTCGAACATCCCGCAACCCTAGCTGGCATCGGCCCTAGCGGACCCCGTCAATAGTGCTGACATCTCTTTGAGGCGCGCGTGGAACACGACGCGCCGTCGACTCGGGCCTGGTCCTTACCGGACGGCGAGCTACCCATTGCTCGCCGTCCGCAAGCCCGCGCCTACGGTGGCCGGGAATCGGCTGCCGATTCCCGACGCCCAGGGCGTCTCCTGCGGCGACTAGGGGCGTGAGGGTGCAAAGCTTGCCTCTCCCTCACGCGTCCCGCCTCCTCCTTCACGAGCATTACTGCTTCGCAGAAGGAGGTAATGGCTTCCCATGCACTCTCGCTCCGTACCATGGCCTGGACCAGGGCCGGACGCGAGAGATCGCCGCCGCCGATCGCTTCCGCGAGGACACGGCGGTGCTCCGCCCAAGCCGGGCAGACTTCCACCGTATGCTCCACCGTGTCCTCCGGGCGATCCACACAGTGGTGACACCCGGGCGTTTCCTCCCGCCTTATCCGGAACAGGTACCTCCCGAAGCACCCGTGTCCGGTGAGGACCTGCGTCAGGCGGAAGGTGAGGACGCCGTGGCGCCTCTCCAGCCACTCCTCAAAGAGGGGACTTATCGCCGCAATTGTGGCGTGCCCAGCGCTGGGTTGCGACAATCGCACTCTCCATGCCGCCATGAGATCCTGCCGGAGCTCTGTCCGCCGTGCCGCGATTTCTCGCGGCAACGGAGTTACGCCCCGGCGTCCTGCCTCCTCGCGCCACTCCCAGATGTGCGCGAGGACTTTTGCCTCCAGATCCCATGGCGGTAATCCGGCAAGGAGGTTCGCCGCCTCCCCGGAGACCGTGCGGTATCCCCGGGCTAACCGGATGGCCATGACCCTCTGGGACGCGTTCAACCGACGGACCGGTCGCCGCCTCACGGAACGCGCCCACACCGGAGCTCCGTAAAGGGCCATGGACCGCACGACCCCCGCGTAGAGCCTCCGGCAGGAGGCGTTTGGACCCCCCAGATTGGGCAGGAGCCGCCCCAAGGCAGCCCCGGCCCGCTCCAGTCTGGGAGCCAAACGTCGGAAATGCTCCACGAAATTCCACCGGCTGTCGAGGACGAGTCCCAGGTACTTCATCGTCGACTCGACACCGATGAGAACCCCTCCTACCGTTATTTGGGAACCCGATGGTGGTGCGTTCCGAGGACCATGAAAACACATGGCCTCGGACTTGTGCAAGGCCACCTCGAGTCCCAATTGCCGGATCCTCTCTACGATTGTCGCAACCCCGCGTGCCGCTAATTCGGCCGCCGCCTGGTGCGACCTCCCCTGCGCCAGGACCAGCGTGTCGTCAGCGTAGCAAACTACGCTGACGCCACCAGGGAGGTCGGCGCGCAGCACCCAGTCGTACCCGATGTCCCACAGATGCGGTCCCAGAACCGATCCCTGCGGGACACCGCACGACATCTCTCGCCGGTTCCACTCTCCCCGGTGACCGGGGTAGATGACGGCCCTGTCCGTCAGATAGGCCTCGACCACGCGACAGAGGTAGGTCGGCACTCGGTGATACCGGAGTGCCTCCCTGATGCAACTCCAGGGCAGGGTGTTGAAGGCATTGGCGATGTCTAGAGACACCGCCAAGACGACCCCACCCCGGGCCACAGCATCCCCCGTCGTGAGGGCTCGTACGCGCATGATGGCGTCCACCGTAGAGCGCCCCTTGCGGAAACCAAACTGGCTCTCCGCCAAATCCGGCCCCACCCTCACCAGCCGCCCGACAAGGCGGTCTGCAATGACTCTTTCAAAGAGCTTGCCCACCTCGTCGAGCAGCACGATGGGCCGGTAAGCGGACGGCGAGTCCGCAGGGCGCCCCGGTTTCTTAATGAGGACCAGTTTCCCTGTCCTCCATTGAAGCGGGAACTGGCCCCTCTCCAAGCATGCGCTTAGGAGCCCCCTTAGTCGAGGCCCGAGAGCCTCCAAGGCCAGGACCCAGGCTTTTCCAGGTAAGCCGTCGGGTCCTGGGGCGGTATTCTTGGCATTCAGCCTGCGCACCGCCACTCTCAGCTCTACCTCGGTCACCTCCGGAGCATCGTCGTCATCGTCGGCTGCGTGGTCCGCATCCGACACCGCAGGAGGCGGAGCCATGGGCGGGGGAGTATGTTCCCCTCGCGAAGGGAACAGAGCGCTCACCACGTCCTCCACGAGCTGGGGCCGGAGACTCTGCGTCAGCGGGGGAGCCCATGGGCGGAGCTTGTTCCGCACCATTTTATAGGGGCGTCCCCACGGGTCCCTGTTCAGAGTCTCCAGCGACTCCTCACGGGCCAGTCCCTTGGCCCGCAGGATCTCCGCTCGGAGGGCGGTCTTCGCCGCTCTGTACCCCTCGTACAGCTCCGCCTGAATGGCTTCCGTATCCGGAGGGCGGATACGGAGCCTGCGGTGCCTGGTGTACCGGCGTCGCGCAGCAACGCACGTGTCGCGCAGAGACGTCAACTCCGGCGACCACCAGCACACCTGGCGCCGGGCGCGTCCGGGCCGGACCCGGGGCATTGCCACGTCGCATACTTCGGACATGGCCTCCCGGAACCACCCCGCCTCGTCATTGATGTCAGCAGGCCTGTCCAGTGGTGACACCCAGGCCTGCACGATCGAGGCTTCCAGGAGGAGCTCCCGGTCCAGCTGCTTCAACGCCCACCGCGGACCACTCGGGGCCTGTCGGACCGGCGCGCTCGAGGTCTGGGCGGAGACGTCAAACCGGATGTACCGGTGATCGGAGTAGGTCTCCACCCCCTCCATGACGCGCCAGTCGAGGACACGCGGCGACAGAGCGGGGCTGGCGAACGAAATGTCCACCACTGACTCACCCCGCATCCGCACACACGTGGGGACAGAACCCCGGTTTAGGACGACCAGGCCCGTCTCCAGAGCCCAGTCCTCCACCATCCTGCCCCGTGTGTCCGTATGCCGGGAACCCCAAGCCACATTCTTGGCATTGAAGTCCCCGAGGACGAGTACAGGGAGGGAACGGAATCCGACGACGACGACTCTCAACTCCGCAAGGGAGTTGTGGAACTCGGCGAGAGTTCGGTTCGGGGAGAAGTATACCCCTACCACGACAATCTCCCCGAACCGTGCTGCCACGCAACCCCGTCCCCTCTTGACCGCCTCGAGGGACGGGGTACCGGCGGCGGCCGATGAAATTAGAGTCACTGAGCCGCTCAGGTCCTCCACCCAGTCATCCCTGGGCGGGACAAAGTACGGCTCAGCGACCACGGCGATGTTAATCGACCACTGCGCCATGCTCTGGAGCAACAGATCCTGAGCGGAGGCGCAGTGGTTGATGTTCGCCTGGAGGAGGCGTAATGGGGCCATTATTGGCACTCCATATCAGCCCCCTCCCGAACCCCCTGTGAGGGCCCTGCCGCGGTGGTTGCGGCGACGGCGACAGTGGAAGCGGCAGCGGCGGAGGCGGCAGCGGCGACGGCGGCAGTGGTGGCGGCTTCGGCGGTGACGCTGGTGGCAGAGGGCTTGCTGCCCCTGGGTTTGGCGGGTGGAGCGCAGGCCTTGCTCCCAGCCCGGTGATTGGCCGGCTTGCCAGCTGCCGCACACGCGAAGCAGTGCGGCGCGGCTTTACACGAGCCGGCCTTGTGACCGGGCTGACCACAGCAGAAGCAATGGCCGCTACGGTCCACCTCCGAGGTGCATTTAGCTCCCACGTGGTTGCCCACGTGACAGCGGAAGCACCTCAGAGGTCTGGGTTCCAGCAGTTTCACCTGCGTGGAAACCCAGCCCACCTTGAGCCTTTGGCCCTCCCCAGTTATTTTTCGGGCCACCGCCACGGGGCAGCTCACTGTAACAGTTCGCATCCCCGTGAAGTCAGGACGGATGGTGCCTACCCTAACCTGCTCGGCTGAGCACCCTCCAGTCCTAACAACGGCGGCCACCACCTCTCCCTCCGTCGCTGAGTCGTCCAAACCCAGTATGCGCATGTTCGCGCACTTGGTGGGTCTGGACACTCGGGCCTCGTCCGCATTTAGGGACGCCCTAAGCCTCTCGGCCAGAGCGTCAGCGGTCGGGCCGCTGGCCGCACCGGGAACCTCCAGCATCCGGGCCCCAGTCGCAGTGACCCTTATTCGGATGCCATCGGCAACGCCGAGCTCCTCGAGGTTCACCGCCTCCCTCGCCTTGGCAAGCACGTCGCGGTAGGACACGCCCTTCTTCTCCGCTTCCGGCTGTAGTGTGATCACTACAGCTGCGGACCTCGGGGCACGGAGCCTAGCCGCGACGATTCGCTCCTTGCGCCGCTGCCGCCTCTCCTTCTTTTTGGCCGCCCTTGCTGCCTTACCCGCCTTCCTCTTCTCCCCGGCTACTTGCCATTCGGCGTCAGCCGGAGGAGATTTAGGAGGCGGGGGCGGCCGTTTCGCCGCCGGGGCTGGGGCCCTCGCGGGTTCCTGCACGGCCCCGCCTTTCGCCTGCCCCGTTGATGCAGGCTTGACCGTGGCAGCCGCGGCGGCGGCATACGATGCCGCCTTCCGCTGGCCCGAGGCCGGCTGGCTCGCCGCTAGCGGGGGCCGCAGGACTATGGCCTCCAGGGCGGAAAACCGGCTTCGGAAGGCAGCCAGCTCCTGCCGGACCAGGGCCAGAACCCGGTCCTCAGCAGGCACGGGCCCGACCTGCCCATGCCGCGCCTCCCCCTGTGGCACCTCCCGGGGGCCAGCTCCTCGGAGCCTGGCCAGGTCCGCTCGGAGCTCCTCATTCTCCTTTCGGAGAAGCTCCATGGCGGCTGTCAAGCGAGCGACCTCCGCCCGCATCCCTGTCATTCCGTCCGACGGGGGCCTGAGGTGACTGGCCTCCGCTGCCGCCATAATGGAGGCCCTGGCTGCCGATATGGCCTTGTCTTTAGAGGACTGAGTCCTCTTCAAGGCCACACTCTTGATCGCGGCTGCCACGACCTCTGCGAACCTGATCGTTTGCTCCGAATTGGAGCCGCCAGCGGCGTCCGGCTCACCACCTGCTGACTCCGACCCAGCCGAGACTGACCCCAACTGCGACTCTGGCTCGGCCGGGCTGGCTGGGCTCGGCTTGCTGGCTTCTTTGGTGAGCCCTCTGCCCACACCCCTTTCATGGGCCCCACCCCGCCGGCTGATCTTTTTACGGGCCGAGCTCACCCATCCGTCCGAGGAAGACTCCTGGCCATCCCCCGGTTTGGGGCGCTTTTTCAAGAACTCTAGGTTCCTCTTAGCCGCCCCAACCACTTCGCGCTCTTGGCTCTTATATGAGCCCTTCGCGCCAGATACGGCGTCGGACTCCGACCCCGCATCACTTCCCTCCTCTTCTCTACGGTTTTTGTTTTTAGTTATTGGATCCATGTTTGTTCCCACGAGTAAAAACTTTATATTGTCTCAAAATCTAGTGGTTCGCACTAGCGACTAATTTAGCTACCCATTAGTCAAGCTATCAACCTCCCTCACGGTGCGCCGCCGCTTGGAGGTTTGGGGTGATTTTTTATAGAGGTTTTCTTCCTCGCGGCCCGGGCGGTTAAGCCAAGACCCTCGACCCCCGTCAAAAGTCAGAGACATGACCTTGACAATCTTCGGGGCTACGAGAACAACGGTGGCAGAAAGAGAAGGCCTCTTCCTGCCTGCCCGGCGGCAGAGTTAGTGCACACCGAGCCCGCTCTTACTCCGCCGCTGTGCGTCTCTGCTTAGAGCGCAGAGAGACACACGTTGGAGCGTACTTCTGACAGGATATTGGCATACGGGCAACAAGACCCCTTAGGCACACAGTACCTAATGGGGAGTCATTGCCCGTACCCCAGGGTGCACCGTCCCGGTGACTGGCCTTCCCCCCGGACGCATCCATAAGGGAATTCCAGCCCACAGGCACACGGGGAGGTTTCCTGTCCAAGCACCCCTTACTGAACGGCTAAGGTGGATTCGGTAGGTATATGAAATTATTGAATACAAAGTTTTTTGAGTTTCTATATTCGCTAGGCGCACGTGCGAGGTGTCAAAAGACGCGTCTCCGCGCGGGCCAGCGATCTGTGCAGTTGCTGAAAATTATGCTGGACAAAAATTTTGAATTTCAGGCAAAAAACGTGTTTTTCGACCGAAAATTAAGTAAAAACCTAGAATTTGAACCACCAAACGGGACTCGAGCACGCGGATCGCGCACCAGAGTACAGGTAAGGCAGGTATGTATCTATTGAAACTAAAAAGAATGACGATTTTTTGGACAATTTTGAGAAAAAATTAAAATTAGGATTCCGTAAAGAAAAATATTGAGAATTTTTCTAAGTCGATGGGCGGAAAAAATTTTTCGCGTTTTCGTCAATTTTAACTAGTCAAAAAGTAGTACGGAGCCTATTAAAGATCAAATTAGCTGAAAACAGCTTCAAAATGCGTCACCTGGATGCAAAGTTATAACGATTTTATGTATTTACTGAACGGCTAAGGTGGATTCGGTAGGTATATGAAATTATTGAATACAAAGTTTTTTGAGTTTCTATATTCGCTAGGCGCACGTGCGAGGTGTCAAAAGACGCGTCTCCGCGCGGGCCAGCGATCTGTGCAGTTGCTGAAAATTATGCTGGACAAAAATTTTGAATTTCAGGCAAAAAACGTGTTTTTCGACCGAAAATTAAGTAAAAACCTAGAATTTGAACCACCAAACGGGACTCGAGCACGCGGATCGCGCACCAGAGTACAGGTAAGGCAGGTATGTATGGGTCATATTCAAAATAATTGTAAGTTACGGATAGGAAACAAATATGAATATTATTTGATTGTAACAGAAAAATAACAGAAAGGAATTATTAGGGCAAGTGTTGACAATTGTTGACAACTGCAAAATATGAAAAATGTAGATGTGCCAATATATTGCTAGGTGAGCGATAAGGTTTCTATGGTCTCAAAATAACACGGTAAATCTCCCAAGTTTGTTCTTGGGATAAGTTCATCCCAACTACGGAACCCTACATTGTGCATGGTCCGATACGACGACGATGCCCTTAGCCGGTTTTTGCAAATTGCAGCTCTAGTAGGTTGTATGTAGATCAAAATGTGATACGCGACGATGGTAGTGTAGGTATTAATATTAAGGCGAAAGGATTCTAATGATTATAATTATGTAAAACTATAACTATACTATACTACGAGTGTTACGGCCGTGAATCATATTTTAATCAACATACAACCTTCCACTGACCTACAAATTGTAAAAAACGTGAGATAATTTGACTTTCGCGGGCTACTTTGGCGCATCCCCCTTAACTGATTCTGAGACTGCCGACGACGAGAGGCCGGGTACGCGTCGGCGAGGCTGTGCGGTTAGTACAAACGGCGCAAGCGGTGATATACCCAGTAAAACATGCACACACAGACAATACATGGCACAGCAATGCAATACAGGGCACATTATTCGAAAACTTTACATACTTCAAATAAATTGAAGTAAAAAAAAAATGTTTTGGCTAACCTGAGGTGCAGTAAGTATAATTAATATTTTATTATCATTAATGTATATGTGACACCATGTGAATAACGCCTAATCATTCATATCTGTTACGTAACAGAAAAAGTGACGGATAAAATAACGTATATGAATTAATTGCACGTGTCTAACCTACAAATCTATTTATTTCCACACTAATTTAAATGTTATACGAATATTTTATATTTAAAACAATTAGCACAATACAGACATTTCCTAGTATGAGTAATAAAACAGTAAACTTACTAACCGCTATTTTAAACGTCTCACATTGAATATTTACTTTTAAAAGTCTAATTTTCTTCGACAACGAAACGAGCTGAGAAACTATATTGAACAAAACGGCCGATCATTTATTCTTACGTCGTGTAGTGACAGGTAGTGGACTAATGTTGCCAGTATATCAAATTTCTTTATTACCATGGAAATAATATTAAAATAGCATAACAGAGAAGAATAACAGATATGTGTAAAATCAGGAGACTCATTAATAAATTAAATTTGAAGAACAATAAATAGTATTTTATATTTTGTTTAGTGAAGTGTTGAAAGTTTAAACAATATTCTCTGAATATAGTTTTTTTTTTTAAACTTTTGTGTAATGGTTAATAGTTAAATTATTTTTTTTAGGTTACCGTCAAAGACGTGGACATTGAATACTTGTATGAAACGGAATCTACGCAATGTTTGGTTTCATTTTTTTTTAAGAATTGTTTAGCTGTATCAAATGTTTCGTTGTTTTTTATTAAGCTCAAATAAACATTTAATCTGTTTGTTTATGAAATTCTAGTCAATTGTATCTCGTTATAAAAATAATTGGGTTGGACAATAAGACAGTAGTAAATATACAATTATTTTGAATATGACCCGTATCTATTGAAACTAAAAAGAATGACGATTTTTTGGACAATTTTGAGAAAAAATTAAAATTAGGATTCCGTAAAGAAAAATATTGAGAATTTTTCTAAGTCGATGGGCGGAAAAAATTTTTCGCGTTTTCGTCAATTTTAACTAGTCAAAAAGTAGTACGGAGCCTATTAAAGATCAAATTAGCTGAAAACAGCTTCAAAATGCGTCACCTGGATGCAAAGTTATAACGATTTTATGTATTTACTGAACGGCTTTTTTTTTTTTTTTTTTTTTTGTGGATGGGAAATCATCAAATGACTTCTCCCGCTCTGGGCGGAGCGGGAGGGCGTGTCAGACTTTTACTGACTAAAACCCACCCGTGTTCCTTCTGTTGCCTGTGCCGGGGCCACGGTAACTCTTTCGAACATCCCGCAACCCTAGCTGGCATCGGCCCTAGCGGACCCCGTCAATAGTGCTGACATCTCTTTGAGGCGCGCGTGGAACACGACGCGCCGTCGACTCGGGCCTGGTCCTTACCGGACGGCGAGCTACCCATTGCTCGCCGTCCGCAAGCCCGCGCCTACGGTGGCCGGGAATCGGCTGCCGATTCCCGACGCCCAGGGCGTCTCCTGCGGCGACTAGGGGCGTGAGGGTGCAAAGCTTGCCTCTCCCTCACGCGTCCCGCCTCCTCCTTCACGAGCATTACTGCTTCGCAGAAGGAGGTAATGGCTTCCCATGCACTCTCGCTCCGTACCATGGCCTGGACCAGGGCCGGACGCGAGAGATCGCCGCCGCCGATCGCTTCCGCGAGGACACGGCGGTGCTCCGCCCAAGCCGGGCAGACTTCCACCGTATGCTCCACCGTGTCCTCCGGGCGATCCACACAGTGGTGACACCCGGGCGTTTCCTCCCGCCTTATCCGGAACAGGTACCTCCCGAAGCACCCGTGTCCGGTGAGGACCTGCGTCAGGCGGAAGGTGAGGACGCCGTGGCGCCTCTCCAGCCACTCCTCAAAGAGGGGACTTATCGCCGCAATTGTGGCGTGCCCAGCGCTGGGTTGCGACAATCGCACTCTCCATGCCGCCATGAGATCCTGCCGGAGCTCTGTCCGCCGTGCCGCGATTTCTCGCGGCAACGGAGTTACGCCCCGGCGTCCTGCCTCCTCGCGCCACTCCCAGATGTGCGCGAGGACTTTTGCCTCCAGATCCCATGGCGGTAATCCGGCAAGGAGGTTCGCCGCCTCCCCGGAGACCGTGCGGTATCCCCGGGCTAACCGGATGGCCATGACCCTCTGGGACGCGTTCAACCGACGGACCGGTCGCCGCCTCACGGAACGCGCCCACACCGGAGCTCCGTAAAGGGCCATGGACCGCACGACCCCCGCGTAGAGCCTCCGGCAGGAGGCGTTTGGACCCCCCAGATTGGGCAGGAGCCGCCCCAAGGCAGCCCCGGCCCGCTCCAGTCTGGGAGCCAAACGTCGGAAATGCTCCACGAAATTCCACCGGCTGTCGAGGACGAGTCCCAGGTACTTCATCGTCGACTCGACACCGATGAGAACCCCTCCTACCGTTATTTGGGAACCCGATGGTGGTGCGTTCCGAGGACCATGAAAACACATGGCCTCGGACTTGTGCAAGGCCACCTCAAGTCCCAATTGCCGGATCCTCTCTACGATTGTCGCAACCCCGCGTGCCGCTAATTCGGCCGCCGCCTGGTGCGACCTCCCCTGCGCCAGGACCAGCGTGTCGTCAGCGTAGCAAACTACGCTGACGCCACCAGGGAGGTCGGCGCGCAGCACCCAGTCGTACCCGATGTCCCACAGATGCGGTCCCAGAACCGATCCCTGCGGGACACCGCACGACATCTCTCGCCGGTTCCACTCTCCCCGGTGACCGGGGTAGATGACGGCCCTGTCCGTCAGATAGGCCTCGACCACGCGACAGAGGTAGGTCGGCACTCGGTGATACCGGAGTGCCTCCCTGATGCAACTCCAGGGCAGGGTGTTGAAGGCATTGGCGATGTCTAGAGACACCGCCAAGACGACCCCACCCCGGGCCACAGCATCCCCCGTCGTGAGGGCTCGTACGCGCATGATGGCGTCCACCGTAGAGCGCCCCTTGCGGAAACCAAACTGGCTCTCCGCCAAATCCGGCCCCACCCTCACCAGCCGCCCGACAAGGCGGTCTGCAATGACTCTTTCAAAGAGCTTGCCCACCTCGTCGAGCAGCACGATGGGCCGGTAAGCGGACGGCGAGTCCGCAGGGCGCCCCGGTTTCTTAATGAGGACCAGTTTCCCTGTCCTCCATTGAAGCGGGAACTGGCCCCTCTCCAAGCATGCGCTTAGGAGCCCCCTTAGTCGAGGCCCGAGAGCCTCCAAGGCCAGGACCCAGGCTTTTCCAGGTAAGCCGTCGGGTCCTGGGGCGGTATTCTTGGCATTCAGCCTGCGCACCGCCACTCTCAGCTCTACCTCGGTCACCTCCGGAGCATCGTCGTCATCGTCGGCTGCGTGGTCCGCATCCGACACCGCAGGAGGCGGAGCCATGGGCGGGGGAGTATGTTCCCCTCGCGAAGGGAACAGAGCGCTCACCACGTCCTCCACGAGCTGGGGCCGGAGACTCTGCGTCAGCGGGGGAGCCCATGGGCGGAGCTTGTTCCGCACCATTTTATAGGGGCGTCCCCACGGGTCCCTGTTCAGAGTCTCCAGCGACTCCTCACGGGCCAGTCCCTTGGCCCGCAGGATCTCCGCTCGGAGGGCGGTCTTCGCCGCTCTGTACCCCTCGTACAGCTCCGCCTGAATGGCTTCCGTATCCGGAGGGCGGATACGGAGCCTGCGGTGCCTGGTGTACCGGCGTCGCGCAGCAACGCACGTGTCGCGCAGAGACGTCAACTCCGGCGACCACCAGCACACCTGGCGCCGGGCGCGTCCGGGCCGGACCCGGGGCATTGCCACGTCGCATACTTCGGACATGGCCTCCCGGAACCACCCCGCCTCGTCATTGATGTCAGCAGGCCTGTCCAGTGGTGACACCCAGGCCTGCACGATCGAGGCTTCCAGGAGGAGCTCCCGGTCCAGCTGCTTCAACGCCCACCGCGGACCACTCGGGGCCTGTCGGACCGGCGCGCTCGAGGTCTGGGCGGAGACGTCAAACCGGATGTACCGGTGATCGGAGTAGGTCTCCACCCCCTCCATGACGCGCCAGTCGAGGACACGCGGCGACAGAGCGGGGCTGGCGAACGAAATGTCCACCACTGACTCACCCCGCATCCGCACACACGTGGGGACAGAACCCCGGTTTAGGACGACCAGGCCCGTCTCCAGAGCCCAGTCCTCCACCATCCTGCCCCGTGTGTCCGTATGCCGGGAACCCCAAGCCACATTCTTGGCATTGAAGTCCCCGAGGACGAGTACAGGGAGGGAACGGAATCCGACGACGACGACTCTCAACTCCGCAAGGGAGTTGTGGAACTCGGCGAGAGTTCGGTTCGGGGAGAAGTATACCCCTACCACGACAATCTCCCCGAACCGTGCTGCCACGCAACCCCGTCCCCTCTTGACCGCCTCGAGGGACGGGGTACCGGCGGCGGCCGATGAAATTAGAGTCACTGAGCCGCTCAGGTCCTCCACCCAGTCATCCCTGGGCGGGACAAAGTACGGCTCAGCGACCACGGCGATGTTAATCGACCACTGCGCCATGCTCTGGAGCAACAGATCCTGAGCGGAGGCGCAGTGGTTGATGTTCGCCTGGAGGAGGCGTAATGGGGCCATTATTGGCACTCCATATCAGCCCCCTCCCGAACCCCCTGTGAGGGCCCTGCCGCGGTGGTTGCGGCGACGGCGACAGTGGAAGCGGCAGCGGCGGAGGCGGCAGCGGCGACGGCGGCAGTGGTGGCGGCTTCGGCGGTGACGCTGGTGGCAGAGGGCTTGCTGCCCCTGGGTTTGGCGGGTGGAGCGCAGGCCTTGCTCCCAGCCCGGTGATTGGCCGGCTTGCCAGCTGCCGCACACGCGAAGCAGTGCGGCGCGGCTTTACACGAGCCGGCCTTGTGACCGGGCTGACCACAGCAGAAGCAATGGCCGCTACGGTCCACCTCCGAGGTGCATTTAGCTCCCACGTGGTTGCCCACGTGACAGCGGAAGCACCTCAGAGGTCTGGGTTCCAGCAGTTTCACCTGCGTGGAAACCCAGCCCACCTTGAGCCTTTGGCCCTCCCCAGTTATTTTTCGGGCCACCGCCACGGGGCAGCTCACTGTAACAGTTCGCATCCCCGTGAAGTCAGGACGGATGGTGCCTACCCTAACCTGCTCGGCTGAGCACCCTCCAGTCCTAACAACGGCGGCCACCACCTCTCCCTCCGTCGCTGAGTCGTCCAAACCCAGTATGCGCATGTTCGCGCACTTGGTGGGTCTGGACACTCGGGCCTCGTCCGCATTTAGGGACGCCCTAAGCCTCTCGGCCAGAGCGTCAGCGGTCGGGCCGCTGGCCGCACCGGGAACCTCCAGCATCCGGGCCCCAGTCGCAGTGACCCTTATTCGGATGCCATCGGCAACGCCGAGCTCCTCGAGGTTCACCGCCTCCCTCGCCTTGGCAAGCACGTCGCGGTAGGACACGCCCTTCTTCTCCGCTTCCGGCTGTAGTGTGATCACTACAGCTGCGGACCTCGGGGCACGGAGCCTAGCCGCGACGATTCGCTCCTTGCGCCGCTGCCGCCTCTCCTTCTTTTTGGCCGCCCTTGCTGCCTTACCCGCCTTCCTCTTCTCCCCGGCTACTTGCCATTCGGCGTCAGCCGGAGGAGATTTAGGAGGCGGGGGCGGCCGTTTCGCCGCCGGGGCTGGGGCCCTCGCGGGTTCCTGCACGGCCCCGCCTTTCGCCTGCCCCGTTGATGCAGGCTTGACCGTGGCAGCCGCGGCGGCGGCATACGATGCCGCCTTCCGCTGGCCCGAGGCCGGCTGGCTCGCCGCTAGCGGGGGCCGCAGGACTATGGCCTCCAGGGCGGAAAACCGGCTTCGGAAGGCAGCCAGCTCCTGCCGGACCAGGGCCAGAACCCGGTCCTCAGCAGGCACGGGCCCGACCTGCCCATGCCGCGCCTCCCCCTGTGGCACCTCCCGGGGGCCAGCTCCTCGGAGCCTGGCCAGGTCCGCTCGGAGCTCCTCATTCTCCTTTCGGAGAAGCTCCATGGCGGCTGTCAAGCGAGCGACCTCCGCCCGCATCCCTGTCATTCCGTCCGACGGGGGCCTGAGGTGACTGGCCTCCGCTGCCGCCATAATGGAGGCCCTGGCTGCCGATATGGCCTTGTCTTTAGAGGACTGAGTCCTCTTCAAGGCCACACTCTTGATCGCGGCTGCCACGACCTCTGCGAACCTGATCGTTTGCTCCGAATTGGAGCCGCCAGCGGCGTCCGGCTCACCACCTGCTGACTCCGACCCAGCCGAGACTGACCCCAACTGCGACTCTGGCTCGGCCGGGCTGGCTGGGCTCGGCTTGCTGGCTTCTTTGGTGAGCCCTCTGCCCACACCCCTTTCATGGGCCCCACCCCGCCGGCTGATCTTTTTACGGGCCGAGCTCACCCATCCGTCCGAGGAAGACTCCTGGCCATCCCCCGGTTTGGGGCGCTTTTTCAAGAACTCTAGGTTCCTCTTAGCCGCCCCAACCACTTCGCGCTCTTGGCTCTTATATGAGCCCTTCGCGCCAGATACGGCGTCGGACTCCGACCCCGCATCACTTCCCTCCTCTTCTCTACGGTTTTTGTTTTTAGTTATTGGATCCATGTTTGTTCCCACGAGTAAAAACTTTATATTGTCTCAAAATCTAGTGGTTCGCACTAGCGACTAATTTAGCTACCCATTAGTCAAGCTATCAACCTCCCTCACGGTGCGCCGCCGCTTGGAGGTTTGGGGTGATTTTTTATAGAGGTTTTCTTCCTCGCGGCCCGGGCGGTTAAGCCAAGACCCTCGACCCCCGTCAAAAGTCAGAGACATGACCTTGACAATCTTCGGGGCTACGAGAACAACGGTGGCAGAAAGAGAAGGCCTCTTCCTGCCTGCCCGGCGGCAGAGTTAGTGCACACCGAGCCCGCTCTTACTCCGCCGCTGTGCGTCTCTGCTTAGAGCGCAGAGAGACACACGTTGGAGCGTACTTCTGACAGGATATTGGCATACGGGCAACAAGACCCCTTAGGCACACAGTACCTAATGGGGAGTCATTGCCCGTACCCCAGGGTGCACCGTCCCGGTGACTGGCCTTCCCCCCGGACGCATCCATAAGGGAATTCCAGCCCACAGGCACACGGGGAGGTTTCCTGTCCAAGCACCCCTTACTGAACGGCTAAGGTGGATTCGGTAGGTATATGAAATTATTGAATACAAAGTTTTTTGAGTTTCTATATTCGCTAGGCGCACGTGCGAGGTGTCAAAAGACGCGTCTCCGCGCGGGCCAGCGATCTGTGCAGTTGCTGAAAATTATGCTGGACAAAAATTTTGAATTTCAGGCAAAAAACGTGTTTTTCGACCGAAAATTAAGTAAAAACCTAGAATTTGAACCACCAAACGGGACTCGAGCACGCGGATCGCGCACCAGAGTACAGGTAAGGCAGGTATGTATCTATTGAAACTAAAAAGAATGACGATTTTTTGGACAATTTTGAGAAAAAATTAAAATTAGGATTCCGTAAAGAAAAATATTGAGAATTTTTCTAAGTCGATGGGCGGAAAAAATTTTTCGCGTTTTCGTCAATTTTAACTAGTCAAAAAGTAGTACGGAGCCTATTAAAGATCAAATTAGCTGAAAACAGCTTCAAAATGCGTCACCTGGATGCAAAGTTATAACGATTTTATGTATTTACTGAACGGCTAAGGTGGATTCGGTAGGTATATGAAATTATTGAATACAAAGTTTTTTGAGTTTCTATATTCGCTAGGCGCACGTGCGAGGTGTCAAAAGACGCGTCTCCGCGCGGGCCAGCGATCTGTGCAGTTGCTGAAAATTATGCTGGACAAAAATTTTGAATTTCAGGCAAAAAACGTGTTTTTCGACCGAAAATTAAGTAAAAACCTAGAATTTGAACCACCAAACGGGACTCGAGCACGCGGATCGCGCACCAGAGTACAGGTAAGGCAGGTATGTATGGGTCATATTCAAAATAATTGTAAGTTACGGATAGGAAACAAATATGAATATTATTTGATTGTAACAGAAAAATAACAGAAAGGAATTATTAGGGCAAGTGTTGACAATTGTTGACAACTGCAAAATATGAAAAATGTAGATGTGCCAATATATTGCTAGGTGAGCGATAAGGTTTCTATGGTCTCAAAATAACACGGTAAATCTCCCAAGTTTGTTCTTGGGATAAGTTCATCCCAACTACGGAACCCTACATTGTGCATGGTCCGATACGACGACGATGCCCTTAGCCGGTTTTTGCAAATTGCAGCTCTAGTAGGTTGTATGTAGATCAAAATGTGATACGCGACGATGGTAGTGTAGGTATTAATATTAAGGCGAAAGGATTCTAATGATTATAATTATGTAAAACTATAACTATACTATACTACGAGTGTTACGGCCGTGAATCATATTTTAATCAACATACAACCTTCCACTGACCTACAAATTGTAAAAAACGTGAGATAATTTGACTTTCGCGGGCTACTTTGGCGCATCCCCCTTAACTGATTCTGAGACTGCCGACGACGAGAGGCCGGGTACGCGTCGGCGAGGCTGTGCGGTTAGTACAAACGGCGCAAGCGGTGATATACCCAGTAAAACATGCACACACAGACAATACATGGCACAGCAATGCAATACAGGGCACATTATTCGAAAACTTTACATACTTCAAATAAATTGAAGTAAAAAAAAAATGTTTTGGCTAACCTGAGGTGCAGTAAGTATAATTAATATTTTATTATCATTAATGTATATGTGACACCATGTGAATAACGCCTAATCATTCATATCTGTTACGTAACAGAAAAAGTGACGGATAAAATAACGTATATGAATTAATTGCACGTGTCTAACCTACAAATCTATTTATTTCCACACTAATTTAAATGTTATACGAATATTTTATATTTAAAACAATTAGCACAATACAGACATTTCCTAGTATGAGTAATAAAACAGTAAACTTACTAACCGCTATTTTAAACGTCTCACATTGAATATTTACTTTTAAAAGTCTAATTTTCTTCGACAACGAAACGAGCTGAGAAACTATATTGAACAAAACGGCCGATCATTTATTCTTACGTCGTGTAGTGACAGGTAGTGGACTAATGTTGCCAGTATATCAAATTTCTTTATTACCATGGAAATAATATTAAAATAGCATAACAGAGAAGAATAACAGATATGTGTAAAATCAGGAGACTCATTAATAAATTAAATTTGAAGAACAATAAATAGTATTTTATATTTTGTTTAGTGAAGTGTTGAAAGTTTAAACAATATTCTCTGAATATAGTTTTTTTTTTTAAACTTTTGTGTAATGGTTAATAGTTAAATTATTTTTTTTAGGTTACCGTCAAAGACGTGGACATTGAATACTTGTATGAAACGGAATCTACGCAATGTTTGGTTTCATTTTTTTTTAAGAATTGTTTAGCTGTATCAAATGTTTCGTTGTTTTTTATTAAGCTCAAATAAACATTTAATCTGTTTGTTTATGAAATTCTAGTCAATTGTATCTCGTTATAAAAATAATTGGGTTGGACAATAAGACAGTAGTAAATATACAATTATTTTGAATATGACCCGTATCTATTGAAACTAAAAAGAATGACGATTTTTTGGACAATTTTGAGAAAAAATTAAAATTAGGATTCCGTAAAGAAAAATATTGAGAATTTTTCTAAGTCGATGGGCGGAAAAAATTTTTCGCGTTTTCGTCAATTTTAACTAGTCAAAAAGTAGTACGGAGCCTATTAAAGATCAAATTAGCTGAAAACAGCTTCAAAATGCGTCACCTGGATGCAAAGTTATAACGATTTTATGTATTTACTGAACGGCTTTTTTTTTTTTTTTTTTTTTTGTGGATGGGAAATCATCAAATGACTTCTCCCGCTCTGGGCGGAGCGGGAGGGCGTGTCAGACTTTTACTGACTAAAACCCACCCGTGTTCCTTCTGTTGCCTGTGCCGGGGCCACGGTAACTCTTTCGAACATCCCGCAACCCTAGCTGGCATCGGCCCTAGCGGACCCCGTCAATAGTGCTGACATCTCTTTGAGGCGCGCGTGGAACACGACGCGCCGTCGACTCGGGCCTGGTCCTTACCGGACGGCGAGCTACCCATTGCTCGCCGTCCGCAAGCCCGCGCCTACGGTGGCCGGGAATCGGCTGCCGATTCCCGACGCCCAGGGCGTCTCCTGCGGCGACTAGGGGCGTGAGGGTGCAAAGCTTGCCTCTCCCTCACGCGTCCCGCCTCCTCCTTCACGAGCATTACTGCTTCGCAGAAGGAGGTAATGGCTTCCCATGCACTCTCGCTCCGTACCATGGCCTGGACCAGGGCCGGACGCGAGAGATCGCCGCCGCCGATCGCTTCCGCGAGGACACGGCGGTGCTCCGCCCAAGCCGGGCAGACTTCCACCGTATGCTCCACCGTGTCCTCCGGGCGATCCACACAGTGGTGACACCCGGGCGTTTCCTCCCGCCTTATCCGGAACAGGTACCTCCCGAAGCACCCGTGTCCGGTGAGGACCTGCGTCAGGCGGAAGGTGAGGACGCCGTGGCGCCTCTCCAGCCACTCCTCAAAGAGGGGACTTATCGCCGCAATTGTGGCGTGCCCAGCGCTGGGTTGCGACAATCGCACTCTCCATGCCGCCATGAGATCCTGCCGGAGCTCTGTCCGCCGTGCCGCGATTTCTCGCGGCAACGGAGTTACGCCCCGGCGTCCTGCCTCCTCGCGCCACTCCCAGATGTGCGCGAGGACTTTTGCCTCCAGATCCCATGGCGGTAATCCGGCAAGGAGGTTCGCCGCCTCCCCGGAGACCGTGCGGTATCCCCGGGCTAACCGGATGGCCATGACCCTCTGGGACGCGTTCAACCGACGGACCGGTCGCCGCCTCACGGAACGCGCCCACACCGGAGCTCCGTAAAGGGCCATGGACCGCACGACCCCCGCGTAGAGCCTCCGGCAGGAGGCGTTTGGACCCCCCAGATTGGGCAGGAGCCGCCCCAAGGCAGCCCCGGCCCGCTCCAGTCTGGGAGCCAAACGTCGGAAATGCTCCACGAAATTCCACCGGCTGTCGAGGACGAGTCCCAGGTACTTCATCGTCGACTCGACACCGATGAGAACCCCTCCTACCGTTATTTGGGAACCCGATGGTGGTGCGTTCCGAGGACCATGAAAACACATGGCCTCGGACTTGTGCAAGGCCACCTCGAGTCCCAATTGCCGGATCCTCTCTACGATTGTCGCAACCCCGCGTGCCGCTAATTCGGCCGCCGCCTGGTGCGACCTCCCCTGCGCCAGGACCAGCGTGTCGTCAGCGTAGCAAACTACGCTGACGCCACCAGGGAGGTCGGCGCGCAGCACCCAGTCGTACCCGATGTCCCACAGATGCGGTCCCAGAACCGATCCCTGCGGGACACCGCACGACATCTCTCGCCGGTTCCACTCTCCCCGGTGACCGGGGTAGATGACGGCCCTGTCCGTCAGATAGGCCTCGACCACGCGACAGAGGTAGGTCGGCACTCGGTGATACCGGAGTGCCTCCCTGATGCAACTCCAGGGCAGGGTGTTGAAGGCATTGGCGATGTCTAGAGACACCGCCAAGACGACCCCACCCCGGGCCACAGCATCCCCCGTCGTGAGGGCTCGTACGCGCATGATGGCGTCCACCGTAGAGCGCCCCTTGCGGAAACCAAACTGGCTCTCCGCCAAATCCGGCCCCACCCTCACCAGCCGCCCGACAAGGCGGTCTGCAATGACTCTTTCAAAGAGCTTGCCCACCTCGTCGAGCAGCACGATGGGCCGGTAAGCGGACGGCGAGTCCGCAGGGCGCCCCGGTTTCTTAATGAGGACCAGTTTCCCTGTCCTCCATTGAAGCGGGAACTGGCCCCTCTCCAAGCATGCGCTTAGGAGCCCCCTTAGTCGAGGCCCGAGAGCCTCCAAGGCCAGGACCCAGGCTTTTCCAGGTAAGCCGTCGGGTCCTGGGGCGGTATTCTTGGCATTCAGCCTGCGCACCGCCACTCTCAGCTCTACCTCGGTCACCTCCGGAGCATCGTCGTCATCGTCGGCTGCGTGGTCCGCATCCGACACCGCAGGAGGCGGAGCCATGGGCGGGGGAGTATGTTCCCCTCGCGAAGGGAACAGAGCGCTCACCACGTCCTCCACGAGCTGGGGCCGGAGACTCTGCGTCAGCGGGGGAGCCCATGGGCGGAGCTTGTTCCGCACCATTTTATAGGGGCGTCCCCACGGGTCCCTGTTCAGAGTCTCCAGCGACTCCTCACGGGCCAGTCCCTTGGCCCGCAGGATCTCCGCTCGGAGGGCGGTCTTCGCCGCTCTGTACCCCTCGTACAGCTCCGCCTGAATGGCTTCCGTATCCGGAGGGCGGATACGGAGCCTGCGGTGCCTGGTGTACCGGCGTCGCGCAGCAACGCACGTGTCGCGCAGAGACGTCAACTCCGGCGACCACCAGCACACCTGGCGCCGGGCGCGTCCGGGCCGGACCCGGGGCATTGCCACGTCGCATACTTCGGACATGGCCTCCCGGAACCACCCCGCCTCGTCATTGATGTCAGCAGGCCTGTCCAGTGGTGACACCCAGGCCTGCACGATCGAGGCTTCCAGGAGGAGCTCCCGGTCCAGCTGCTTCAACGCCCACCGCGGACCACTCGGGGCCTGTCGGACCGGCGCGCTCGAGGTCTGGGCGGAGACGTCAAACCGGATGTACCGGTGATCGGAGTAGGTCTCCACCCCCTCCATGACGCGCCAGTCGAGGACACGCGGCGACAGAGCGGGGCTGGCGAACGAAATGTCCACCACTGACTCACCCCGCATCCGCACACACGTGGGGACAGAACCCCGGTTTAGGACGACCAGGCCCGTCTCCAGAGCCCAGTCCTCCACCATCCTGCCCCGTGTGTCCGTATGCCGGGAACCCCAAGCCACATTCTTGGCATTGAAGTCCCCGAGGACGAGTACAGGGAGGGAACGGAATCCGACGACGACGACTCTCAACTCCGCAAGGGAGTTGTGGAACTCGGCGAGAGTTCGGTTCGGGGAGAAGTATACCCCTACCACGACAATCTCCCCGAACCGTGCTGCCACGCAACCCCGTCCCCTCTTGACCGCCTCGAGGGACGGGGTACCGGCGGCGGCCGATGAAATTAGAGTCACTGAGCCGCTCAGGTCCTCCACCCAGTCATCCCTGGGCGGGACAAAGTACGGCTCAGCGACCACGGCGATGTTAATCGACCACTGCGCCATGCTCTGGAGCAACAGATCCTGAGCGGAGGCGCAGTGGTTGATGTTCGCCTGGAGGAGGCGTAATGGGGCCATTATTGGCACTCCATATCAGCCCCCTCCCGAACCCCCTGTGAGGGCCCTGCCGCGGTGGTTGCGGCGACGGCGACAGTGGAAGCGGCAGCGGCGGAGGCGGCAGCGGCGACGGCGGCAGTGGTGGCGGCTTCGGCGGTGACGCTGGTGGCAGAGGGCTTGCTGCCCCTGGGTTTGGCGGGTGGAGCGCAGGCCTTGCTCCCAGCCCGGTGATTGGCCGGCTTGCCAGCTGCCGCACACGCGAAGCAGTGCGGCGCGGCTTTACACGAGCCGGCCTTGTGACCGGGCTGACCACAGCAGAAGCAATGGCCGCTACGGTCCACCTCCGAGGTGCATTTAGCTCCCACGTGGTTGCCCACGTGACAGCGGAAGCACCTCAGAGGTCTGGGTTCCAGCAGTTTCACCTGCGTGGAAACCCAGCCCACCTTGAGCCTTTGGCCCTCCCCAGTTATTTTTCGGGCCACCGCCACGGGGCAGCTCACTGTAACAGTTCGCATCCCCGTGAAGTCAGGACGGATGGTGCCTACCCTAACCTGCTCGGCTGAGCACCCTCCAGTCCTAACAACGGCGGCCACCACCTCTCCCTCCGTCGCTGAGTCGTCCAAACCCAGTATGCGCATGTTCGCGCACTTGGTGGGTCTGGACACTCGGGCCTCGTCCGCATTTAGGGACGCCCTAAGCCTCTCGGCCAGAGCGTCAGCGGTCGGGCCGCTGGCCGCACCGGGAACCTCCAGCATCCGGGCCCCAGTCGCAGTGACCCTTATTCGGATGCCATCGGCAACGCCGAGCTCCTCGAGGTTCACCGCCTCCCTCGCCTTGGCAAGCACGTCGCGGTAGGACACGCCCTTCTTCTCCGCTTCCGGCTGTAGTGTGATCACTACAGCTGCGGACCTCGGGGCACGGAGCCTAGCCGCGACGATTCGCTCCTTGCGCCGCTGCCGCCTCTCCTTCTTTTTGGCCGCCCTTGCTGCCTTACCCGCCTTCCTCTTCTCCCCGGCTACTTGCCATTCGGCGTCAGCCGGAGGAGATTTAGGAGGCGGGGGCGGCCGTTTCGCCGCCGGGGCTGGGGCCCTCGCGGGTTCCTGCACGGCCCCGCCTTTCGCCTGCCCCGTTGATGCAGGCTTGACCGTGGCAGCCGCGGCGGCGGCATACGATGCCGCCTTCCGCTGGCCCGAGGCCGGCTGGCTCGCCGCTAGCGGGGGCCGCAGGACTATGGCCTCCAGGGCGGAAAACCGGCTTCGGAAGGCAGCCAGCTCCTGCCGGACCAGGGCCAGAACCCGGTCCTCAGCAGGCACGGGCCCGACCTGCCCATGCCGCGCCTCCCCCTGTGGCACCTCCCGGGGGCCAGCTCCTCGGAGCCTGGCCAGGTCCGCTCGGAGCTCCTCATTCTCCTTTCGGAGAAGCTCCATGGCGGCTGTCAAGCGAGCGACCTCCGCCCGCATCCCTGTCATTCCGTCCGACGGGGGCCTGAGGTGACTGGCCTCCGCTGCCGCCATAATGGAGGCCCTGGCTGCCGATATGGCCTTGTCTTTAGAGGACTGAGTCCTCTTCAAGGCCACACTCTTGATCGCGGCTGCCACGACCTCTGCGAACCTGATCGTTTGCTCCGAATTGGAGCCGCCAGCGGCGTCCGGCTCACCACCTGCTGACTCCGACCCAGCCGAGACTGACCCCAACTGCGACTCTGGCTCGGCCGGGCTGGCTGGGCTCGGCTTGCTGGCTTCTTTGGTGAGCCCTCTGCCCACACCCCTTTCATGGGCCCCACCCCGCCGGCTGATCTTTTTACGGGCCGAGCTCACCCATCCGTCCGAGGAAGACTCCTGGCCATCCCCCGGTTTGGGGCGCTTTTTCAAGAACTCTAGGTTCCTCTTAGCCGCCCCAACCACTTCGCGCTCTTGGCTCTTATATGAGCCCTTCGCGCCAGATACGGCGTCGGACTCCGACCCCGCATCACTTCCCTCCTCTTCTCTACGGTTTTTGTTTTTAGTTATTGGATCCATGTTTGTTCCCACGAGTAAAAACTTTATATTGTCTCAAAATCTAGTGGTTCGCACTAGCGACTAATTTAGCTACCCATTAGTCAAGCTATCAACCTCCCTCACGGTGCGCCGCCGCTTGGAGGTTTGGGGTGATTTTTTATAGAGGTTTTCTTCCTCGCGGCCCGGGCGGTTAAGCCAAGACCCTCGACCCCCGTCAAAAGTCAGAGACATGACCTTGACAATCTTCGGGGCTACGAGAACAACGGTGGCAGAAAGAGAAGGCCTCTTCCTGCCTGCCCGGCGGCAGAGTTAGTGCACACCGAGCCCGCTCTTACTCCGCCGCTGTGCGTCTCTGCTTAGAGCGCAGAGAGACACACGTTGGAGCGTACTTCTGACAGGATATTGGCATACGGGCAACAAGACCCCTTAGGCACACAGTACCTAATGGGGAGTCATTGCCCGTACCCCAGGGTGCACCGTCCCGGTGACTGGCCTTCCCCCCGGACGCATCCATAAGGGAATTCCAGCCCACAGGCACACGGGGAGGTTTCCTGTCCAAGCACCCCTTACTGAACGGCTAAGGTGGATTCGGTAGGTATATGAAATTATTGAATACAAAGTTTTTTGAGTTTCTATATTCGCTAGGCGCACGTGCGAGGTGTCAAAAGACGCGTCTCCGCGCGGGCCAGCGATCTGTGCAGTTGCTGAAAATTATGCTGGACAAAAATTTTGAATTTCAGGCAAAAAACGTGTTTTTCGACCGAAAATTAAGTAAAAACCTAGAATTTGAACCACCAAACGGGACTCGAGCACGCGGATCGCGCACCAGAGTACAGGTAAGGCAGGTATGTATCTATTGAAACTAAAAAGAATGACGATTTTTTGGACAATTTTGAGAAAAAATTAAAATTAGGATTCCGTAAAGAAAAATATTGAGAATTTTTCTAAGTCGATGGGCGGAAAAAATTTTTCGCGTTTTCGTCAATTTTAACTAGTCAAAAAGTAGTACGGAGCCTATTAAAGATCAAATTAGCTGAAAACAGCTTCAAAATGCGTCACCTGGATGCAAAGTTATAACGATTTTATGTATTTACTGAACGGCTAAGGTGGATTCGGTAGGTATATGAAATTATTGAATACAAAGTTTTTTGAGTTTCTATATTCGCTAGGCGCACGTGCGAGGTGTCAAAAGACGCGTCTCCGCGCGGGCCAGCGATCTGTGCAGTTGCTGAAAATTATGCTGGACAAAAATTTTGAATTTCAGGCAAAAAACGTGTTTTTCGACCGAAAATTAAGTAAAAACCTAGAATTTGAACCACCAAACGGGACTCGAGCACGCGGATCGCGCACCAGAGTACAGGTAAGGCAGGTATGTATCTATTGAAACTAAAAAGAATGACGATTTTTTGGACAATTTTGAGAAAAAATTAAAATTAGGATTCCGTAAAGAAAAATATTGAGAATTTTTCTAAGTCGATGGGCGGAAAAAATTTTTCGCGTTTTCGTCAATTTTAACTAGTCAAAAAGTAGTACGGAGCCTATTAAAGATCAAATTAGCTGAAAACAGCTTCAAAATGCGTCACCTGGATGCAAAGTTATAACGATTTTATGTATTTACTGAACGGCTTTTTTTTTTTTTTTTTTTTTTGTGGATGGGAAATCATCAAATGACTTCTCCCGCTCTGGGCGGAGCGGGAGGGCGTGTCAGACTTTTACTGACTAAAACCCACCCGTGTTCCTTCTGTTGCCTGTGCCGGGGCCACGGTAACTCTTTCGAACATCCCGCAACCCTAGCTGGCATCGGCCCTAGCGGACCCCGTCAATAGTGCTGACATCTCTTTGAGGCGCGCGTGGAACACGACGCGCCGTCGACTCGGGCCTGGTCCTTACCGGACGGCGAGCTACCCATTGCTCGCCGTCCGCAAGCCCGCGCCTACGGTGGCCGGGAATCGGCTGCCGATTCCCGACGCCCAGGGCGTCTCCTGCGGCGACTAGGGGCGTGAGGGTGCAAAGCTTGCCTCTCCCTCACGCGTCCCGCCTCCTCCTTCACGAGCATTACTGCTTCGCAGAAGGAGGTAATGGCTTCCCATGCACTCTCGCTCCGTACCATGGCCTGGACCAGGGCCGGACGCGAGAGATCGCCGCCGCCGATCGCTTCCGCGAGGACACGGCGGTGCTCCGCCCAAGCCGGGCAGACTTCCACCGTATGCTCCACCGTGTCCTCCGGGCGATCCACACAGTGGTGACACCCGGGCGTTTCCTCCCGCCTTATCCGGAACAGGTACCTCCCGAAGCACCCGTGTCCGGTGAGGACCTGCGTCAGGCGGAAGGTGAGGACGCCGTGGCGCCTCTCCAGCCACTCCTCAAAGAGGGGACTTATCGCCGCAATTGTGGCGTGCCCAGCGCTGGGTTGCGACAATCGCACTCTCCATGCCGCCATGAGATCCTGCCGGAGCTCTGTCCGCCGTGCCGCGATTTCTCGCGGCAACGGAGTTACGCCCCGGCGTCCTGCCTCCTCGCGCCACTCCCAGATGTGCGCGAGGACTTTTGCCTCCAGATCCCATGGCGGTAATCCGGCAAGGAGGTTCGCCGCCTCCCCGGAGACCGTGCGGTATCCCCGGGCTAACCGGATGGCCATGACCCTCTGGGACGCGTTCAACCGACGGACCGGTCGCCGCCTCACGGAACGCGCCCACACCGGAGCTCCGTAAAGGGCCATGGACCGCACGACCCCCGCGTAGAGCCTCCGGCAGGAGGCGTTTGGACCCCCCAGATTGGGCAGGAGCCGCCCCAAGGCAGCCCCGGCCCGCTCCAGTCTGGGAGCCAAACGTCGGAAATGCTCCACGAAATTCCACCGGCTGTCGAGGACGAGTCCCAGGTACTTCATCGTCGACTCGACACCGATGAGAACCCCTCCTACCGTTATTTGGGAACCCGATGGTGGTGCGTTCCGAGGACCATGAAAACACATGGCCTCGGACTTGTGCAAGGCCACCTCGAGTCCCAATTGCCGGATCCTCTCTACGATTGTCGCAACCCCGCGTGCCGCTAATTCGGCCGCCGCCTGGTGCGACCTCCCCTGCGCCAGGACCAGCGTGTCGTCAGCGTAGCAAACTACGCTGACGCCACCAGGGAGGTCGGCGCGCAGCACCCAGTCGTACCCGATGTCCCACAGATGCGGTCCCAGAACCGATCCCTGCGGGACACCGCACGACATCTCTCGCCGGTTCCACTCTCCCCGGTGACCGGGGTAGATGACGGCCCTGTCCGTCAGATAGGCCTCGACCACGCGACAGAGGTAGGTCGGCACTCGGTGATACCGGAGTGCCTCCCTGATGCAACTCCAGGGCAGGGTGTTGAAGGCATTGGCGATGTCTAGAGACACCGCCAAGACGACCCCACCCCGGGCCACAGCATCCCCCGTCGTGAGGGCTCGTACGCGCATGATGGCGTCCACCGTAGAGCGCCCCTTGCGGAAACCAAACTGGCTCTCCGCCAAATCCGGCCCCACCCTCACCAGCCGCCCGACAAGGCGGTCTGCAATGACTCTTTCAAAGAGCTTGCCCACCTCGTCGAGCAGCACGATGGGCCGGTAAGCGGACGGCGAGTCCGCAGGGCGCCCCGGTTTCTTAATGAGGACCAGTTTCCCTGTCCTCCATTGAAGCGGGAACTGGCCCCTCTCCAAGCATGCGCTTAGGAGCCCCCTTAGTCGAGGCCCGAGAGCCTCCAAGGCCAGGACCCAGGCTTTTCCAGGTAAGCCGTCGGGTCCTGGGGCGGTATTCTTGGCATTCAGCCTGCGCACCGCCACTCTCAGCTCTACCTCGGTCACCTCCGGAGCATCGTCGTCATCGTCGGCTGCGTGGTCCGCATCCGACACCGCAGGAGGCGGAGCCATGGGCGGGGGAGTATGTTCCCCTCGCGAAGGGAACAGAGCGCTCACCACGTCCTCCACGAGCTGGGGCCGGAGACTCTGCGTCAGCGGGGGAGCCCATGGGCGGAGCTTGTTCCGCACCATTTTATAGGGGCGTCCCCACGGGTCCCTGTTCAGAGTCTCCAGCGACTCCTCACGGGCCAGTCCCTTGGCCCGCAGGATCTCCGCTCGGAGGGCGGTCTTCGCCGCTCTGTACCCCTCGTACAGCTCCGCCTGAATGGCTTCCGTATCCGGAGGGCGGATACGGAGCCTGCGGTGCCTGGTGTACCGGCGTCGCGCAGCAACGCACGTGTCGCGCAGAGACGTCAACTCCGGCGACCACCAGCACACCTGGCGCCGGGCGCGTCCGGGCCGGACCCGGGGCATTGCCACGTCGCATACTTCGGACATGGCCTCCCGGAACCACCCCGCCTCGTCATTGATGTCAGCAGGCCTGTCCAGTGGTGACACCCAGGCCTGCACGATCGAGGCTTCCAGGAGGAGCTCCCGGTCCAGCTGCTTCAACGCCCACCGCGGACCACTCGGGGCCTGTCGGACCGGCGCGCTCGAGGTCTGGGCGGAGACGTCAAACCGGATGTACCGGTGATCGGAGTAGGTCTCCACCCCCTCCATGACGCGCCAGTCGAGGACACGCGGCGACAGAGCGGGGCTGGCGAACGAAATGTCCACCACTGACTCACCCCGCATCCGCACACACGTGGGGACAGAACCCCGGTTTAGGACGACCAGGCCCGTCTCCAGAGCCCAGTCCTCCACCATCCTGCCCCGTGTGTCCGTATGCCGGGAACCCCAAGCCACATTCTTGGCATTGAAGTCCCCGAGGACGAGTACAGGGAGGGAACGGAATCCGACGACGACGACTCTCAACTCCGCAAGGGAGTTGTGGAACTCGGCGAGAGTTCGGTTCGGGGAGAAGTATACCCCTACCACGACAATCTCCCCGAACCGTGCTGCCACGCAACCCCGTCCCCTCTTGACCGCCTCGAGGGACGGGGTACCGGCGGCGGCCGATGAAATTAGAGTCACTGAGCCGCTCAGGTCCTCCACCCAGTCATCCCTGGGCGGGACAAAGTACGGCTCAGCGACCACGGCGATGTTAATCGACCACTGCGCCATGCTCTGGAGCAACAGATCCTGAGCGGAGGCGCAGTGGTTGATGTTCGCCTGGAGGAGGCGTAATGGGGCCATTATTGGCACTCCATATCAGCCCCCTCCCGAACCCCCTGTGAGGGCCCTGCCGCGGTGGTTGCGGCGACGGCGACAGTGGAAGCGGCAGCGGCGGAGGCGGCAGCGGCGACGGCGGCAGTGGTGGCGGCTTCGGCGGTGACGCTGGTGGCAGAGGGCTTGCTGCCCCTGGGTTTGGCGGGTGGAGCGCAGGCCTTGCTCCCAGCCCGGTGATTGGCCGGCTTGCCAGCTGCCGCACACGCGAAGCAGTGCGGCGCGGCTTTACACGAGCCGGCCTTGTGACCGGGCTGACCACAGCAGAAGCAATGGCCGCTACGGTCCACCTCCGAGGTGCATTTAGCTCCCACGTGGTTGCCCACGTGACAGCGGAAGCACCTCAGAGGTCTGGGTTCCAGCAGTTTCACCTGCGTGGAAACCCAGCCCACCTTGAGCCTTTGGCCCTCCCCAGTTATTTTTCGGGCCACCGCCACGGGGCAGCTCACTGTAACAGTTCGCATCCCCGTGAAGTCAGGACGGATGGTGCCTACCCTAACCTGCTCGGCTGAGCACCCTCCAGTCCTAACAACGGCGGCCACCACCTCTCCCTCCGTCGCTGAGTCGTCCAAACCCAGTATGCGCATGTTCGCGCACTTGGTGGGTCTGGACACTCGGGCCTCGTCCGCATTTAGGGACGCCCTAAGCCTCTCGGCCAGAGCGTCAGCGGTCGGGCCGCTGGCCGCACCGGGAACCTCCAGCATCCGGGCCCCAGTCGCAGTGACCCTTATTCGGATGCCATCGGCAACGCCGAGCTCCTCGAGGTTCACCGCCTCCCTCGCCTTGGCAAGCACGTCGCGGTAGGACACGCCCTTCTTCTCCGCTTCCGGCTGTAGTGTGATCACTACAGCTGCGGACCTCGGGGCACGGAGCCTAGCCGCGACGATTCGCTCCTTGCGCCGCTGCCGCCTCTCCTTCTTTTTGGCCGCCCTTGCTGCCTTACCCGCCTTCCTCTTCTCCCCGGCTACTTGCCATTCGGCGTCAGCCGGAGGAGATTTAGGAGGCGGGGGCGGCCGTTTCGCCGCCGGGGCTGGGGCCCTCGCGGGTTCCTGCACGGCCCCGCCTTTCGCCTGCCCCGTTGATGCAGGCTTGACCGTGGCAGCCGCGGCGGCGGCATACGATGCCGCCTTCCGCTGGCCCGAGGCCGGCTGGCTCGCCGCTAGCGGGGGCCGCAGGACTATGGCCTCCAGGGCGGAAAACCGGCTTCGGAAGGCAGCCAGCTCCTGCCGGACCAGGGCCAGAACCCGGTCCTCAGCAGGCACGGGCCCGACCTGCCCATGCCGCGCCTCCCCCTGTGGCACCTCCCGGGGGCCAGCTCCTCGGAGCCTGGCCAGGTCCGCTCGGAGCTCCTCATTCTCCTTTCGGAGAAGCTCCATGGCGGCTGTCAAGCGAGCGACCTCCGCCCGCATCCCTGTCATTCCGTCCGACGGGGGCCTGAGGTGACTGGCCTCCGCTGCCGCCATAATGGAGGCCCTGGCTGCCGATATGGCCTTGTCTTTAGAGGACTGAGTCCTCTTCAAGGCCACACTCTTGATCGCGGCTGCCACGACCTCTGCGAACCTGATCGTTTGCTCCGAATTGGAGCCGCCAGCGGCGTCCGGCTCACCACCTGCTGACTCCGACCCAGCCGAGACTGACCCCAACTGCGACTCTGGCTCGGCCGGGCTGGCTGGGCTCGGCTTGCTGGCTTCTTTGGTGAGCCCTCTGCCCACACCCCTTTCATGGGCCCCACCCCGCCGGCTGATCTTTTTACGGGCCGAGCTCACCCATCCGTCCGAGGAAGACTCCTGGCCATCCCCCGGTTTGGGGCGCTTTTTCAAGAACTCTAGGTTCCTCTTAGCCGCCCCAACCACTTCGCGCTCTTGGCTCTTATATGAGCCCTTCGCGCCAGATACGGCGTCGGACTCCGACCCCGCATCACTTCCCTCCTCTTCTCTACGGTTTTTGTTTTTAGTTATTGGATCCATGTTTGTTCCCACGAGTAAAAACTTTATATTGTCTCAAAATCTAGTGGTTCGCACTAGCGACTAATTTAGCTACCCATTAGTCAAGCTATCAACCTCCCTCACGGTGCGCCGCCGCTTGGAGGTTTGGGGTGATTTTTTATAGAGGTTTTCTTCCTCGCGGCCCGGGCGGTTAAGCCAAGACCCTCGACCCCCGTCAAAAGTCAGAGACATGACCTTGACAATCTTCGGGGCTACGAGAACAACGGTGGCAGAAAGAGAAGGCCTCTTCCTGCCTGCCCGGCGGCAGAGTTAGTGCACACCGAGCCCGCTCTTACTCCGCCGCTGTGCGTCTCTGCTTAGAGCGCAGAGAGACACACGTTGGAGCGTACTTCTGACAGGATATTGGCATACGGGCAACAAGACCCCTTAGGCACACAGTACCTAATGGGGAGTCATTGCCCGTACCCCAGGGTGCACCGTCCCGGTGACTGGCCTTCCCCCCGGACGCATCCATAAGGGAATTCCAGCCCACAGGCACACGGGGAGGTTTCCTGTCCAAGCACCCCTTACTGAACGGCTAAGGTGGATTCGGTAGGTATATGAAATTATTGAATACAAAGTTTTTTGAGTTTCTATATTCGCTAGGCGCACGTGCGAGGTGTCAAAAGACGCGTCTCCGCGCGGGCCAGCGATCTGTGCAGTTGCTGAAAATTATGCTGGACAAAAATTTTGAATTTCAGGCAAAAAACGTGTTTTTCGACCGAAAATTAAGTAAAAACCTAGAATTTGAACCACCAAACGGGACTCGAGCACGCGGATCGCGCACCAGAGTACAGGTAAGGCAGGTATGTATCTATTGAAACTAAAAAGAATGACGATTTTTTGGACAATTTTGAGAAAAAATTAAAATTAGGATTCCGTAAAGAAAAATATTGAGAATTTTTCTAAGTCGATGGGCGGAAAAAATTTTTCGCGTTTTCGTCAATTTTAACTAGTCAAAAAGTAGTACGGAGCCTATTAAAGATCAAATTAGCTGAAAACAGCTTCAAAATGCGTCACCTGGATGCAAAGTTATAACGATTTTATGTATTTACTGAACGGCTAAGGTGGATTCGGTAGGTATATGAAATTATTGAATACAAAGTTTTTTGAGTTTCTATATTCGCTAGGCGCACGTGCGAGGTGTCAAAAGACGCGTCTCCGCGCGGGCCAGCGATCTGTGCAGTTGCTGAAAATTATGCTGGACAAAAATTTTGAATTTCAGGCAAAAAACGTGTTTTTCGACCGAAAATTAAGTAAAAACCTAGAATTTGAACCACCAAACGGGACTCGAGCACGCGGATCGCGCACCAGAGTACAGGTAAGGCAGGTATGTATCTATTGAAACTAAAAAGAATGACGATTTTTTGGACAATTTTGAGAAAAAATTAAAATTAGGATTCCGTAAAGAAAAATATTGAGAATTTTTCTAAGTCGATGGGCGGAAAAAATTTTTCGCGTTTTCGTCAATTTTAACTAGTCAAAAAGTAGTACGGAGCCTATTAAAGATCAAATTAGCTGAAAACAGCTTCAAAATGCGTCACCTGGATGCAAAGTTATAACGATTTTATGTATTTACTGAACGGCTTTTTTTTTTTTTTTTTTTTTTGTGGATGGGAAATCATCAAATGACTTCTCCCGCTCTGGGCGGAGCGGGAGGGCGTGTCAGACTTTTACTGACTAAAACCCACCCGTGTTCCTTCTGTTGCCTGTGCCGGGGCCACGGTAACTCTTTCGAACATCCCGCAACCCTAGCTGGCATCGGCCCTAGCGGACCCCGTCAATAGTGCTGACATCTCTTTGAGGCGCGCGTGGAACACGACGCGCCGTCGACTCGGGCCTGGTCCTTACCGGACGGCGAGCTACCCATTGCTCGCCGTCCGCAAGCCCGCGCCTACGGTGGCCGGGAATCGGCTGCCGATTCCCGACGCCCAGGGCGTCTCCTGCGGCGACTAGGGGCGTGAGGGTGCAAAGCTTGCCTCTCCCTCACGCGTCCCGCCTCCTCCTTCACGAGCATTACTGCTTCGCAGAAGGAGGTAATGGCTTCCCATGCACTCTCGCTCCGTACCATGGCCTGGACCAGGGCCGGACGCGAGAGATCGCCGCCGCCGATCGCTTCCGCGAGGACACGGCGGTGCTCCGCCCAAGCCGGGCAGACTTCCACCGTATGCTCCACCGTGTCCTCCGGGCGATCCACACAGTGGTGACACCCGGGCGTTTCCTCCCGCCTTATCCGGAACAGGTACCTCCCGAAGCACCCGTGTCCGGTGAGGACCTGCGTCAGGCGGAAGGTGAGGACGCCGTGGCGCCTCTCCAGCCACTCCTCAAAGAGGGGACTTATCGCCGCAATTGTGGCGTGCCCAGCGCTGGGTTGCGACAATCGCACTCTCCATGCCGCCATGAGATCCTGCCGGAGCTCTGTCCGCCGTGCCGCGATTTCTCGCGGCAACGGAGTTACGCCCCGGCGTCCTGCCTCCTCGCGCCACTCCCAGATGTGCGCGAGGACTTTTGCCTCCAGATCCCATGGCGGTAATCCGGCAAGGAGGTTCGCCGCCTCCCCGGAGACCGTGCGGTATCCCCGGGCTAACCGGATGGCCATGACCCTCTGGGACGCGTTCAACCGACGGACCGGTCGCCGCCTCACGGAACGCGCCCACACCGGAGCTCCGTAAAGGGCCATGGACCGCACGACCCCCGCGTAGAGCCTCCGGCAGGAGGCGTTTGGACCCCCCAGATTGGGCAGGAGCCGCCCCAAGGCAGCCCCGGCCCGCTCCAGTCTGGGAGCCAAACGTCGGAAATGCTCCACGAAATTCCACCGGCTGTCGAGGACGAGTCCCAGGTACTTCATCGTCGACTCGACACCGATGAGAACCCCTCCTACCGTTATTTGGGAACCCGATGGTGGTGCGTTCCGAGGACCATGAAAACACATGGCCTCGGACTTGTGCAAGGCCACCTCGAGTCCCAATTGCCGGATCCTCTCTACGATTGTCGCAACCCCGCGTGCCGCTAATTCGGCCGCCGCCTGGTGCGACCTCCCCTGCGCCAGGACCAGCGTGTCGTCAGCGTAGCAAACTACGCTGACGCCACCAGGGAGGTCGGCGCGCAGCACCCAGTCGTACCCGATGTCCCACAGATGCGGTCCCAGAACCGATCCCTGCGGGACACCGCACGACATCTCTCGCCGGTTCCACTCTCCCCGGTGACCGGGGTAGATGACGGCCCTGTCCGTCAGATAGGCCTCGACCACGCGACAGAGGTAGGTCGGCACTCGGTGATACCGGAGTGCCTCCCTGATGCAACTCCAGGGCAGGGTGTTGAAGGCATTGGCGATGTCTAGAGACACCGCCAAGACGACCCCACCCCGGGCCACAGCATCCCCCGTCGTGAGGGCTCGTACGCGCATGATGGCGTCCACCGTAGAGCGCCCCTTGCGGAAACCAAACTGGCTCTCCGCCAAATCCGGCCCCACCCTCACCAGCCGCCCGACAAGGCGGTCTGCAATGACTCTTTCAAAGAGCTTGCCCACCTCGTCGAGCAGCACGATGGGCCGGTAAGCGGACGGCGAGTCCGCAGGGCGCCCCGGTTTCTTAATGAGGACCAGTTTCCCTGTCCTCCATTGAAGCGGGAACTGGCCCCTCTCCAAGCATGCGCTTAGGAGCCCCCTTAGTCGAGGCCCGAGAGCCTCCAAGGCCAGGACCCAGGCTTTTCCAGGTAAGCCGTCGGGTCCTGGGGCGGTATTCTTGGCATTCAGCCTGCGCACCGCCACTCTCAGCTCTACCTCGGTCACCTCCGGAGCATCGTCGTCATCGTCGGCTGCGTGGTCCGCATCCGACACCGCAGGAGGCGGAGCCATGGGCGGGGGAGTATGTTCCCCTCGCGAAGGGAACAGAGCGCTCACCACGTCCTCCACGAGCTGGGGCCGGAGACTCTGCGTCAGCGGGGGAGCCCATGGGCGGAGCTTGTTCCGCACCATTTTATAGGGGCGTCCCCACGGGTCCCTGTTCAGAGTCTCCAGCGACTCCTCACGGGCCAGTCCCTTGGCCCGCAGGATCTCCGCTCGGAGGGCGGTCTTCGCCGCTCTGTACCCCTCGTACAGCTCCGCCTGAATGGCTTCCGTATCCGGAGGGCGGATACGGAGCCTGCGGTGCCTGGTGTACCGGCGTCGCGCAGCAACGCACGTGTCGCGCAGAGACGTCAACTCCGGCGACCACCAGCACACCTGGCGCCGGGCGCGTCCGGGCCGGACCCGGGGCATTGCCACGTCGCATACTTCGGACATGGCCTCCCGGAACCACCCCGCCTCGTCATTGATGTCAGCAGGCCTGTCCAGTGGTGACACCCAGGCCTGCACGATCGAGGCTTCCAGGAGGAGCTCCCGGTCCAGCTGCTTCAACGCCCACCGCGGACCACTCGGGGCCTGTCGGACCGGCGCGCTCGAGGTCTGGGCGGAGACGTCAAACCGGATGTACCGGTGATCGGAGTAGGTCTCCACCCCCTCCATGACGCGCCAGTCGAGGACACGCGGCGACAGAGCGGGGCTGGCGAACGAAATGTCCACCACTGACTCACCCCGCATCCGCACACACGTGGGGACAGAACCCCGGTTTAGGACGACCAGGCCCGTCTCCAGAGCCCAGTCCTCCACCATCCTGCCCCGTGTGTCCGTATGCCGGGAACCCCAAGCCACATTCTTGGCATTGAAGTCCCCGAGGACGAGTACAGGGAGGGAACGGAATCCGACGACGACGACTCTCAACTCCGCAAGGGAGTTGTGGAACTCGGCGAGAGTTCGGTTCGGGGAGAAGTATACCCCTACCACGACAATCTCCCCGAACCGTGCTGCCACGCAACCCCGTCCCCTCTTGACCGCCTCGAGGGACGGGGTACCGGCGGCGGCCGATGAAATTAGAGTCACTGAGCCGCTCAGGTCCTCCACCCAGTCATCCCTGGGCGGGACAAAGTACGGCTCAGCGACCACGGCGATGTTAATCGACCACTGCGCCATGCTCTGGAGCAACAGATCCTGAGCGGAGGCGCAGTGGTTGATGTTCGCCTGGAGGAGGCGTAATGGGGCCATTATTGGCACTCCATATCAGCCCCCTCCCGAACCCCCTGTGAGGGCCCTGCCGCGGTGGTTGCGGCGACGGCGACAGTGGAAGCGGCAGCGGCGGAGGCGGCAGCGGCGACGGCGGCAGTGGTGGCGGCTTCGGCGGTGACGCTGGTGGCAGAGGGCTTGCTGCCCCTGGGTTTGGCGGGTGGAGCGCAGGCCTTGCTCCCAGCCCGGTGATTGGCCGGCTTGCCAGCTGCCGCACACGCGAAGCAGTGCGGCGCGGCTTTACACGAGCCGGCCTTGTGACCGGGCTGACCACAGCAGAAGCAATGGCCGCTACGGTCCACCTCCGAGGTGCATTTAGCTCCCACGTGGTTGCCCACGTGACAGCGGAAGCACCTCAGAGGTCTGGGTTCCAGCAGTTTCACCTGCGTGGAAACCCAGCCCACCTTGAGCCTTTGGCCCTCCCCAGTTATTTTTCGGGCCACCGCCACGGGGCAGCTCACTGTAACAGTTCGCATCCCCGTGAAGTCAGGACGGATGGTGCCTACCCTAACCTGCTCGGCTGAGCACCCTCCAGTCCTAACAACGGCGGCCACCACCTCTCCCTCCGTCGCTGAGTCGTCCAAACCCAGTATGCGCATGTTCGCGCACTTGGTGGGTCTGGACACTCGGGCCTCGTCCGCATTTAGGGACGCCCTAAGCCTCTCGGCCAGAGCGTCAGCGGTCGGGCCGCTGGCCGCACCGGGAACCTCCAGCATCCGGGCCCCAGTCGCAGTGACCCTTATTCGGATGCCATCGGCAACGCCGAGCTCCTCGAGGTTCACCGCCTCCCTCGCCTTGGCAAGCACGTCGCGGTAGGACACGCCCTTCTTCTCCGCTTCCGGCTGTAGTGTGATCACTACAGCTGCGGACCTCGGGGCACGGAGCCTAGCCGCGACGATTCGCTCCTTGCGCCGCTGCCGCCTCTCCTTCTTTTTGGCCGCCCTTGCTGCCTTACCCGCCTTCCTCTTCTCCCCGGCTACTTGCCATTCGGCGTCAGCCGGAGGAGATTTAGGAGGCGGGGGCGGCCGTTTCGCCGCCGGGGCTGGGGCCCTCGCGGGTTCCTGCACGGCCCCGCCTTTCGCCTGCCCCGTTGATGCAGGCTTGACCGTGGCAGCCGCGGCGGCGGCATACGATGCCGCCTTCCGCTGGCCCGAGGCCGGCTGGCTCGCCGCTAGCGGGGGCCGCAGGACTATGGCCTCCAGGGCGGAAAACCGGCTTCGGAAGGCAGCCAGCTCCTGCCGGACCAGGGCCAGAACCCGGTCCTCAGCAGGCACGGGCCCGACCTGCCCATGCCGCGCCTCCCCCTGTGGCACCTCCCGGGGGCCAGCTCCTCGGAGCCTGGCCAGGTCCGCTCGGAGCTCCTCATTCTCCTTTCGGAGAAGCTCCATGGCGGCTGTCAAGCGAGCGACCTCCGCCCGCATCCCTGTCATTCCGTCCGACGGGGGCCTGAGGTGACTGGCCTCCGCTGCCGCCATAATGGAGGCCCTGGCTGCCGATATGGCCTTGTCTTTAGAGGACTGAGTCCTCTTCAAGGCCACACTCTTGATCGCGGCTGCCACGACCTCTGCGAACCTGATCGTTTGCTCCGAATTGGAGCCGCCAGCGGCGTCCGGCTCACCACCTGCTGACTCCGACCCAGCCGAGACTGACCCCAACTGCGACTCTGGCTCGGCCGGGCTGGCTGGGCTCGGCTTGCTGGCTTCTTTGGTGAGCCCTCTGCCCACACCCCTTTCATGGGCCCCACCCCGCCGGCTGATCTTTTTACGGGCCGAGCTCACCCATCCGTCCGAGGAAGACTCCTGGCCATCCCCCGGTTTGGGGCGCTTTTTCAAGAACTCTAGGTTCCTCTTAGCCGCCCCAACCACTTCGCGCTCTTGGCTCTTATATGAGCCCTTCGCGCCAGATACGGCGTCGGACTCCGACCCCGCATCACTTCCCTCCTCTTCTCTACGGTTTTTGTTTTTAGTTATTGGATCCATGTTTGTTCCCACGAGTAAAAACTTTATATTGTCTCAAAATCTAGTGGTTCGCACTAGCGACTAATTTAGCTACCCATTAGTCAAGCTATCAACCTCCCTCACGGTGCGCCGCCGCTTGGAGGTTTGGGGTGATTTTTTATAGAGGTTTTCTTCCTCGCGGCCCGGGCGGTTAAGCCAAGACCCTCGACCCCCGTCAAAAGTCAGAGACATGACCTTGACAATCTTCGGGGCTACGAGAACAACGGTGGCAGAAAGAGAAGGCCTCTTCCTGCCTGCCCGGCGGCAGAGTTAGTGCACACCGAGCCCGCTCTTACTCCGCCGCTGTGCGTCTCTGCTTAGAGCGCAGAGAGACACACGTTGGAGCGTACTTCTGACAGGATATTGGCATACGGGCAACAAGACCCCTTAGGCACACAGTACCTAATGGGGAGTCATTGCCCGTACCCCAGGGTGCACCGTCCCGGTGACTGGCCTTCCCCCCGGACGCATCCATAAGGGAATTCCAGCCCACAGGCACACGGGGAGGTTTCCTGTCCAAGCACCCCTTACTGAACGGCTAAGGTGGATTCGGTAGGTATATGAAATTATTGAATACAAAGTTTTTTGAGTTTCTATATTCGCTAGGCGCACGTGCGAGGTGTCAAAAGACGCGTCTCCGCGCGGGCCAGCGATCTGTGCAGTTGCTGAAAATTATGCTGGACAAAAATTTTGAATTTCAGGCAAAAAACGTGTTTTTCGACCGAAAATTAAGTAAAAACCTAGAATTTGAACCACCAAACGGGACTCGAGCACGCGGATCGCGCACCAGAGTACAGGTAAGGCAGGTATGTATCTATTGAAACTAAAAAGAATGACGATTTTTTGGACAATTTTGAGAAAAAATTAAAATTAGGATTCCGTAAAGAAAAATATTGAGAATTTTTCTAAGTCGATGGGCGGAAAAAATTTTTCGCGTTTTCGTCAATTTTAACTAGTCAAAAAGTAGTACGGAGCCTATTAAAGATCAAATTAGCTGAAAACAGCTTCAAAATGCGTCACCTGGATGCAAAGTTATAACCGGTTAGGTTAGGTTAGGTTAGGTTAGGTTAGGTTAGGTTAGGTTAGGTTAGGTTTTTTTTTTTTTTTTTTTTTTTTGTTTTGGCAGGAGTGGGAAATCCTCATGGACGCCCAGACTGCCTCACTTATGAGACAGTCTGGGCAGTGCCGGACTCTTACCGGCTAAAACCACACTCCTGCCCTTGCTCAGTGTCCCTCTGACATGATCAGAGACCTTATTATTTGAAGTATATGTTTATTTATTTACAAAACACAAAATGTTATCTAACTTTAAGAACTAAACACAACACAGAGATATAATAATAATTACTGTGGCTTGACCACAAAAAATAACAAAAACACCAACCCAAAGAAAAACTTCAACTCGATCACACACGTTATCCTACGTAGACTATCTTAAAATGCCCACTTTCTATGCTATTTATACAATATTATAAACTACCTTTTTTTTTTTTTTTTTTTTTTTTTTTTTATTATTATTATTACTTATTTTATTATTATGATACATCATCCATATATTTATTATATAATTAGTATCATATTTTTCTTAAGCTAACTTATTCCTATTAATAACTAGCGATGCTATTTCTGAACAATAATTTAAAAACACTTTTCTGTCCTTTCCTTCTAACAAATTTGGAAGATTTTGGGCAACCAATGCCACGGCGAGCCGCTGCTCCGTCTCGTAACGCATCCTTGCCGTGATCGGGCATTCGAGCAGTATGTGCAAAACGGTCTCTTCCACGCCAGGCTCACAGGCGCACGATGGATTCTCTTTACACCTGAAGCGTTTCAGGTATGCAGAGAACCCACCGTGCCCCGTCAGTATTTGCGTGGTTATGCTCGTTGGAGCCATCTTGCGTACCACACCGTACGCCACCACCGCGTCCGGAAAGAACAGCTTTGTGCCCGAAGCCGTGTCACCCGACCTATATCTCCCGTTCCATTCGTCAAGCGTTTCCGACCGGATTCTTCGCTTGACGAATGATACGGGACACAGATCGTAGTCCGGCCTCTTCCTCAACCCTAGGGCGGCTTCCTTCGCGAGTTGGTCAGCTCTCTCGTTTCCCTCCAACCCTGCGTGGGCCTTGATCCAGAACAAGGAGACACTCTTGTTCTGGAGTTTGCAGCGTCGTATGGTGTCTCTAGTTTCCACAGCCAGAGGGTGGGAGGAACCAACATTGGTCACTGACTGAAGAGCCGCCATAGAGTCGCTGAAGATGCCGAACGTAGCTTCGCTGCGCTTGAGCGCCTCCTCTGCCGCTCTTTTTATGGCCAGGAGTTCAGCCTGATAGACGGTACAGTAGGACGGCAAGGCGAGTTTGAGGGCCTTTATTTCGGTGGCGCTATTCCACAAGGATAGCGCCGCTCCGACCCTGCCCTCAATCTTGCTGCCGTCGGTGAAGATCCGCACGGCGTAATCGCCGTGGTTATTATATTGTTCCTCGTCTATCAGGCTTCCAAACTCCAGACTTATTTGCTCCGCGGGGTGCGGGGCCTCTATCGCTGGGGCCATCCGTTCCACCTCCCTGTCTCCTAGTGCAGGCTGGGGCACTCCCCTCTTGGCTTCGTAGAGCGCAGCCGCTTCCCGGATTCGGAGGTCGAGTGGGAGTATCCCAGCCAGAACCAGTGCCGAGTTTAGGGAGACAGTGCGGTAGGCTCTGCACAGCTTCTGGGCAAATCCTCGTTGGACCGCGTTGAGGCTTTTCTGCACTCCGATCTTTTTAGCGGCCGGCGCCCAAGCGCTCGCCGCGTATAGTATCACCGGCTCCACCGCTGCCGTGTAAATGCTCCGTATGACCTCCGGGTGCAGACCCCAGCTCACCTTGGCCGCTCTAGTTAGCTGCTTGTAAATATCCGCAGCCTTTCTACACACCTTAGCAACATGGGTGTTGAAAGTGAGCTGGTGGTCGATTGTGAGCCCCAGTATTTTTATTTCTTTAGACATGCCAATGTCGACCCCGCCCATGCTCAGAAGTGGGACATCGTACTTCAGCTTCCTGGTTACTACCATTGCACAGGTTTTATGTGGTGCAAACTTCAGCTTGTTGCGGATGCCCCACCTCCGAACATATTCGAGGGCGGCATTGGCCTGTCTTTGAACCTCCAATGCTGTGTCACCGTCGAAGATCATGACCACATCGTCGGCGAAAGCCTGGCAGTGATCTCCCCGCTCCTCCAGCCCCTTCAGCAAAGGATCCAACAACAGGTTCCATAGGATCGGGCCGCCTATCGACCCCTGTACGCACCCCTTACTTGTGGTCTTTTGGCACTCAGCTCCGGCATACCTCACTCTAACACTCCTACCAGCCAGGTAGCTGTCCAGCATCCGTCTGAGATTCACTGGGCACTTTTCCTCAGCCAGTCTGGTCCTAATTGCCGGCCACCATGCGCTGTCAAAGGCTCCCTCTATATCAAGTGACACAACAGTGATCAGCTTCTTTTGGTTCAGCTTTGATTTGATATGTTGTATCATGGTGTAGAGGGAGTCCTCGGTGCTCTTCTGGGGCATGAAGCCAAACTGACGAGTACTCAACCGCGGGATCAGATGCCACTTCAGCCTTGCCACCAACATTTTCTCGAGCATTTTGCCCAGGACTGGTAGGAGGCCGATCGGTCTGTAGGATTTAGGGGTTGTGTAACAGTCCTTTCCCGGCTTCCGGAGTATTACCACTGTGGCCACTTTCCAGGCTCCGGGGAAGTGGCCCTGCTCAAGACACTTATTGGCCAGTGCAAGAAACGTTCCCGGATCCCGGGATATGACTTGGGCACAGATATCGGCTGTGAGACCATCCGCCCCGGGTGCTTTCCTAGGGTTGAAACTTTCCACCGTGGTTTTTAGCTCCTGATGCGTAAACGGCGGGTCATGGTATTCATCATGCACCCAGTCGTTTACGCAACTGGCCGCTTCACGCGTCCGACGGTGGTCATCGTTGTCATCCTTTTCTAGGTCCTCGGGGTAGAAGGTCTCCGTCAGCAGCGAAGCCGAATCCTTGCCATCGAGTGGCACCCCATCCTTCACCAACGGCAAATTGCCATCGAGTGGCACCCCATCCTTCACCAACGGCAAATCTTCGTATCTCTTTGCGGTCCGTCCTATAACCCTGTAAATACCTTCCCAAACTCCTTCCTTATTCTGTTTTTCACAAAACTCCTTCCAACTGACAATCTGCGCCTTTTTGGCTTGGAATTCATAATTTTCTTTTGCTTGCAGGTACTCCTCGACGACTCTCGCCCTCCGGACTGGTGCAGCGCATCGAATGCGGCGTCTCCTGGTGTTGACTTCTTTCAGCATATCAGCAAGCTCATTGGACCACCACGGTATTGTAAGTATGTCCTTATTTTTAATTTTAGGCAAAGTTTCTTCACATGTTTCGGTAATGGCTTTTATGTAATTATTTATACTCTTTTCTAAGTCTGTTTTATTATTAATTTTACTCATTTCTATAGGGTTTAAGTTTAAATCTGCTTTTAATTGGGCCAATTTCTCATGAAATCGGCTCCAATTTGCTTTTCTTGTATTATAAATTCTCGTTGTTCTTTTAATGTTGAGTCCTTTTGCTTTTTTAAGATTAATTTTGAATACAATACCGTTGTGGTCCGAGCTCGTGATGCCTTCCTCAACTCTCCAGTCGTCCACCAGGTCCAGCATATCAATTGAACACGCTGTTACGTCGACAAAGCTGGCGTATGACTTTCCACCCCTGATGGTGTCGAAAGTTGGCGTGTTTCCGATATTAAGCACCTGCAAACCCATCTCATACAGGGTCCCGGACAATTCCTCACCCCTGCAATCCACAGCCAAACTACCCCACCAGGTGTTCTTCGCATTTGCGTCGCCTCCCATTATGATCTTTATTGATCCCATTTCCTCACGAATCCGCAGAAGCTGTTCCAGGTATGGTTGTATGGGCTGGTCCGGTTCAAAATAGAAGGAGACTACTACGATTTCCCAGGCGCTGGTTCGGATCCTCACCACCGTGATGTTATTGGTGGTGAGTTTTGGACACTGTGCTACGTCCAGGTCTTGATCGAAAACGACTATTGCCGCCTTCACAGTTCCACTTCCTTGTTCCGCGCACTGGTAGACTCTCGCGCCCCGGTAGTCTCGCATCCTTTTGAACCCACCCACATATGGCTCCTGGAGCAGTGCAAATGCAACTTTCCGCTCGCTAGCCACCAACATGAGCTCTTGGGTTGCAAGATTTTTCCTCTGCAGATTCGCTTGGATCACACTGTAGCCTGTGCGGGCGCCAGGGTATGTTCGGGTCTCACTGCCCGAGATCGTGGTTCCGGAAAAGGCCACCGACATGCGCGCCAACGCATCCCACTTTACGCGTATCGGGCACGCACTGTCGAAGGCGCTGTGATCGAACTTAGCCACTTTGGCCAAAAGGCAGTTATGGCATTTCGGGGGCTCAGCTGCGAGCCGTGACGGGCAATCCGCACGCATGTGGGGTTCACCACAGTGGATGCAGAGGTCGGCGGGCTGCGTGCACAGTTTTCGGCTGTGGCCGAAGCGTAAACAGCGAGTGCATTGCACCAGTGGGGACTGATCCCGCACCCTCACCCGCTGCAGGTCAATGTGCACGCGACCCGCCGAAGTCAGCCTCTGCCATACCGCCGGAGACACCTGCAGGATGATGTGGCACATGTGGGGGTTCCTCGTCCTACGACGGTACTTTACCCCCAGCCTCAAGTCCTCCGCAGGTATGTCCCCGATCAGGTGGGTGTTTTGCCGTTGCAGAGCTTGTGTAACCTCCACATCCGAGTGGCAGGAGAGGACGTCCATGATGATTATAAGTGGATCCTTGTTTTTAACCTCCTCCACCACTAGATTGCCCGTCTTCTTTATACGCTCAGTCACCCTGGTCAGCTCTTCTCTGGTTTTAAAACCAACCACCACCTTCTGGTCCCTCGCCCTGCGTAGTCGTTCCACTCGGGTACCCTCATTTCTGGCATCGACCGCCGTCCTGAGCTTCTCAATAACCTCTTCACCGGTGTCCTGATCATTGGTAGATGATACGACCACCGAGTGAAGAGGCTCCTGGATATGCTGCTTCGGGGTGGCGGCCATTTCGGCGAACGTCGGACCCTGGCCCGCGACGTAACGGGGAGCCTGTTTAAGTTGCTCCGACAGAGCCCGGGTATGTTGTTGGCATTCCTCCAACGCCCGTCTGTGCTCTTCGAGTCCTGCCACAAGGTTCCTCATGAGCTCTGTCGGTTCACCCTTTGTCTGCCCCGATTGCTCAGCCGTCGGTATAGCTGCCGGAATGACCGAGGGTGCAGGCGCGGCAGGGACTCTGCCTCGTTCTGCCTCTTTTACGAGCTCAAATAGCCTGTTGATTGCACTGACTACCTCCGTCTTGATTTCTGTTTTTAGATTGCGAGAGTTGCCCAAATGAAGCTTAGCTTTATTTAGGCAAGCTCTCGCCTCCGCTGTGAGGTTGGGGTAGCCAGATTCCGACCTCTTTGGCAGTTTCGCCAAGTCCGCGGGCACTCGTCGCATCTCCGAAGTGCATGGAGCTGGTGGTGTGTCTTCCCTCTTTGTGTTGGCCGGAGACTTGGTCTGCGACTGGGCTTTCCCGGCCTCCCATTCCCCGACACTGCGCCTCACACTAGGAAGCGAGGGTTCAGCCTTCTCGGTTGCGCGCGGCGAGCCCCCAGAGGCCGGTGAGCTCGCGTTATTCTTTGCTGGTGTGCGGATCATGTTTCCAGCAGAGGTGAAGGTAGTATTCATTTACAGAGGACACTGCTGATACCTCTGGGTCCCTGTAAAGGGGGGACAACACAGAGAGTATCCTAGAATTAAATAAGATAAACTAATCCTACGGTCGCACGACCGTAAGGTCAATACAAGTAAAAATAAATTTAATAAAAGAGCTTAAATGAATTACTAATTTTTTCCCAAAATCGCAAGATTACCTGCCTAGTAGCAAAAGGGTGGGCGGGCGGGCAATTTTTTGAGTTTCTATATTCGCTAGGCGCACGTGCGAGGTGTCAAAAGACGCGTCTCCGCGCGGGCCAGCGATCTGTGCAGTTGCTGAAAATTATGCTGAACAAAAATTTTGAATTTCAGGCAAAAAACGTGTTTTTCGACCGAAAATTATGTAAAAACCTAGAATTTGGACCACCAAACGGGACTCGAGCACGCGGATCGCGCACCAGAGTACAGGTAAGGCAGGTATGTATCTATTGAAACTAAAAAGAATGACGATTTTTTGGACAATTTTGAGAAAAAATTAAAATTAGGATTCCGTAAAGAAAAATATTGAGAATTTTTCTAAGTCGATGGGCGGAAAAAATTTTTCGCGTTTTCGTCAATTTTAACTAGTCAAAAAGTAGTACGGAGCCTATTAAAGATCAAATTAGCTGAAAACAGCTTCAAAATGCGTCACCTGGATGCAAAGTTATAACGATTTTATGTATTTACTGAACGGCTAAGGTGGATTCGGTAGGTATATGAAATTATTGAATACAAAGTTTTTTGAGTTTCTATATTCGCTAGGCGCACGTGCGAGGTGTCAAAAGACGCGTCTCCGCGCGGGCCAGCGATCTGTGCAGTTGCTGAAAATTATGCTGAACAAAAATTTTGAATTTCAGGCAAAAAACGTGTTTTTCGACCGAAAATTATGTAAAAACCTAGAATTTGGACCACCAAACGGGACTCGAGCACGCGGATCGCGCACCAGAGTACAGGTAAGGCAGGTATGTATCTATTGAAACTAAAAAGAATGACGATTTTTTGGACAATTTTGAGAAAAAAATTAAAATTAGGATTCCGTAAAGAAAAATATTGAGAATTTTTCTAAGTCGATGGGCGGAAAAAATTTTTCGCGTTTTCGTCAATTTTAACTAGTCAAAAAGTAGTACGGAGCCTATTAAAGATCAAATTAGCTGAAAACAGCTTCAAAATGCGTCACCTGGATGCAAAGTTATAACGATTTTATGTATTTACTGAACGGCTAAGGTGGATTCGGTAGGTATATGAAATTATTGAATACAAAGTTTTTTGAGTTTCTATATTCGCTAGGCGCACGTGCGAGGTGTCAAAAGACGCGTCTCCGCGCGGGCCAGCGATCTGTGCAGTTGCTGAAAATTATGCTGAACAAAAATTTTGAATTTCAGGCAAAAAACGTGTTTTTCGACCGAAAATTATGTAAAAACCTAGAATTTGGACCACCAAACGGGACTCGAGCACGCGGATCGCGCACCAGAGTACAGGTAAGGCAGGTATGTATCTATTGAAACTAAAAAGAATGACGATTTTTTGGACAATTTTGAGAAAAAATTAAAATTAGGATTCCGTAAAGAAAAATATTGAGAATTTTTCTAAGTCGATGGGCGGAAAAAATTTTTCGCGTTTTCGTCAATTTTAACTAGTCAAAAAGTAGTACGGAGCCTATTAAAGATCAAATTAGCTGAAAACAGCTTCAAAATGCGTCACCTGGATGCAAAGTTATAACGATTTTATGTATTTACTGAACGGCTAAGGTGGATTCGGTAGGTATATGAAATTATTGAATACAAAGTTTTTTGAGTTTCTATATTCGCTAGGCGCACGTGCGAGGTGTCAAAAGACGCGTCTCCGCGCGGGCCAGCGATCTGTGCAGTTGCTGAAAATTATGCTGAACAAAAATTTTGAATTTCAGGCAAAAAACGTGTTTTTCGACCGAAAATTATGTAAAAACCTAGAATTTGGACCACCAAACGGGACTCGAGCACGCGGATCGCGCACCAGAGTACAGGTAAGGCAGGTATGTATCTATTGAAACTAAAAAGAATGACGATTTTTTGGACAATTTTGAGAAAAAAATTAAAATTAGGATTCCGTAAAGAAAAATATTGAGAATTTTTCTAAGTCGATGGGCGGAAAAAATTTTTCGCGTTTTCGTCAATTTTAACTAGTCAAAAAGTAGTACGGAGCCTATTAAAGATCAAATTAGCTGAAAACAGCTTCAAAATGCGTCACCTGGATGCAAAGTTATAACGATTTTATGTATTTACTGAACGGCTAAGGTGGATTCGGTAGGTATATGAAATTATTGAATACAAAGTTTTTTGAGTTTCTATATTCGCTAGGCGCACGTGCGAGGTGTCAAAAGACGCGTCTCCGCGCGGGCCAGCGATCTGTGCAGTTGCTGAAAATTATGCTGAACAAAAATTTTGAATTTCAGGCAAAAAACGTGTTTTTCGACCGAAAATTATGTAAAAACCTAGAATTTGGACCACCAAACGGGACTCGAGCACGCGGATCGCGCACCAGAGTACAGGTAAGGCAGGTATGTATCTATTGAAACTAAAAAGAATGACGATTTTTTGGACAATTTTGAGAAAAAATTAAAATTAGGATTCCGTAAAGAAAAATATTGAGAATTTTTCTAAGTCGATGGGCGGAAAAAATTTTTCGCGTTTTCGTCAATTTTAACTAGTCAAAAAGTAGTACGGAGCCTATTAAAGATCAAATTAGCTGAAAACAGCTTCAAAATGCGTCACCTGGATGCAAAGTTATAACCGGTTAGGTTAGGTTAGGTTAGGTTAGGTTAGGTTAGGTTAGGTTAGGTTAGGTTAGGTTAGGTTAGGTTAGGTTAGGTTAGGTTAGGTTAGGTTAGGTTAGGTTAGGTTAGGTTAGGTTAGGTTAGGTTAGGTTAGGTTAGGTTAGGTTAGGTTAGGTTAGGTTAGGTTAGGTTAGGTTAGGTTAGGTTAGGTTAGGTTAGGTTAGGTTAGGTTAGGTTAGGTTAGGTTAGGTTAGGTTAGGTTAGGTTAGGTTAGGTTAGGTTAGGTTAGGTTAGGTTAGGTTAGGTTAGGTTAGGTTAGGTTAGGTTAGGTTAGGTTAGGTTAGGTTAGGTTAGGTTAGGTTAGGTTAGGTTAGGTTAGGTTAGGTTAGGTTAGGTTAGGTTAGGTTAGGTTAGGTTAGGTTAGGTTAGGTTAGGTTAGGTTAGGTTAGGTTAGGTTAGGTTAGGTTAGGTTAGGTTAGGTTAGGTTAGGTTAGGTTAGGTTAGGTTAGGTTAGGTTAGGTTAGGTTAGGTTAGGTTAGGTTAGGTTAGGTTAGGTTAGGTTAGGTTAGGTTAGGTTAGGTTAGGTTAGGTTAGGTTAGGTTAGGTTAGGTTAGGTTAGGTTAGGTTAGGTTAGGTTAGGTTAGGTTAGGTTAGGTTAGGTTAGGTTAGGTTAGGTTTTTTTTTTTTTTTTTTTTTTTTTTTTGTTTTGGCAGGAGTGGGAAATCCTCATGGACGCCCAGACTGCCTCACTTATGAGACAGTCTGGGCAGTGCCGGACTCTTACCGGCTAAAACCACACTCCTGCCCTTGCTCAGTGTCCCTCTGACATGATCAGAGACCTTGTTTGGCAGTGTTCTCATTAAAGTGTCTCTTTTCATTGTATTTTTGTCATCAGTCCTGTTGCAGGAATTAAGGAGTTCCTGGAAGCAGTTGCCTTACTTCATGTAATATTTCAAAACTTAAATCTAATGTATTTTATTTTCTAACGGGTTTCCTAACAAGCTTATATCTTACGTTTATCTAACAACTTATTTCTATATGTTTGTTTTTGTATTTTTCCTTTTTATTTTTTGAGCCTACCAATGCTAATACCTATAAAATATTATATTTATTTCTATACTATATTTATAATATGGCTATCATAATATATATACAATATATCATATAGACATAATTTCTTATCCTAATTGTTTAAATTTATCATCTATCCTATGAATTTTAGCTACTAATTTTAAACTCAATTTTCTGTATTTGTCTGCTATTTTAATTAGAATTTTGGCCTGTTTTGTCTGACTTTTCATGGTGTTGACCCCCTTCTTCTCGTCAAAGAGCTCGTTGGACCACAACGGTAAGGTATGTTTATTGCGAATTTTATCTTTAGTATTTGTATTAATTTTATCGTATATAATATTTACTAAATCTATTTTATGGTAAGTGAAGTCAAGTTCTAATGAGTTTAATTTGATTTCTAATTTTAATTGGGCCAATTTCTCATGAAATTGGCTCCAATTCGTTTGTTTTATATTGTAACATCTTGGGGATTTGAAACTGAATGTGATTTTAGGTATTTGAACATTAATTTTGTAAGCAGTACCGTTGTGGTCTGTTCGGGTCCCACGTCTAGGAAAGGCCGGCTCCACTTTAGCAATACGCCACCGATAGGCGCGCCAACGCGTCCCATTTGAGGCGTATCGGGCACTCCTTGTCGAAGGCGTTGTGGTCAGTCCTGTCCATTTTGGCAGATAGGCAGTTGTGACACTTAGGCGCTTCCGCCGCCAGCCGTGAAGGGCAGTCCGCCCGCAAGTGGGGATCACCGCAGTGGATGCAGAGGTCGGCGGGCCGCGTGCACAGTTTACGGCTGTGACCAAAGCACAGACAGCGAGTGCACTGCACCAGTGGTGACTGGTCCTGTACTCGCACTCGCTGTAGGTCAATGTGCACTCTACCCGCCACAGTCAGCCTCTGCCATACAGTAGGGGACACCTGCAGGATGACGTGGCCCATATGGGGGTTCCTCGTTCTACGACGGTACTTCACCACCAACCTCACATCCCCTGCAGGTATGTCACCGATCAGGTGGGTATTTTGCTTTTTCAGGGCTTCGATAACCTCCACATCTGAGTGGCAGGAGAGGACGTCCTTGATAATAATTAGCGGATCTTTGTTTTTTACCTCTTCTACCACCAGATTTCCCGCTTTCCTGATTTTGTCGGCAACTCTTGTGAGCTCCTCTGTAGTCCTGAAGCCGACCACTACCTTTTGGTCCCTAACCTTGCGCAGCCTTTCCACTCTCGTGCCCTCATTCCTGGCATCGACCGCCCTCCTGAGCTTCTCAATAACCTCTTCACTGGTGTCCTGATCATTGACAGATGATACGAGCACCGAGTGAAGAGGCTCTTGGATTTGCTGCTTCGGGCCAGCGGCCATTTCCGCGAAGGTTGGACCCTGACCTGCGACGTAGCGAGGGGCCTGCTGAAGATGCTCCGACAGAGTCTGGGTATGGTATTGGCACTCCTGCAACGCCTGCTTGTGCTCCTTGAGGCCTTCCACAAGGCTCCTCATCAGCTCCGTCGGTTCATCTGTGGTCGGCTTAGGCTCCATTCGCGTTTCAGCTTTTTCTCCTTTATCGGTTCCTTTCTCTTTTTGTGATTCTGCCTCTTTTACCAACTGGTAAAGTCTCTCGACCGCTTTCGTGATCTCATCCTTGATTTCTTTTTTAAGATTTCTGGAGCTTAAAAGTTGCATTTTCGCCTTTTGGAGACACGCCTTTGCTTCCGTGGTTCTGTTTTGGTACCTCACGGGTTGCGTCTCCAGAGGTGAGCCCGCGTCAGTCCCCTCCGGCTGGTCCGAGCCCTCAGATTTATTCTGCTGTGCGAGAGTTCTTTTAGGCTTGATTTTAGGGGAAGTAGACAGTGGAGTCTTCTTCGGGGGCATTGGTGTTTTGAAAACCGGTCCAGATTTTGGTTTGTCAGCCTCGCACTCCCCAAAATCAAGTCTCACCGATGGACCAGCTCGAACCAGTCGTGGTCCCTCCGTGTCCGAACCTTCCTCTGAGACTTTCTTATTTACAGGTGTCCTCATTCCAAACATCATGGAAGATCACAAACTCGGGAGCGAATGTGGATTATAGAACGACTACTGTCAGGGGACACTCGTGTCTGTTACTGAATCCCTGTAAAGGGGGGATCAGCCAAGAATAAATAAACTAAGATGCGATACGAGCCTAATTGCAAGGACTCAGTAGGGTCAAATATAATAAGTAATATTTACTGTCTTTTAATGCCTTCAGGAGACGCTAGTATGTCCTTGAAAACCGTCAATTCCCCTACTTCTATCACCTAGAGGTACTGATGTAGCTGGAAGAGCTAAAAACCCAAAATAACTTTCTTGCCAAAATGAAAAGTTTACTTATCTAGTAACAAAAGGGTGGGCGGGCGGGCAATTTTTTGAGTTTCTATATTCGCTAGGCGCACGTGCGAGGTGTCAAAAGACGCGTCTCCGCGCGGGCCAGCGATCTGTGCAGTTGCTGAAAATTATGCTGAACAAAAATTTTGAATTTCAGGCAAAAAACGCGTTTTTCGACCGAAAATTAAGTAAAAACCTAGAATTTGAACCACCAAACGGGACTCGAGCACGCGGATCGCGCACCAGAGTACAGGTAAGGCAGGTATGTATCTATTGAAACTAAAAAGAATGACGATTTTTTGGACAATTTTGAGAAAAAATTAAAATTAGGATTCCGTAAAGAAAAATATTGAGAATTTTTCTAAGTCGATGGGCGGAAAAAATTTTTCGCGTTTTCGTCAATTTTAACTAGTCAAAAAGTAGTACGGAGCCTATTAAAGATCAAATTAGCTGAAAACAGCTTCAAAATGCGTCACCTGGATGCAAAGTTATAACGATTTTATGTATTTACTGAACGGCTAAGGTGGATTCGGTAGGTATATGAAATTATTGAATACAAAGTTTTTTGAGTTTCTATATTCGCTAGGCGCACGTGCGAGGTGTCAAAAGACGCGTCTCCGCGCGGGCCAGCGATCTGTGCAGTTGCTGAAAATTATGCTGAACAAAAATTTTGAATTTCAGGCAAAAAACGCGTTTTTCGACCGAAAATTAAGTAAAAACCTAGAATTTGAACCACCAAACGGGACTCGAGCACGCGGATCGCGCACCAGAGTACAGGTAAGGCAGGTATGTATCTATTGAAACTAAAAAGAATGACGATTTTTTGGACAATTTTGAGAAAAAATTAAAATTAGGATTCCGTAAAGAAAAATATTGAGAATTTTTCTAAGTCGATGGGCGGAAAAAGTTTTTCGCGTTTTCGTCAATTTTAACTA